>CM032667.1:37335741-37413343 GCA_019095985.1 Streblospio benedicti | reverse complement strand
CATTACCCCTTAACTCAAAATCTTCTTCATCAATTTCTGATTCAACGCTTAGAATAGAGGATGAATGTGCTTTGGAATACATAATGTAAAACATAAAAAAGAGCAAAATTATACAATGGTCAGATAGATGTGACATAGATGTGTGTAAACAGATAAGACTAGATAGCAGCAAATCCAGCTGATCCCTAGTATGACTGTCAGCTCACTACCAGGCGGCGCTCATAAGATTTCTAGCAGACAGCTTTGTGAGATAGAAAAGATGCACACTGCAGCTAATCTATGGTAGCTGGCCACAAAATACATGCAGGCGTGCATTTAGAGTGTACTCATACATAACTTGTTGTAATAAATAAAATCATTTCATTTCCTCTTTAAGGCACTGTAGTTCTTCGAAATTCCCTCCTTTTTCCCACCCAAAATAAGGTCTAAAAATAGGTCACAGCTCTAATCCATAAAGTGTTGCTTGCAGCAACCAATCAGAATAGCTCATTTGCCTACTTGCACACATTTCTATGCCAAACATTGCATTTAAAACACAAAACTTATTTTCATTGGCCTTGTGTAATTTTAACCACCAAATGGCCATTTGAAATAACTCACCTCTTGGAATGTCTCTTGTTAACAAGACGCAGGTAGTAAACACATGCCAACACCACCACAGCACACCACACCAGAGCACAACACTTAGCAGCAACTGCAATTAGAACCTCAGAGCAGCAGCGACAGTATTTTCATTCATTAAAACAACAATACATTTGTCATGTTACGCCATGCAAAAAGCGGACTACAATGGCCATCACGTTGCGTTAAATATATTGATTACTATTCAAATGCAAAGTCACTATTTATAGGTATGCTTCCTGTTCTGCAAAAAAAAAACAAGCAATAAAAGAAACAAATCCGCACAACACAATTGAAGCAACTACACTTATAACTTTGAAAAAACAAAGCCAGGCAAAGCAAATGTCCCTATAACCTGGAACTATCAAGCCAAGCACAGCAAACACTATAATTTTTCAAAACAAACCTGCTGCCCAGGACCTTTCAAATTTTTCTCTAGCAGAATATATGCATCTGCAAATACACAAAACACTCCATATACAAGCAAACAAAGTAATAACCCCCTTTTTTGCTTCCAAAATCAATGGCAATGCAATTCCGAAGTGTACTACTCACATTTTGAGCGACTCAAAATGTGAGTGACTACCCTGAAAGGAAAAATGTCAATTAAAAAGTGTTGACAAATAATGTTAATGCTATACACTCCCTACCCCCCCCCCCCCCCATGTGTACCTTAGATTTAGTTCGCTCCGGGCAAGTTTGTATGTCATAACCAATTACCGGCCAAAATGCACATTTCCTATTATAATACTTTAATACTATTACTACTTATAATACTTCATATCCACCAATTCCAAGGTGTTTATGTGGGAATCGCTGGCCTGCAAACTTAATCGAACACGCTTCCACTTGCGAGACTCAACCGCATACGGCAACCCCATAATCTCCCGGAGTTGTTGTGAGCGCCCGCTATAACGGCCCGTTTCCTCAAAAAAATCATTCGCTGAACAAAGCCAGATATTTTTACCTCCACGGTTGACAAATTTTATCTCATCGAACTCAAAACCCATGTGTACCTTAAATTTAGGTTGCTTGTCAACCAATTCCCGGCAAAAGTGCGCGACCATGGTTACACGTTGTCGCGTAACTTGGTCTAACTGCGCAGCGTAGGCCATGATTTGCTCAATGCAGTGTACTGGAAGGCTTCTCGTCGTCATCATCGCCACGGCCCCTGGGTGGCAAGTGATTACAATGAGTTGCCACTTCTTGCATTCTTGGACATCTAACAAAGTTTTACATTTACAGTGGGTTGATGTAGACACTATAAAACCCCATAATGTCCCCGAGTTGTTGTGAACGGCCGCTATAAATGCCCGTTTCCTCGAAATAAATCGTTTGCTGAAGAAAACCAGATACGTTTACCTCCCCAGTCGACAAATTTTGTATCATATAGACTAAACAAATGGATTTTGATTAGTTATTATTCATCTTGGCCGGTACGCAAAATTTACCTTTTCAAGGAGTTGAAAGTCAGACAACTCCTGACGGGCGTGTTTGTCCCAGGCGTCGCAAAGCTTGGCGTCCCTTCGAATTGTGCTTGGTCGTATATACTGTGTAACATGGCCATCGTTTACGTGGGTGGCCAGAGTAGACATCCGCTGCGAGCGTTGATGGAGAAAATCCACAAGTCTGTAGAATCCAAGGCTTCGTGTTGTGTCGGAATTTAGGCTGTGGTGGTTGTTTTCGCATGCGTTGTTTGTCCGGTGCAGGCGCCGGTAACCAGACCAGCTTTGTGGTTTAAACAGAGCCTTGTGAGGATCGGCATAAGTGTCCATTATGTACTTTGTAACTTTCTTGTGAGCTGTTGATGGCGCATTGCTGTCGAACCAATTTATCATGTCCCATACTGCGTGGGGGGGGACTAGTGGAAGGGCGATTAGACGACGCAGAAAACGACCTTGCTCAGTTGGCTGTTGGTAACACCGACGTAATCCGCAGTTGTCTATCTTGCGCATAACACTCTGTGCCCAATGAAAGACACACCCGGACAGTTTTGGACATGGCAATTCAATTTGCAGAAAGGCTTCGCGAAACGCGTTCCACTCTGCCAATTCGAAATCAAGCATTACCCTGTCCACCCTTACCTCATAACGCCTTTCTCGCAACACACGCAAGACCGCTTTTACGACCTCCCGGTAAAGGCCTTGGCTTTTTCCAGACATTATTGCATACAATAAATTAACTGCAGCTTTTTCTTCGCGGCGACGTCTGGCTCCGCTCCTACGTATGTGCCCGATAATGGTCCACAATTGGGAGAATGGTGGGCCGACGACTTTGAAAGTCGCATCTGCGTACCACGTACGGACACTCGATAAATAGGCAAGTTGTAGAGGGGTGGCGAAAATGTAAGCCACTTGTGTTTCCCAAGTTACCTGGGCAATTTTGAAGTCGGGGCAAAATTCTTCCTCATAGTGGAAATCCACTGTGTTTGGCTCGTTTGGACGGACTGATTGGCGGTGTTTGTTGATAGCGTTGATGGCTGTACGCTGCCTCATGTGAAGTATGCCACCTTGTGTAGTCTGTTTGTGCTCTTCTTCCACTTGCGTTAGTAGTTTCCGGGCGGACACTCCTATGTGCTTAATGGCCTTAGCTTTTGCTTTTTTCATAATCACCATAGTAGAAACTTCTCTCCGGTGATTCGGCGGGCACCTATGTTGTTGATGTCCTGGTACGAAATGGTACGAGTTGTCTGGTAATGGAAATTGAGTAACTTTGGCGTGGCACCGGTCATTTCTTGGTCGATATGTACACTGCCACCATGTTATACCGTCCCGTTTTTTTTGGACGTTGTATGTGAAACCCTGGCCATCAACAAGTATGTCTTTTCCCCGTTGGGAACCACCAACTACCAAAGTGTACTCACCGTGACGAATGGTATCAGGACCGTCAGCAACTTGGGCCTGCTGTTGCTGTGGCACCATAGGTGGCACATCTGGCAGCACCGCAGCCTCGTCGGACTCGGAATCGGAGATCATGTCCAAAGTCCCCTCCGTTTGATAGTCCGGCGGTGCGTACGACCTTAATGAGGACAGAAGATTTAAAATATATTGCCAAAAAAAAAAGTATTGCCCCCAAAAGTGCCAACACCCGAATAAATGTTATATCTTCTTTACACATTTTAATACCTTACTAACCACTTATTATCAGGGCTCTACGTTAACTCTGGCGAGAGGTTGGCCACAGGACAACCAGCATCCAAATTTTGGTTGTCCTAACTTACCATGAGGTTGTCATTATTTTTGCGCTCAGTTGTAAGCTATACAGATAAAACGTCTTAGATTATATACCGTATTCTATTATTATATCAATCATAATGTTAAGAAAAAACAAACAATTATTTGTACACTTAATGAATCTTTTCTCATGAACAAACTTTATACAAAAATAAAAAAATTGCATCGCATTCATTAAATATGCAAGTCGATTTTTATCCTCATGTCTATTGTACGGATCAAAATTTTGTCAGTAAAAAAGCTCAAGTTATGCTGTAATATTTTCACTAAATATATTTTAGAAACTCCTCCAACCTTCAAACAAAAGCCCTATAATATTTGTAGGAATGAAAATTTAAGTATTATGATGATTTTTTGTAATTATAATACCATACCATACGAGTGGTGAAAGTTTTGAAACTACGTACAATGTCACAGATAATTTTGGATAGATATGAAAATGCAAATGTTATTTGATGTGTTGGGGAATGAAAACAATTCTCGATTCAATTTAGGTGACACAGTGTTTTGAAATGCACATCTTGCATTACTTTTATTTTGAAATTTGAAATTGGTTGTCCCACAGGACAACCAACCTCCAATTTTTGGTTGTCCTGATTTTAAAAAAGGTTGTCCAGGACAACGGGACAATCCTTAACGTAGAGCCCTGATTATTTTAAGATATTTTCTGATTGGAAAAAATGTCTAGAAACGATATTTTTTAATTTATTGTAACAGCACATGGAGTTCCCTTAGTTTTTGATGGATAAATTTAATATTTATAACTGAAACAAACTTGTGTTTGCAACTTATTTTTAATCAAACAAAGATAAGGTTAAAGTAATTATATGGACTAAAGTATAATTTGCATATCTTATTTTATACTTGTCCCTTGTGGCTAGAGTCATGATTTTTACTGAATTTATCTTTGATGCTAGAGCTGCTGTACAGTTATGTTAGGCTATGTGCCAAACTAACCACTGCTGTGCAGGCATACTCATTGTCGCCTTCTGCACCAGACAACACATCCTCATCTGTGGACGATTCGGTAAGCCTGAGCTGCACCCCTCAGACGAATTTAACAATCTGTGGGCAATCTACTGCAAAATAAAAATTTTAGCGTGCAGCAATTAAGAAGGACATTAGTAAAAATTGCCCAACATTTATAAAACAGACTAAGGTTCAAAGTGGGACAAAATTAACGCATTTTTTCTGCACATAAAACTAAATAGAAAAATAACCGTCTCAGGCATGCTTATCATGATTTTTACTGAATTTATCTTTGATGCTAGAGCTGCTGTACAGTTATGTTAGGCTATGTGCCAAACTAACCACTGCTGTGCAGGCATGCCCTCATCCGACTCATTGTCGCCTTCTGCACCAGACAACACATCCTCATCTGTGGACGATTCGGTAAGCCTGAGCTGGCCGGCGTCGCCCTCAGACGAATCGTCAGACAAGTCTTGCACAGGTCTTCGGCAGGCAAGCTGCGTTGGCAACTGAGAAGTACTACTGCAAAATAAAAATTTTAGACGTCTGAGCAATTAAGAAGGACATTAGTAAAAATTGCCCAACATTTATAAAAGCAGACGAAGTGTGAGTGTTCAAAGTGGGACAAAATTAACGCATGATTTTTTCACGCATCATTACGCATCATAAATGCACATAAAACTAAATAGAAAAATTAACCGTCAGTCAACAAATATTTCGACTGATGCATACATAGTTTAGTACGTATTATAAAGAAATGGACTAACGCCACAGGCTGGCCGGCGTCGCCCTCAGACGAATCGTCAGACAAGTCTTGCTCAGGTCTTCGGCAGGCAAGCTGCGTTGGCAACTGAGAAGTACTACTGCAAAATAAAAATTTTAGACGTCTGAGCAATTAAGAAGGACATTAGTAAAAATTGCCCAACATTTATAAAAGCAGACGAAGTGGACGAAGTTCAAAGTGGGACAAAATTAACGCATGATTTTTTCACGCATCATTACGCATCATAAATGCACATAAAACTAAATAGAAAAATTAACCGTCAGTCAACAAATATTTCGACTGATGCATACATAGTTTAGTACGTATTATAAAGAAATGGACTAACGCCACAGGCTGGCCGGCGTCGCCCTCAGACGAATCGTCAGACAAGTCTTGCACAGGTCTTCGGCAGGCAAGCTGCGTTGGCAACTGAGAAGTACTACTGCAAAATAAAAATTTTAGACGTCTGAGCAATTAAGAAGGACATTAGTAAAAATTGCCCAACATTTATAAAAGCAGACGAAGTGGACGAAGTTCAAAGTGGGACAAAATTAACGCATGATTTTTTCACGCATCATTACGCATCATAAATGCACATAAAACTAAATAGAAAAATTAACCGTCAGTCAACAAATATTTCGACTGATGCATACATAGTTTAGTACGTATTATAAAGAAATGGACTAACGCCACAGGCTGGCCGGCGTCGCCCTCAGACGAATCGTCACGTCTTCGGCCGCCAAGCCGGGCACTCAACTCATAAATGCAAAAACCATCGTACTCGTGCTCACGTCTTTGGCCGTCCGGCTGACGATGCCACTGCGGAGTACTACTGCAAAATAACAATTTTACACACTGAGCAATTATGAAGGACATTCATTATTAAAAATTTCTAAAAGGCAGACGATGTCAGTGTTTAATGGCAGCTAAATGACCGCTTATGTTTGTCAGGCGTCATGCGCAATATAAAAAACTTTACTAACGCCTTATTCTGCCCGTCTGAATCGTCGGACGGTTCGGAAGGCGATAGCCGCAATTGCAGCAATTGCGACTCATCCTCGTGTGGGCGTGGGCTCTGCGAAGCATAGGTCATGGCATCCAAAATTGGGGACGCAGCAAAGGGCGGCGACGGACATTTCCTGAACGGTGTTGATGACCGGACAGTACGTGCAGTCCGTCTCCCTGGGCTTTGCGATCCACACCACGTTGAATCGGAGCTTGGCGACACCCGACGAGGCGCAGGCAACCAATCTTCATGTTCGTCTTCAGAGTCAGTGTCAGAGATGGGATTGTTCCTTGTGACAAGGTCTATGACTTCGTCAACGGAGAAACGCGGCTTCGTTCGGCGAACTTCTGCAAAAATGAAGATAAAATTAGGTCAAAGTGGTGCTCGATAACAGCAAAGTATACAAATTATTAATTTTCTTTTAAATATTTTTAGAAAATCAGCAATGCTTTCACAAGACGTGTTGAAATATAAAATCAAATTAAATAAGGCGGGGCTACTAAGACCCCCCTAGTCCAAAGACCCATTGGTCCGAAGGCCCCTTGTTCCGAAGGCCCATTGGTCCGAATACCCATTGGTCCGAAAAATACTTGATTGTATTAAATCCCTAATGGGCCACCTAACCAAACAATACAAAACAAAACTGATGCTCTTCTCCGGTTGTATCAATTTACAAGGACATGACGAAGTACTTGTATTAAAAAAAGTGCGCATGGAAGACAGCTGTTGCACATTTGAGTTCAGCGGATGTCAAAAATCAGTGTACCTTCAAATCCTCAATTTAGTGCCATTATGAGCGCTTTGGGTAAGAAAAAGTTCAGTGAAGGTGGTTACTATTAGCTAGATAATTTAGGAGACTAGTTGAAAAGTGATACAAAACTCTGGATCACCCCCTTGTAATGGACGACAGTAAGAGAAACGTGGACACTTGTTTAAAATTCAAAAAGCCATCTTTTTAAACACACAGCACATATATTTTATCTTGCACCTAATATTTTATCTTTGCATATTATTGCACACAAAACAATACACGGCGCTGTACTATCGTGTGTTACAAACGTTAAACATTGTTAACTTTTCCTCCCATTCACTGAACAATGTTTCAATTATTCCTATTGTACTTTTTAAACTGTTTATTTAATTAAAAGTTTACGCACGTATAACATGACCTTAATGCCTGGTTCACTTTGAACTATTTATCAACCTTTGTTGTAATTTATTGGATAAACATTTGGGAACTTAAATACCTGTACATTTCAATGGTCCGTTTGTGCAGCTTAGTATCCAAAAGGTTTTTATCTTTATGAATATTTTTTCAAAATGATATGAAATACTTGCATTTTTGACCGCCAAAGCAAAAACCACGTTTTACATTTGAAAATGGCGCCGTTGGAATCACGTGACTTGCGCCCACGTGAGAATCACGTGGCATTGTTTACATATGTTGGGCAACAGGCCTTCTTTTGTTACGAACACGAAACAAGAGTGCCATAATTACTTATCAAAGTAGATCAACGCAAACACGTGCTTTTTTAACTGACTGGCTATGACAGCAACACACATATCATGGAAAAATTTGACCTGTAATACACAAAGGTTACCAATTAATGCGGCGTCAAACTTAAAACGGCTGCGATGCACCCACCAACTTAGATTTGGGATAAAATCAGTTTTAATTAATTTTTAACACAACGCAAACACTCACTGACTGCGAGAGGCGCCTGGCATATGACACCTTCCGCCGCGGGACGCTTCCTAGCCAGTGGAGGTTTTAGCTTGAAACGGCGAACCAAATTGGACGGCAGTATTCCACGTTGAGCATTGTACCGGTGTTCTGCAAAATAGAGAATATAGCAAATTTTACATGCCGGCAAATTTACCAAAAAACAAACGCAAATTGAATTAGATTTAATATTAGGAAATGTAAGAATTAGTAGAAACTATTTTACCAAAGTGAACGTTTTCGCTTTATTAGATAATTTGATTCGAAAGACTTTGTCAATTTTTATAAACTAACTACAGTTTACCTGGGTTGAACCACCACTTGGGGGCGTGTGGCCCAGAACCGTCCATGTACACGCAAAGTGAGCAAAAATCCATTTTATTTCCTCTGGTGTCCACTTTGTAAGATCCACCACATGTAATTGACTCTTTACAGAAGTAAAGACCACAAAAGGCACATTTATCAGTCTCGTTAAGACTAGGATTCTTGCAAAATTTCAGGATACGTTTGCAACTTTGGCAAAAATCCATCTTGCTTTGAATTGAAGTCTTTACCGGTGCGAGTTCGATTTCAAACTGAGCATTGAAGAGCACTGAATTATAATGTATCTTCCGGCTGTGCGTCCTGGTAGCCTTGCATACGCTTGGTTTTGATTTGTCAATAACAATCAAGTGAGGATGGACGAGGATGTTTTGTCCTGATCCAGGGTCAATAATACAAGTAGACCACTGGGGTATTTATCAGAAGGGGGGCATATGTTGTTGGAGGACTAGGGACTATGTTAACTAATTTTATTGAAATAAAGATAGTTTGTGACTAAGATTTGGATTCTCCCCATAACACATGAACTCGGATAAAAAAAATTCTAGTTGGACATACTTGTACAAGACAATGATTAAATATACACCCCCCCCCCCACACACACACACAGAGACACGCACAGACAAACGAGAGAAATACGATCAAGCAGCGATTGGTTGTTTTGGTCGTGTATTGCAATGAATCATTAACTGTCAATGGTCAATGAATACATATTACGCAATCTATTTGACATGTTGACATTACAATACAGTTAAATCCAAAAGTATGCATATTGCAGGAATGCATCGATTCGAGACATAAGTGCGGAAAATATTATTAACTTTTCAGTTTGAGAATTGAGTGCCCTCCTTCTCACTGAGGGCCTCCATTCTGTGACCAAAGAAAATTGTCAGGCAGCAAATTAATGATGGGGACATTGAAGTAAGGGCCCGATCAGTTATAGTTTGATGCAGGGGGGTGTCAGGCAGAAATTGTGGGGGGGGGGTCCTATCTATTCTATATCTATAATTCTGTATCTCTACCTGTATAAGTACACTGCTAAAAGTCCATGAGTCACTTGGCAGCTTGGCAAAGCGTCATTCCAAAATTCATCTGTATGTCAAGACAGTGTATGTGTGGTATTTCATATCATATGTTGTTTTTTTTGTTTTTTTCAATGACTCCTTATAAAATTCAATACCTTTTTCACGATCTTGAAAAATAGTGATTTCAATGACTTTCACTTGAACAGATTGGGAGGGGGTCATAATTTTTATTTCTCAATTACTGGAGGGGTCGGACTTTCATTTTGTAATATATTGGGGGTACGGATGATGCCGTCTCGGATTTTCCAAACATCCCCCACCCCCACCCCCATCCTCCAGCAAATTGTAAATGATAGGGCCCTAACTGCTATGATTATGCTAATGATAGGCTAACATCATACTGTTTGCTGGGACACTATTGTCAATAAAATGGTTGTTATACACAGTCCTTATAAAGTCCTTCCTGGATCAAAGTGCATTCTGCTGCTTCTGTACACTGGCTGTAAAGGTTTTCACCCGTCTGTGTATCATGTCATGGACCGTGCAAAGTTGTCTTGATGTAGAGGTGGTCTCTTTATAGAAGTGGTCTTGGTTATTTCATTTCAATATCAAAGATATCTAATGCGCAGACGAACCTAAAATCTAACCCACGTCCCGGGACCACACACATAAAAAGAACACATCTATAGGGAGGCCACATTTATAATGAGATGAGATCACGGGGGATTTTATCTCATTAAGACCATATTTCGATCTCCCTATCTACATCTATATGTATAAAGGAAAAAGGGATTTTTCCGTCACAAAATGCTTTTTAACCAGAAGACGTACACACCCCAAATATGTATGCGCAATCAGAACAACTCTAGTTATGGGATTCTGATGTCAGATTATGTCCAATTATAGGATTCGTTGACTTCCACTTGCCGCACGATCACACTTGCTTGTCCCCAACACACACACACACACACACACACACACACACACACACACACACACACACACACACACACACACACACACACACACACACACACACACACACACACACACACACACACACACACACACACACACACACACACACACACACACACACACACACACACACACACACACACACACACACACACACACACACACACACACACACACACACACACACACACACACACACACACACACACACACACACACAAACACACACAGACACACACACACACAAAAAAACACACACATACACACAGTGACAAAAAAAAAAATAACATGTTTGGCATAGTAACATATGGAATAAAAAAAAATGTTTGTCAAACTAAATTCAAATTTTTATTTGTAAAGAAAAATATGGTTGTAAAACGATTGCTATCTAACACGCTATGACCCAAATATGCATCAGCAGGTTGTAAAACGATTGCTATCTAACACGCTACCGGCTTGGGCCACCATAAATCGATCGGCGGCGCAATTGGGATAGGTGACCAGCGGAAATTGACCGTTGATCAAACAATCACAAATTGTTTCACAAATTAGTGGCGTGACCGTTGAACGACATCTGCTTATAGATGGGTGAAGGAAGGTTCATTTGGCGTGAGAAAGTGTGTTAAGACAACCACGTGTGTTGAGACCACCTCCGTATGTAGACCTCAGCTATGGGTACAGAAAATGAGAAACTTCATGTTTATTGCATCATGTGATTTTTTTTTGTAGCTTTTATGTATGTATGTATGAGTGTATGAGTGTATGTATGTATGTATGTATGTATGTATGTATGTATGTATGTATGTATGTATGTATGTATGTATGTATGTATGTATGTATGTATGTATGTATGTATGTATGTATGTATGTATGTATGTATGTATGTGCAAATATTGCTGCTATTGAGTGATTCTAACTTACAGGATATCAACTATTTGTGACTTAAACAGCACTGTTCTCAACGCGTGCTAGCACAATGGTGACTGTCGATAGATATAATATTGCTTGTAATAATACATCAAAACTTTACACAATCTTTACATACGTATTTACATACTTATTTAAGATTAATAGTGCTCAATTGTTAGCACAATGACAATTTAATGGTGATTTCTATAGAGCTATTTTTGGTCAGTTTGATATGTACACAACCAATGTGCGTATATGAAAAACAGCCCGCTAGAGGCGCCACAGAAAGTAAAAATGGGCAGGCCTATTTTTTAAATGCGCAGCCAATAAGATAACTTCCCGCTCGGAATGACCACGGAATGACCACGAGCCGCTACGATAACGAGCACGTGAGCGAGGCCCTGGAACATGATAAATAATATGTGGACAAAGTTTATATTAACACAAACATTTCACTCGAAAAATTTGCTTGAACAACATCATTTAGTAAATTGCGCGCAGTTGATTCACATTTTTCAATGTGAGATGTAGACAGACTTGTAATACATCAGTCAATCAACGTTTTTCTTTCGATTTTTTAAAACTCTGCAAATTGGTTTTGGAAAAAATGTTTGCAATGAACTGTTAAACGAGCAATGAATTGCTTTTTTGTAACCGAATGTCTCATTTTGAAGGTGGCAACTACTTCATGAAACTAATTCATGAAAGTTTCGACAGATTGTAATTTACATCAGCCAAATACATCGGCACGATGAATCTGCTGATGGGTGCGATATCAACGCAACCTTCGTGTAACAGGTGGTGATGGCTGCTCACAAAAAACTTGTCAGCACCTGCCATTGTATTTGTGGGCAGGCGTTATGGAAACATTGCCAAAATGTGTTATCATGATTTTTTTTCACTATGAAATTTTTTCTCAAAAACTGCAGCCGCAGTGGTTGAAAAAAAAACTAATGCCTTAACGCATGGGGCAATGTGACTGAATTAACGCCCGCCCACAAATATGATTGACAGCGAGACAAGTGTCGTGAGCATGTGATGATCACCTATTAGACGGATCAAAGCAGGTTGGTTTAACATGTCCTTATACTTATTCAGTCTATTTCTTTAAAAAAAATATTTTCTCTGTATATTTTAGTATCAGAATAAACAACTCATCATTTCTGACCTATACATACGTCATATACATATTAAGATAATGTATTTTGTGAGTAAAACCGATTAATAAATAAAATTTGGCACCATGTGCTCTTGTTATCATTTTGTTATCTTTGACGGAAACCAGATATGTGACGAAGAAACGGGTATTTCCCAATCAGACCGACAGAAATGCACTGAAATATGGGGCAATTTAGACAGCTATAACTTTAAAACGACTTGATCATACATCTTGAAATGTTTGAGATGCATTACCTAACCTCTTATCTACATCATAACCGCTTTATGCAGATCAACTATTCATAATGCAAATATACCAACGCATTTACTTTTTGCACCTTTTTTTGTGCGTCTGTACCTTTTTTTTGCCTGCACTCACCCACTTATCATATCTGGGGTCGAGCGTCAGGCGTAACCTGGTCATTAAAAGACGTAACCTGGTCAATAAATGCTTTATCGCAAAAAAACTGTGTTTGTCCCTACCCACGTCAACATCGTTTTTCTGCTAAAGGCTAGCCAATAATTATATAATTACTGACCTTGCTTCAAAAAGCGGCGCCCTTGAGTGAATCTCGAATTTTTACATTTTTACCCACCAGTGCCGTTTTGCGCTTCAAACCTAGGCGCGTTCCCCTGCCTTACTACTATTTCAATGTTCCCATAATCACTGTGCGTTTCAATCTCTCTTAATTTACGAGAAAACTGGTTCATAAATGTCGAGTCGACAACGGGTTTTCTAAAACGAGTCCGATAATTTGTTTCCGGTAAAAACGGGGTGTCCTGATAATAGTTTCACAACGGAGTACGGAACGGTACATATCGCATATAACGCCCCGCCTACTAAAACCAAAACCCCACGACTGTTGAGATTAATCGTCCGCGTGTTATAAATTGATGGACTATCCATTTGCGTCCGTAGGACGCGGGCCTGCTATAAACATAAAAGAAATTCACAAAACATTGCAACACATCACATTCATCTATACCTCTGCATGTCGAAAGAGCTATTATGGTTCTGTAAAAATAGTCAATTCCACAGTTTGTGGTTACGTTATCCGGGTCCGTAAATATAGTCAGTCCCAGATGGTAAGTAAACAATAATATCTACAAATGTATCACTTTTTAATCTAATTTGTTAACAGACACCTGTTCTTGGATACAACGTGCACGCTATCTTCAAATGCATATCACTGATTGTTCAACATAAGTGGCAGGTGCTTTTCTCACGATTATCAGTGAAAGTTGTGAAAAGCATGGACAGTGAGCTTTAACATTTCATGATAAACAGAATGTCTGATGACATCCGAGATGTGATTCCGAATCCACTGTTACAACCTCTATTATGAAAATAAATAACTTTACAATTATGTTGGAGTGTCAATTCAAAACATTGTTCTCTATGGATAGTATGGTCAAAAGTCCAAATGAAAATGGCTTTCTTTGAGAAACCGACAAAAACGCTAATCCTGGACTGTGTTTATAACCACTGGAATAATTTCACATTTTCATACACAAAATAGTCAGCTCCTAAAATAATCAGAGGGGGGGGGTCAAATTTCAGTGCATTATGTTTCACACAAAAAAATTCAAACAAAATGGATTTTTTCTTTTTTTTTGTTGATGGACCATCACATTTAGTCTCCTCACGGAGACGGGCCAGCTAGTGATTATAACACGTAACTGCGTGGGAGATCAATATTGCAATACAGTATGTCAGTCAGTGAGTACTCTGCAGGTAAACACGGCTCTTTGGGGGACGAAAGTATGAAAATATGCATAAAAAGATGGTGTTTGATATATAATATGGGTGTGTAGATTTTGTCCTGGTTATCAGGACCGACTATGATGAATCAATGGTCGGACATGAGTCAAAATTAGACTATATCGATCAGCACCAACGGTCCGACTGATTTGGCTTACTGCATGACAGTAAGTTACTAAGTATCCATATTTACCTGCAACCATTAGTCCCACTGCTTCCTCCGTGTCTTCGCCAGAGGAAAAACGTGTACTCTCGCCACTGTCAACACTATTTTCTGAATCACTCATATTGGCAGCAAAAAACACAAGTAAATCTTGATAAAAAATATGCTATGTTTACACGCTATTCGAAATCCACCTTCCCGGTCGTGACGTCACAATGCGGGTTTCCCAAATTGACCTATTTCAGGCCGAAAACTAGGTCAAATAGTACTCTAACCTTTAAT
The DNA here is from genome assembly GCA_019095985.1 of Streblospio benedicti. Taxonomy (NCBI): domain Eukaryota; kingdom Metazoa; phylum Annelida; class Polychaeta; order Spionida; family Spionidae; genus Streblospio; species Streblospio benedicti. Next base: position 37,398,430 of record CM032667.1, on the reverse strand, counting down.
GCCAGTGGTGACCATCACCTACTTTGAACTTTAGCCCTTTGGTAACTAAATGGAAAGTGCTCAGAGAGCACAGCACTGCTAGAACAACAATATCAGACAATTGCATATTATTTGGGGCTGATTACATACCCCGGTACAGTTGTACTTTGTAATTGTAATTATTTCTTCATAAAATATCATTTTGTTAGGAGAGTTATAGAGCAGGGTTTTTTTAAATTTGGTTTTAAACATAATGGCCCAGTTTTCCCTATTACTTATATATGAAATTGACCTTTTTTTCTATGCAGTTAAAAGGATGGAAGGTACTATTTAATAAATATAAAAATAACATTTTATGAAACAAGACACTTTCTTCTAACACACATAAATAATGAAAAAAAATAAAAAAAAAAAAAAATTAAGGGTTACATATTCTTGTGCATCATATGCCTTAAGTATGTTGTACATTGTTACTCTTAGCAGATCCCTTGCAAAGGATCTGCCTACATGAAATTCAATTGTTGTTGTTGTTGTATAATATGAGAATATTATAAACATTAAACAATTGTTGTTGTTGTTATACTTGAAGTGAGATAAAATACAATATAAATAAAATATAATTCAAAAATCACCTATTTTATATACCAATTATATATGTTAAAACTATATATACAAGGAAAGCATGGTTAAAAGTCCAAATAAATACAAATCAATAATCAATTTTAAAATGAAACTTCAATTAAAAATATTTCCAAGTTAATTTATTTCCATATTTTCATACACGTTGAAATTAGTCATAATGCAAACTTAACATTCCATATTATTTGTACCATGTAGTAATTCATGATCAAACTTAAACTTAACAATTTCCCCCCTTTATCAATATTACTTTGTAGGTAATTTGGTATGCCAATTATTTTTATTACTAACACTGTGTTTCATCTCTTGGTCCTTATTATTATTGCCATTATTATTTTTTTGACAAGGACCAAGAGGTTGAAACACAGTGTTATCAACACATTTTTTTGATACTTTTCAGACTATTTTGAATCCTTAAACAGTATAAATAAAATAAAATAAATATAATAGTTTAAAATATTACGTTGTAGTAAAATGATTTTAAAACTCTGATTTTATTGTATGTGTGGCATGTACATACATACTTTATTGTATTGCATATGCTCCTACCTGTCCTGCCTGGCGTGTAACAAGGAAGCCAGCTCAGCATGCTGCTCTATCAGTGGTGTCGCCTGGCAAACCTTCGTGCGACCAATCTCTACAATGTACATGTTAATGGTAATATCACAAACGCTCTGAACACACCACTCTCACATTAGATAAATCAGTGACTTGGATAAAATATTGGGTTGATTTTTTTTTAAACAGAAATTTTTACATGAACCACTTAAGGGTAATGATTGTTTCGATGTTGCCGGGGCAACTGCTTCAAGAGACAGTTCAGCAAGATTGAGTTTCCACATTAAAACAAGCACAACAGAGGTACATGTGTACTAAAAAGTAGATACTTCAAAAATAAAACTAATGCTACTAACCCACACTGCACACTGGGTAATTATAAAAGGATATGTTGTTGAGATCATTAGCAATCCATTTGAGACAAAAGCTCGATACAATGGTAAGATGCAAGTTTACTTACTTTGTAAAGAATGTTTGAAGGTAATCAATAATAACATCAAGATAAAGCATAATTTGTAATAACAAATAACACCTGTTGAGGTTTCACATTATACCAAATTAGTCTATGTATAATATGTACCTTGTCATCTAAAACATCAATCATTACTTAAATAGAATTTTAAAGAATGTAATGTTGACTATAAATTCCACAAAATATTTTTCAGGGACATAAAGTAGGAAATAAAATTTGTCATACTTTGGTTTGTATTTTTTTACACAGCCTATCGCAAAATAAAATACAACAAAAAAGCTTATCAAAAGTAAACAGAATGCAATACAAGCTGGAGATCCAGACCTCTGACAGGATTGGAGTACAAAGATGATAACCCTCCCCCAGCAAAGGCCGATGGTGCATCTTCGGGCTTAAGCACAGTCCGTGGACGCACTGATGCGGATCAGAAAGTTACACAAAGATTTTAGCAAAATTTCAGGATGATTTTGAAGAGTGAGAAGTGAATTTTAAAAAAATCTGCCAAATATTCTCCATAATGATTGATATGTTCACCAAATTTGATTAATTTCATAACGACGACAATGATGAGGTCAATCATTTTTTATTTGCTGACCCATCCAGAAATTTAAAAAAAAAATGATTGGGCCATAATGACATTTTCTTTTTGTGGAGGTCATATTTAAGGAAATTAACTCAAATAAGCATGAAACATAACTGAATGTTTTTCTAAAATCAACCATGTCAAATTATTTAGCAGCATTATTACAGAGTGTGATTTTGTTGAAGAATAAAGCACAGTCACCAGCACCACCTACTGCCAAATTAAGATAGAATACATCAAAATAAGTGGAAAGAAATAGACAAGGCAATAAACACACTATTGTGATGGAAATAAATTACAAACAAAGCATTGAAGTTTACAACTATATACATCAATTATATCATGCATCATAATAAGATTTCGATATCCCATATTTCACTGAATGTTAGTGATTCTATGAAAATGTGCTTATCATTTTGGTCAATTTGTTTTAACTTATTAGGTGATATTAGAAAACATTTTTACCCCAGCAATATGGGATAAGCCTAGACTAAGTAAGCTTCTGCGTTTATCAAATAAACCCTCCCATTCAGTCCATGGGCTGTACAACAATAGAAAGTGTAAACAGCTCTCACTATTCTGATGATGGTGCCTTCGGTGAGTAACAGTGGTGTCTAAATTCGGTATTGACAAAAATCGAGCGTAAAATTATGAGCATGATAGCAGTTAAAGAAGAGAGCAAACACAATATCTACAAGACAAAGACCCGCCGGTGCTGCTGCCTCTACCTTTAACCAGAGAGTTGATTGCATTGAGGTTTCCTCCAAGGAAGCCTGTTTTTCCTGTATTATCGTCCACCACCAATGACTGCTTTTTCTTTGCTGAAGTAAATGGTTGAATGTATATTATTACATCATTTGATAAAACAAGATTCAAATTTATGATGGTTGAACGATGGTTGTAGTATAGAAAACAGGATGATGGACTCGGTCTTTAGAGAAGTCTAAAACATGAAAAATTGCATCATATTATTTCAAATATGTCCATTCAAAGTTTCGTTTGGTCAAATTAGCATATCCAAATAATGATATAACACTGCTTGCTCATTCCCAGCTCACAAACAAGTTACATTTCCACGACCATTTAAATATTCAGTCCTAACACAATTTTCTACCCAATTGTCTATCTTAACAATAATTTCTCTTTCTAATATACAAAGTTTTTTATCTCTCGCTCTTTAAACCTGAACATTTATAACTTAAAAAAAATAGATAACATACATAAGTTAAGCAGTTGCTTTTCATCTGAGTTACCTGTTTTCATGGCCTTGGGGTCGGCGGGATGCCCCACGTTGGCCATCCTCAGGTGGAGTTTTCCCTTGAGCACGGAGCGGACGTCGACCGGGTGGACGCCCGAGCCACGCGGGTCCGACGCTGGAACACACAGACACAATACAAACAACACAAATATGCTTCATCTTGGTCCATGCTAACGGATTAGGTTTTTCAAAACCAGTCTTTTTTATGCGATGCATCACTTGCTCAATGCCCAATTAAGTTTGTCTAAGGTTGAAATGAATTTGATGCATTCAAAATATCATGCCATGTATGAGTTATATGGAAATCCAACGCACAGACTGACATAATACAAACAAACAAGACAAAATATGCTTCATCTTGGTCCATGCCTTTTTGTTTGCAACGGATTAGGTTTTTATGAAGTTTTTTTCATCCTCAATTTCCTATGGTCGTCGTTTTTTTTATTGCTCAAGCATGCGCATGCCCCTCCTGAGGGCCAAATGAGTTTGGTTTGGCTTATATCATCTAGTAGAGATTTCTTAGCATCTGATTCATCATAGTTCATCATAGTAAAGAAAGGATAAAATCCTTACTCAGATGCCTCTTTTAAACAAAAAGCGTTTCGGAGGACATTCCTCCTTCATCAGTTTCTGGTGGCAAAGTGCGACTGTTGTTGTTGTTGTGCACCTTGCACTTTCATTTCGTTTAAAAGAAGCATCGGAGTAAGGATTTTATCCTTTCTTTACTATTTGGTTAGGCTCATGCATAAATATCCTGCCATGTGTGACTTACTGACGGAGGGGGCGGGATCCTGCTCTATGTACTCTGTGTTGACGATGTCCAGCTCGTACGTGACCTGCACGGCTTCCCGGCCCTGACGACACAGGTGCTGAAACACAACGCAGAGCTTATGGTGCATAAACTAAACAACATGAAATGTTCTTATAATACACCTTATGTATATTGAATGCACTCTGAGTATCAGATGTCCCGAAGAGACAATTTGCTTGACATCTGATACTCAAAGTGATTGAATGCTACCTACTAGGAGAATCTTTGCATTTTGGTTTTGATTTAAACTTTTCTCTCCAATTTTGCATAGGCTATTGAAATGGTCCGTATGCATAGTATACATCATGTCTTTTGCACTGTGTGCAATCTACCGTATAACACAAAATCACTTAGCCTAACAAGTTGATATATAATTACAAGACTATAGAATGGATACCCATTCAATTTTTAATCTTTTATGCATATTTTTAAATGCATGACTCAATATTCATCTTATATGTACATGCATGTTTCTATCATGTGAAATAAACTTTTTTATTACTGTAGAATCTCTCTATTAGGACCACCTTTGGGACCAGTGTTAGGTGTTCTCAATAGAGAGCTGGTCTCTATACAGGGGTTGATTTGGGTAGCTTTACAAAGGTTTGGGACCATGAAAAGTGGTCTTATTATAGGTGGCCTCAATATAGGGTGGCCTCAATTGGAGGTTCTACTGTATATTATATGCAGTAGAACCTCCAATTAAGACCACCTCTACATTGAGGCAATATTACTATCATTACAATGGCGGAGTGTTGCTGCTGCGTACCTTGAGGCTGACGGCAGCCGACCCGATGAGGTGGAGCGTGTCTGCGTCCCACACGTCGATGTGCAGCGTCTGCTCGGCCAGGTGCTGGCAGAACAGGCGCCGCTCCCCCGGCTTCAGCCAGCCCGGGTCCACCGCGTACTTCACCTGCCAACACGCACATTGTCAAACTTCTCTCTCTCTCTCGCATCTTTTAAGCAAGCATATTTCTACCACGGTAGACATAGGTGAAGACAGGTTTTACAACCCTAAGCTTCTGTTTAACTCAAAATCAAGTGGCCACTTGATATAGTCAAATGAAACTTTAGGGTTTTACAACCTGTTATCAGCTATGTCTAGCATGTTTGTTCTTGTTGGCCATACGCCCTCATTTTTCTTCAGCCTTTGTCTCTCACGTCCCATTTTAAATAAAATAACCTCACACCTCAGCAGTCAGATATTGAGCAAAAACAAAAGTTTCCATAGACAGCCGAACAGAAATCCGTGAATGAACGTTAATTCCGATAATGTGATTTTGAAGACTTTTATCATTCAAACGGCATCGAAATTTTTACATAATGTTATGTATTTGACACCAACATCAACGTAGATGTTCAATATATCTTCAGTGTATCAATGTGAAATGTTTAAAACCACATTATCGGAATAACGTTCATTCACCGTTTTCCATTCGTTTGTCTAACTTTTCAAGTCCTAATGCTGAGTGAGGTGGCAGCATGTGGTACCTGACAGCCGGGCGGCCCCTTCACCAGCTGCCCGTCCGGCCCCAGCCGCTGCAGGATGCATGCCAGCGAGTTGGGGTCCGACGACAGCTCACCCTCCACATCGCCTAGCAACAGCCTAAACAACAACAAAAACACAGAGCGTCCTCTAAATAAACCCAGCAATCAATTACTACCATGTTTATATCATGTTACATAGACATGGCCTATGAGCTTGCAAGGGTCGACGCATGAGTACATGTAGCTTTGCCGTACTAGGCAAGTTGATAGGCAAATCTACATGATCATTTGAATGATATGTAACCTGTGTTATACTATATTCACACTGCATATCATTCATCATGAAATTAATTTACTATACATGCTCAGTATTCGATTTATTTACATTCATGTTGATCAGTTGGATATTTAAGAGCAAACTTACTGGTCACATCATGCAAGCTTGGTTACATGTTAAATGTCCCAAAAAACACATGAATTTACCAATAGCTAGAAGACCAGTATTAACTGCAGATGTCTGCCTTGCAAAATGTTTGTGGCCTTTATTACACTTGTATATAAGAATTTAATTGACAAACAATCGAACACACACATTATTAAAGAATAGTTTCATTCCTTGACTACATTCAATAATACTCGTGTACCCGTGTCAACCTCCCTGGATCTACTTATAATAATACCCATAGAGAGATATTAGATCTTTGTAAATGTCTGACTCAGTAATGGCTTCCGATGTAATTATATGCATGCTTCCATTGTGGTTCGTCACTTCTCATCACAGGCAAGCTAAAACCTTGTCAAAATAGCAAAAGTTAACATTAGGCTTTGAATTTTCCATCGTGATTAAATTGAACTAATTATAATACCCCTGTTACCTCTCGGTGGTCACTTGGGGAAACCTGTAGAACTGGAAGGTGAAGAACACTGTGCTCGGGGACTTGGAGCCACTGCCAGAGTCAAAACGCAGCATCCTGAACAAAAACCAAAATCTCATGTTTACCATTCTCACTTTAACATACATGTATATGTATGAACTAGTACCATATTGTTTTCATTAGAATAGACGTGAAGATTTAAGGGCTTGCAGCGATCTCAGCGTCATAAGTACCAGTGCCATACTGGGCAAGTTGGTAAGCAAATCTCCTTGCCTCATGGACAGTGACCATTTGAAAGATCACCAATGACTGATAAAAAATCATGTATATTGTACAAAGCAAATGGTGTCAAAGGTTTTTAACAGTGCTTTCGGGCCAAATATTTGAAAGTACCTTGAGAGCTTTCAACCTATTCTCTAGGTTTTCATCAGTCTGCCGCCAATCCGCCCATTCGTCAAATATTTGGCTCGAAAGCACTGTTAAAAATCTTTGATAATTATGTCAAACTCGAGCAGATGAATATTCAACATAAAGCGCGAATGTTGCGTACCGTGAGAACGCGAGGAACTGGAAGACGATCTCGTTGGCCTGCAGGCGGTCGTGGTCCTCCTTGGCTGGCGTGTAGACGAGGGAGTCGGCGGGGTCCACCACGGTGGGGGCCTCGCCCGCCGGGTCCAGGATCTGGGGGAAGCCCGCCGTGTACAGCTTGGCGTAGGCCGAGCGGGGGAGCCCGCTGATGGACCTAACGCCGGGGAGAGACGCAAAGGTTACGTAGGCTCTTTTTTGAAATGTAAATGTAAATGTGTTTGTTTATGGTCGCAATTCACTGTTAACGTGCTCTAGCGACTTTAGATATTTGCACCAGGCCATTGGCAGCATCCTTGTCACACTATATCCTTATCAACTCCCCGGGGAGGATACAGCACATCGCTACCGTAGCGGCGCATACGTGCTAATCACTCACATTAGCGTTCACTCGCCTAACCTGCACCTATTTAACGGGTAGGTACCACGGAGCAGTGAACGACCTGTTACAGGTAAGTTTGCTCAACACCCACCACAGCAAAGTTTTGAAACTGATATTGATTTAAACGTATATCATACTTATAAAAAACTAAGTATTTCTATTCCTTGTCACTGGCTTAAACATGTGATGTATTTGACAAACCATGAAGAAGGAGCGATTCAGGAGTCTAGGAAAGGACATAACATTTTAGGTTTGTGATTACATGTATGCAGAAATGGGGCTCATATTTTATGCAATGTGGATCACGGGCACATGCATCATACAGGTAGAAACAAACTGAGACTAATGAATGGACATTCTTTCTTTTCCCTTTCATTGTTTAGTAATGTTTACTTATAGTATAAGATGCATGTGCCTGTGATGAGGATGCCGTATGAGAAGACTCCATTGGTGGGTATTGAGGCCAGCCCCAGGTCAAACCAGGCATGGGATGTGATATGAACGATACCTCTAGGTTGTCTACAGATTTCAGCATGAGACTAATGAGATCACATGCTAACAGGATAAAATTTGGATGTAATAATATTTCTCTGAATGCATGTATTTACTTCATGCATGTCATTATTTCTTGGCCACCCATGTAATTGCAATTTGCAACTGAAGAGGTTCTCAATATTGAAAAAAAAAGTCAGTCAAACAAATCCTATCTGACTGCAATCACATAAATCTGTATATTTAAGAACTACATTTCAGTACTCACTTGTTCATGCCGGGCACGGTGGCCAGTATGGGCGTGTGGACCGGTGTGAAGGGCAGCTCGGTCAGGTCCTGGGCCCCCGCGGCCCCGCGACGACAGCCGAGGCTGCAAACACACACACAGCATGGGGAACTCAGAGAAATAACACAAACAGCATGGGGAATGCAGCATTTTTTCCCCCTTGGTGAAGATAAGTCTCAGTCAGTGTATGACAGGCTGATGTCAATACCGGATATATAAAAGTGATGAGGAGAGCAGACCTTCTCTCATGACTTTATCACAATTTCACTGTCACAGTTTAGAACAGCTAGAACAAAAGTATCAGCAGCTTCAAAAATGCAGAAGTACTACAAGTGGTGATTTTTCCAGCATTGGGTGTAACAACTTTCTTTACATTGTTGCTTTTACATGATTCAGTGTTTCCTGGACTACAGTAATTTCAATACTATTTTTAATCAATTTTAATATTAAAGTGACATGTCATGTATAAAGAACATGTAGCTTCATACACAAATGTACAGTTTTACACTTTATGTAGCTTCATTTTGATGGAGTTCTCTACTAGTATTGATTTTGTTTGATTACAACAATTTCTATAAAAAAAGCAGAGTGACTGTAGGATTTGACAACGATATTGGAGTGTCAATCGTGAAATTGAGCATGCTGACGTCTGATTTACCCGAACAAAGTGATGGTAAATCAGACGTCAGCATGCTCATAACGTTCTCATTGCCATTTTGACCATGCGACGTTAGCTGCTATATAGAAAATGTGACGGTACTAGTCTAGTTTAGACTAGTGCCGTAGTAGTGGTCTCCGCGCGTGCAGTCAATCGTATAATTGAGCACGCTGTTCAACCAATCAGCGTGGGTTATTGGTGGTGATTTATGCACGCAATGATAGAATGTAAAATTACTTGTCTGTGACCGTAAAACATCAAAATAAATATCGTTGCAGCATTTGGAATGTATATTTTGCAGAAAAAAAATTCTAATAGTAACAAAATATTAAATATGGAACATTTGTATAAATTGAGACATGAAAATGTTTTTATACAAAATATGCAGGTAATAATATTACACTTTTAAGCAGGTGACTGACTTATGTAAAGTGTAAAGCATTTGAAGCCAGTAAAATGCACTGAAAAAGAAATTTAGTCGAACTTTGCAAAATTTTGTATTCAATATAAATACAAAATCAACAATAGCAAAAACAGCAAAGGACAGTGACAAGTGAGAGTGATGACGAAATTACCTGTAAAAAAAAATCAGACGTTAAAGCTGTGAGAGCTTACCCAATGAACATGCTTCTCAGTGTTTGGCTAATGAATAAATAGTGAAAAATAAGTGTTAAATTAACATCAATATCAATGTTGAGACAATATAGAATAAATAACATAACAATTGAAAATATGCGTGATATTTTACAGAGCAGAACAATAAGCTTGAAGAGAATAACAACAATGGATATGAATTTTATTCTTCTCTCTCTCTGCTGCCTATACCAAGCAAGCTCCTACCAGTGTATTGACATGGCTAAATACAGGTTTTACAACCCTAAGCTTCTATTTTACTACATCAAGTGGCTCAGACGATTCAAACTGACAACCATAAGATTGTGAGACACATTAGATTAAGATGGACATGACATCTGTTAATTAAAAACATAGTGATATGTGAAATTATCTCAATCTGTAACAAACAACTTTTTCTTTTCTATATACTGTGTAGCTTTTTCACTCTAAAATCTAAATCCTACGAAGACAAAAATTTTCAAGAGAACACATATTGATGGCATTCAAATAATTGTGTATAAAAATCTATTGGGAATAATATTTCTATATAAATCTATCCAAATTGTTCCTTTCACAGAACTTTTAACCTGGCTTTACAGATGTTTCGTTATTGTCTCAACAGCATCAACATTGCTACTGGCGGCTGATTCTCCGTGTAGGTCACATGACAAGTTGGATCAGGTTCCCTGCTGCCTGCATTGCGGTGGATGTAGAAGGCAGCTCGAATCTACCTCCTCAGTTCCTTTGGCTCCTTATGTAAGATCTTCCAGCGACCTATATATATGACCTACATGGTCGCGAGAATGGAGTATCCGCCACCAGTAGCAATGTTGATGCTGTTGACACAGCAGCAAAATGTCTACAAAGTGAGGTAAAAACTGTCTTGTCAAAGGAATAATTTTTAATATTGTCAGCCAGACCCAATAGTAAATTCGATTCAATTATATAAATCTAGTTATCAATTTGAACTAATACACAAAACATGATGACTGAGGTCTATCTATCCCTGTGATGGAGCTCGACTAAAACTAGAAGTTCACCTCGTGAAATGCTATGGCCAAAGACATTTAGGACAATGGGCGTGCTCCATTTGTTAATAATGTCAAACCAGTTTAGCTATATTGGAGGTGGATACAAAGATATTTCATTAAAAATCCAGGAACACATCATGCATAACACCAAATGTTTTTAAGAAAAGAATATGCAAAGGTTTAATGCTGCAAAAATATAAAATCAACATCTCAGTATGGTGATATTGACAATGTTTAGAGCTCATATCTTCTCTTTGACCATGGAAACACGCGTTAGTTGAAAGTCAATTTCAGCAAAGAAAACTTCCAAACATTGCAATATCTGCCTTTCTGCCTGCCTGGACTAGTCATTGAGAGTATCTCTGACTAACCCAAAGTCGCTATACAGTTGGACTGACAATTTTCTCTGGCCCTAAACAAAGGTCGATGCATGCGCTTGAAAATGTGAGCAGAATAAATACATGTAGCGCAATTGCAGTGTTGCTAATGGCAACCTACCCACTTGAGTACTGCAGAAGCACTAGTACACTCCAGATATGGAACCTGCAAGTATTAGAGCAAAAACGTTTTGCAGAAGTACGTACCACATAACATAGTAGTTCTCAGACAAGTGTATGGAAGATGGCGTTTGGAAACAGAAACTATCTAAAGCTAGCTGCAGAACGGACTAACTAACTCTAAATCAATGAAGATGATAATCTGGGCTATGAAAATTATTGCCATTTCATCATCTTTACTCACCATTTCGCCATGATTTATGTTAAAAGTATTGATGTCATTGATGTGATATATGTACTCGTCATTTTAGAATTCACAGACCCATTGCCACATACATGCACACACACACAAAATCTAGATAAAAATCTAATTAAAAGATTACCCCAAATCAAGTGCATATAGACAACATTAAACACCTTAGCAGCTGAATTAATCTCAATTAGATTAGGAAAATAGGTAAATTAATGCCATCTATGTCCAATATTCATTACCGGTATCTTTGTCATCAAAATTATTTCTGCAAATATAGTGTCACAAAACCCAGAAGCTTCCTTGCTTACCGAGGCTGCTGAGTCTGAGACGTGCTGTATTTCCACTGGGATATAGCCTCGCTGAGCCGGCGCGGTGTGGTACGCAGGCTGCAGCGGACCAGACGACAACTGAGGAGCGTACGCCCCCTGGTGATAATAGGCAACAAAAGTCTTAAAAAATGTTCATACTGGCCATAATACTCATCACACTCATCATAAGGCTCATAAATTGAAAAAAACAAACTATTGGATAACAAACTTATTCTCTTAAATACCATCGTGGGTATTAATAGAAAAATGAACAAACATGAATTGCTTGAGTATATATCTTACAATTGATTGTACAGATTTGATAGAGTGCTCAGTGGCACAGTTGGCACATGGTGGAGGTGGCAGGCACATCGTCCGCTACTCAAATACAAACACAACACCATTTTTACAGAGCCAAACTTTGGTAAAGAAATCCCCACATTAAATGTCCATGAAGAAGCCATGTACATGCATGAAGTGCATAGTTTGAACACGTTTTTGGTCTGTAAAAACAATTGATGACTTTGCATGTTCTGGATAATGAGTCTAGTTGTCAAAAAGTCCACGCCAATATAAAAGATATCATAGTTTGAACACGTTTTTTGGTCTGTAATATTGAAGGTAAAAATATATTAGTATGAAATATGGTTGATTCATGTTCTGTTTCTTGAGTATCTTCAATAAAACGTAGCTACAATTAAAATTACTACTGATATTACAACATTTCAAATTACTTGCAGGAGCTGTCAAACTAATCAGCGATTACTCAAAATGGTCAAAATCGAATGTGATGCTGTATGTATCTTTATCTATAATGGTGAAAATAAGGAACTAGACCGTCTTCTGAATGTGTACTATAAATATGAAAATGTTCTGATGAAAAACACAAGAGCTATTATTAAGTATTATATTTCACTTCTTTTACGAGGAAACCTCCGACAGTGAATAACTAGTCAAATGAGACCGTGATGTGACACCCTGCCCCCTCCCCCATTTTTTAAAATAATTCATCAAGAATTTCTAAAGTGTGCCTTTGAAATCCACCAACCCCCCAGCCCTTTTTAGCACAGGGGGGATCCACTCCCTTTTTTGGAAAAAAGCTGGTAGCATCTCTGTATACATTTGTAAAATGAATAGATTTGATAAGCTATCATATCATTTGGGACTCATAAAATTTTCCTGGGACCCATCTAAATTGAAGTTGCGAGTCCCAGAAACTCACCCAATTCATAACCTATTTACATCGCTGCACCTATGATTGCAGACTCACTGCACGTACATCTATTGCGGCCATTAAATAAAGGTCAAACAATGCTGACTGACCTGCACCTGTGGCGCTGTCTGCATTGTGACCTCTGATGACGGCGCCCCCATGGACGACACAGCGGACCTGCAGATACAGCAACAAGCACATTGAGACACACCACATACGTACCATGTCAGGCGGTGGTGTCGGCCACATAGTGTGATACCAAAGTCTTCCTTTCTGCTGGCAAAGTTTGTCAAACTTTGCTATAGCGATCCACACAATCCATTGAACAATATCCGCTGAATGAAATGTTATTCAACAAGTATCTTTTAAACACTAAGGTATAGTTGTGTTGCTTCAGTTTTTCCTCTATCCAAGTTTCATCACTTGATAAATCCATTCAAAACAGCAATACTGTTTTTCTCTCCGATAAGAAAATAATTTTCTTAGGACATCTAGAATTTAATCAAACCTCAAATAGAAAAGAATAATCTATGTTGATACATACATGTATATCCTCATGTTTCTAAAGTCTATAGCAAAAATAGCAACATAATTTCATATTTATATGTGGTTCACATCAACATAATGGTATCACAATCTGACCCACTCAAGTCACTTTGCACAAAAGCGTTAATTCTATGAATGTCTATTTTGTCAATGATTAGCTGGCTTATATAAAAGTGTTTGAATACACTATCCTCACATACTTACAAGACGTTTGCATACCTTATTCGTGATTATATGAGTTGGTATTGATATGTAAGGCGTGAACATGAGTCATCATTACTGTGTGTTGTAGCAAACAATACGTGCAGCACTGTATCTGTCTCACACTATATAATAGTGTTGGAAAAGGATTGAGGACAGGCAAATTATGCTTATGGTTCCTTACATTGTTGTTGACAGGATTGTAGTTTCCATTTTTGACATGTGATAAAAATCTAGTCGGACGTATTTATCGTATATACGCATGAATCGTTACAGAATTATTATAAATGGGTGCAAGAGTCGAATGTAAATTTTATGAGAATTTTACTTATGACAAAACAAGAGAAGCTGAAAATGCACAACCATACTGGCATAGGAATCAATTAGAAATTTTTTAAAAATCGCTACTGTATATTTAGCTTCAAGGGCTTTCTTCTGTACTCCCCAGAATTAGTAAACATCCAGTTCTATTGTATACTAGGAATTTTCACTTCATTAAATAAAGTTAACAATCCATGACTTAGTGAGTACAGTTCAAAATCTTTTATAACATTTTCCACAACGCCAAAAAAATATGAAATATGAAAAAATAAATCATAGAAAAATATCAATAAGCAAAAATACAAAATCATAGACGAATACATGGACTCTCAAAATGTTATGCTCATGATTAATGTTAGCTATCCCTGTAAAGTGTGCACCTCAGACGGTTCAATAATCACACTGTGGTCACTGATTGTCATGGTACATTTGCCGAGCCAGCTGACCATCTTTTCCAATTAGCTTCTTTGTTGGGTCAGACAATTTACTCTCTACAGCTAAAACATCATTATCCACAAAGGCATATGATTTTGTCCACACTTTTATACAAACATGCCAAACTAATGTTTCTTTTGTGATAAGGAACACATTTGGGTGTTTTTTCTGTAAATTCTTCCTCCAATTATTATTTGTGCATTTAGATCTGCATTAGTCAGTCATTTTTGTATACATGTATCAAGCAACACTTTGCTTTTAAAGTATTCACTGTTTTTCGTAACAATTGATCCATCAACTTCACAGAAATTATCAATAGCACAACTGAAATATTCATTTCTCATTTTCGTTCCTTCAGGTATGAAACTATTGTTCAATTATGAACAAAAAGGTATTTCTATGAGCAAATAGCTTGTGTAATCTTTCTTAATGTTTATATCAATTCTTAAAACTCTAAAAAGCAAACTGTTTATATAAAATCTTTAAACTCTAAAAGGTAAAGTGATTATCTACTTCATTCAAAAATTTCTAATCAATACATCATATTTGATTGAATTTGAGGTAATTGTAAACCATTTGGACTAGGGAAGGTTGGGCTGGCACCACGGACTACTACAGCACCCAACAAAACATATCCGTGTGTTGTGATCCATACATTCAGTCTCACTGTGGTTGTATCACCCCGGTCATGATGAAACCATCATCCAAAATTTTCATTGAATGATATATGGGTGATAAAGAGAGCAAATGATCCTGGATGCTCTAAACAATGACTGCAAAATCCCAAAGTGGCTGCAAAGCGGCGATTTTCTCAGTGATATGCATGATCAGATGTTGACATAAGTGTGTTATAGACACTATTTGGGCTTATCATATAAACATTTACATACATGTATGAGCAAACAAATTAGATTCATAAAAATCCATAACGTTGAAAATTCCAAAAAGAAATCCTTTGTACTGTTATATTATACATGTATCATGTACTGTGGACACAATGAAAAATTTAAATATATACACCACATTAAATCTGTGTATATAGTTAGTACACAATAACCACAAAATCAATATCTATCTGTCTAATGAGGCTGAGTAAATACAAATGAATGGACATGAAGTATGAAATCCAATAACTGAGAATTTGAGTCCAATACAATCAGGTATTAGACTGGCTAGTCACCATCATTAAATCCATTTTATTAGGGTCCAAGCAATAAACAATTGATTTTGCTCTAACATAAATGTATTTAGGTTCATTATTCATGAGTATGTCAAATTATTCACTTTTATATTACTGACTGCTTTTAGCTTAGAGCACAATGTCAGATAAAATAGCAAATGACAACTTAAAAGCTAAACAACAAAATTCAACTTTAGCTTAAATATAAATGGAGACGAACAAAATTCTATTATTAGTAATTCAAATAATGTGTACCCGAATATTCTCGATAACATAAAAAGATTATCCTAAACATTTTGATATCATTTAATAATGTTTATTTAAATGTGTTAATGATAAAACTATTTCATCCAGATGCAAATATCGTTACTTGAAGTATAAACATATAATAAATCCTACAACAAATGTATCTATAACAAGACAATTAAGACCCATAAGATTTAAAGTCAACACAAAATAGTATCAATCAAATAAAACAAAATAAAGAGACAGATACACACGCAGATATTAGAATAAAGAAAGTAAAGCAAAAAGAAAACTGACATGATTTTAGATTATCAGGTATTACTCATTATACTATATACATCAAAGTGCATGTATTTTGGCTACGCGGTGCGGCTGACACTCTTATGCAAAACAAAACAGCATTATTCATAGCAAATCACAAATAGTTCCTAGAAACCAAACCTAAGAACTCAAGTCTCAATGGCCCATTAATTACTAGGTTTGCAAAAAAGTAAAAGAATAAAAGATAATGTTCTTTTCAATGCTATTGGTAATACAGATGCTAAACTGGAGGCAACAGTGAAACTACCAACCCACACACATCCAAAGATGCCGGCACACAAACCCGTCAAAACAAACAACAGCACTCACTGTTTACGGTGACTATGCTGATAATTTTCCTCTGAACTCGGAAGTCAAGCTTTTTTCCTGGAATTATGTTATGCACGGTCATGCATGGTCAAAGGTATCATGCTGACAAAGAGTGACAATAAATTGCATGCTAGACTACTAATCAATAAAATTTGCAAAACAAGCTATGTAAAGAAATGTGATGGGTACGAAGAACCAGGACAAAGAAATACCCTGCTCTCCAACATGGGGATATAATAAATGTGATGTTTGCATTGTGTAAAAAGGACAGTCAGCTGGTTTGAATTAACCTTGTTTTGAAATCTTGAGAGTGAACCAACTTTTATATGTACTACACATTGTGGGCTTGTCTCAGCACCTGGCTGGGGGCTGTGTGTGTGTGTGTGTGTACCTGGCTGGTAGCGGGGGCCGGGCTGCGCGCTGCTGTGTGAGTGGCGCCTCCTGCAGCACAAGGCCGCTCTCCTCGGTCATCACGGAGGCAGACGACACGGCGCGGGCGCCGGCGGCGGCAGCGACGACAGACCGGACAGCTGCAAACACAGCACACAGTACAGTACATACTCGCTATCTGGAGTAGCAAGCGAGCTGTGTGCAGGGTTGGTCATGCAAAAATCCAACCCAGAAAAACCCGGGTTTTTCTACAAAACCCAGGTGGGTTGGGTTTTTCTAGCATGTTTTTGGCCACATGTGGTTTTTGGTTGACGTGTTGTCCAGTGACGCCGGCTGTGAACTGGCTGCCACTGATGATAGATGCATAACTAGTTGGAGGCAAATTAGATGAGCTTCCACCAATATTCACCAACAGGTACATACATACCTTTGTCATCAGGGAACGATCATAAATAACGATACCGGTACCGGGGGGGGGGGGCGGGTCGTCCATTTTTTGTGGCTTGAAGAAAAAGTTTACAGACCCCCAAGATTTTAAAAAGTTGAGTGACCCCCCCCCAGCTAAAGCAAAAGTCCTCTACATATTCATTGCTTTGTTGGACAATTGCTAAAAGAAAATATTTGAAAAATATACTGTAGCGTGATAAAAAAAAATTCAGCGATCCTCCCAAAAGTAATCAGAAAAGTTGGACGACCCCCCCACTTTTGTCCAAACCACACCCCTCTATGATCATTCCCTCAAGAGCCAGAGTAAATTCAATTCAATGTGTGCATGACAGGGAGGGACCTCATTAGTAGAGATTTTCTAACAGGCCAATTGTCTACAGCACATACTTGTGTACGGAAATTATTGATCCAAAATTCTATTTACTTAGTGTACAGTAATTTGTTTCATATCAAATAATTTGTATTCATTTCTTTTGCTACTGTTAATTATAGTCAAAAATGAATCTAAATAAATTTCAGGAAGTATTTATGAATTTAGGATAGTTTTTTAATTTTAAATGTTTTCGAGTTACACTCCTTTTTAAATCAAGCCAAAAGATAAATGCTTTCCTTATGACATCACTATTCAGATCCCGAGATTAAATCAAATCAATGCTTTAACAAGAAGTTTAAGAGAAATCAAAGATGGCTGCATATTTCTCAAAAATACATATGGATGAGAGCCTAAATAAAGGAAGTGTCTTTCAAAAGTTTTTGCTTTAATGGCCATCAGAGTCATTGTTTGGAATACTCAACAAAAAAAAAAAAAAAAGAAAAGATATTTATAACAGATAACAATATTTTTGCCCTCAAGCAGCTTTGAAACATTATTTTAAAGTCAGCAATCAACTTCATTGATTACAATTATTCATACCTTGTTAAGTGAAATCAACACAAAATGCCACAACTTTAAAAACAAAACAAAAATGAAACTCCTTAACCATTACGCCACCTTTTCTGCAGTAGGCATCTTTTTCTTTGCTGCAGACTTCACAGCTTGAGGCTTGGCTGCAGGTTTAGGTAATGGAGCTGGAGGTCGAGGTGCTGGTTTCTGTGGTGTAACTTGGGGTTTCTGTGGTGTAACTTGGGGTTTCTGTGGTGTAACTTGGGGTTTCTGTGGTGTAACTTGGGGTTTCTGTGGTGTAACTTGGGGTTTCTGTGGTATAGCTTGGGGTTCAGATGGAGGTTTCTTTGGTTTATCTTGACCCTTCATTGATGTAGCTGGAGGTTCAGCTGTAGGTTTAGTAGATAAAGATTTTCTTGAAGGCCTTTGTGGAATCTGTTCATGCTAACATAATAACACAGATACATGTGAATAATAGACAAATATGAATACCTACTGTTCATATTTTTGTTTACTTGTCTTAAGTTAACACAAGGGACTTCCGATATGAAAGGGTTAAGTTGTAAGTCAACGTAAAGCCCCAAAAGAATGGACTTATCACCCGTTTCTTAAATTTTCATACATAGCTGAGTGATTAATCTAGAAATTGCCGACAATAGGTCCTAGGAGTCGCATATTGAAACAATCGGTCCCAGGACCAATGTAATGCAACATAGAGAATGTTTTCTAAATGTTCTGTAAATGCAGCAGTGTCGAACAGGCCTCCAGTTCATAGCTCTGTTACAGGAAACCAGTGAATTTAACTCTTTTGTAAAAAGGATAACCAAACAATTCATAACATGCTAAGGTTTGGGATAAGAGGACAGCGTAAATGAATTCTCTGTCCTCTATATGGTTGTGCTAGAGTTTTGACTTCTTTAGTCAATTTTGTAAACCTTGTTTGACAATTCTGAAAAATTTAAGCTAAAATGAGCATTGATTAGCCTAATTTGACAGGTCAAATATCTCATCAATAATAGCTCGGACTAATAGCTCGGACTATTCTTATCAAATGTCTCGTGAGATTTCTACACATGCAGAATTTACAGGTGTTTTGTTCCATAGCCACTAAAATAATTATCAAAATGGATGTAATATAACGTATTACAACAGACAATGTTTAGTACTAGTCAAGCTAAACAGTAGTAGACAGATAAATGAAATTGACGAGAACATCTTCAGAAAGAACATTCACTAACTGAACAAAACCATTAACAAGTTGAATGATTAATCCTTTGTGTGATGTATTTTGCAATTTTATAAATCTTATAACATGCTAAAATATGTAGATGAATATCTCATAAACGGGAAAAATTAAATAATTTCAAATCAAAGTCTGATTCATAGATTGCAAAAAACATCTGAAGTTCCACCAACGTGCCCACCTGTTGCTTGCGTTTGGTGCTGTCTGGTCGCTTGGGCTGCACAAAACACACCTCAATTCTCAATCACATGACAAATATCTCATTCCAAGCATACTTGAAGTAAGTGAATTAACCATGGAAATTTTAAAACTGGACTTAAACTAAAAATACCGCTAATACAATATCAGGAAATTCAACTCTAATGAATACACTGCAATTTTCCTCAAATAAAGTTTTTAAAATCAATGAAAATGATTATTAAGAATGGAGGTTATGGACAAATTGTGGTACAAATCAATGAAAAAAACTTAAGTTTAATTAAATAACATTTGGAAACAAATTTAGTACCACACATCTTGACAACAAAGGCATCTTTTCTGGAAGAGACGGCTGCGTTTCTACTGAGTTGACAGAAGATTTAGTGGTGGCAGTCGCCGATGAAGATGTAGACTCAAGCTTATGGGTGGATTTAGTTGGTGCGGATGAAGATGTTGATTCAGCTTTCGAAATGGTTGTAGATGTCGATTTTCTTGAAGGTATTGCTGGCAACTGCGTCTCTCGTAGCTTTTGAGGAAATTGGTCCTGCTGTTGTTTATGACATATGCATCATTTGCAACCCAAGTTAATAAATAAATATAACAACTGTCATTTCATTTCATGAAAAAAGTCCAGTGGTATGGTTGGTTGAAATATTTGCTTTTTTTAGTTTTTGTTCATATCCCGAGCTGTCAAGGCTTTTGTCTACGGAACCGAAATCCCATATTCCACTTCACGGAGACTAGATCCAGAATCAAGAGCATTCATAAGGATGTCATTCAAACTTGATTTTTTTTTTTTTTTTTTTGCTTCACATCCTTCAGCATTATAGATGTGATTATTTCTCTTGATAAATGGCTAATTTATATTCTAAGGTTCTGATTCATGAAAAAAAAAAACCAACACTTTAACTATTTCTATCTAAGCTTGTGAATGAAATGGAAGCGGTACTTACATATAGTCTAATTAGACTTTTTTTCAAAATAAATCCATCTGTGACTAGACTAGAAGTTAAGTTTTACTTTTGTAGAGTAAAATTAGATATTTGACCACTGCTCTCACACAATAATCTGGCAGCTAATGTAGAGAAAACTGACTACAAACCAGACTGTTTCATCATATAACCACGATTACAGTCAGGCAGCTTACTTCAAATAAAATGGCCAAGACGGGAGGTGGTATGTTAATGCAGGGTATGAAATAGAGCCTACTCAGCGGCCCGGTGCCGGCTGATTTCTAAAGTTCACGGCCCAGTGGGTAGGCTATTTTTACGGAGTTCTCGATATTAACGTAATTAAAGGCCATACACTTTATGTCAGGGCCGGCTACGTTTTGAAGTTGCCAGTCCTGTGTTCCGTGAACAATTTTACATGAGTTTAAAACCCTGGTTAATGGTGTAGACTATGTGAAGAACCGAGGTGGTATGTTAATGGTGTAGACTATGTGAAGCACCAACCTGCTTTCCGTGCAGGAAGTGGAAGCTGACGGTTCCCGCGGTGGCGCCCAGGTTGGCCATGGACCCGGCGCCGGCATCCCCAGTGCCTCCAGAGTACACCAGCGTCATCTCGGGGTTGGTGCTCGGCCCACCCAGCAGGTGCAGCCTACAGGTGCAAGTGCGACTCATTTATGCTGGTACAAGCACGATGTGAGTAATGGAGAGTGTTACTCGTTCTACTGGTACATTCCACTTTATCCCGCGATATCATGTAAATAACCTTTGGGTTTTTATACCATGAGTTTGCATGTACTTGCGTTATAAACAGATTTCCGTGTATATCAGTTGCATGTATTGCTGCTGGGCTTAACGTTCATCAGTTTAGAGCAAAATCAAGGGAATAATGTATGTCATTAGCCATTTTTTGTGATTGGCTCCGGTAAGACACTGGAGCAGGGCGATGAATTGTACAAAATCTACGTGTAGATGTCAAAAGAGCCATATTAGTTTAAATTGTTGGTTCAGAATTTTAAAAAAGAGATGGGTTAAAAAGTGTGACAAAGAAGCGACTTACGTGTGCTCTCGCTGCTGGAGGTTGTGGAAGGGAGAAAACGCAGCCCAGCGCAGCAGCACCGGGAAACTCGCCTGGCCAAACGACATCTGAAAGTGAACAACGCCGCAAACGACAATTATCCTCCGTACTAACCCCATTCTCCTGGCAGCAGCAAACGCCTTATCTAAACACCGCTAACAACTGTATACTTCGTTCTGCCATACTTACAGCCTTCACTTGCTGTTTAGGACTACCTAGCCTCGCTGTAAAATCCTTACCCTGCAGTCCAAATAGCCACAGTTCACTTGGCATATTCTAAACAAGGCGTTTGTGTAATAACTCATCCCACTGCTGTTACAATACGCTGCCCTCTGCCTGGCGTAGAACTCACCCCTTTCTCGTGGTGTTTGCCCGGCGGGTCGCCGACCTCGTAGACCAGTGAGAAGACCAGCGTGAACATGGGGTCCTCCTGCATGCCCTCTAGGGTCACCGAGTTCTTGTGCACCAGCTCACGGATGCCACCGCTGCAAATACAGCGCTAGGAAAATGAGCTTATTGAGAAAGTAAACGAATACACCACGTCATTGGCAACCGGGGTGTACTAAAGTTTCTTTCTCGCCTCTTTATAGAGCAGACAATACATTGCAACTGTCGTAGACAAATCTTTTTCTAATAGTTTTCATGAAAGGAATTTAGACTTTCTGGAAGATGTTTGTTGCATGGTGTATTAATTACATATCTAAAAATTTATCAAAGCATACAGCTCAAAATGCAATTTTGCATCCCTTTTGCTCATTATTATCAGGACAAGTAACTTTTGGGGAGGACGAGTACCTCTCAAAGTTACTAGTCCTGCTTAAAAGTAACTATTGAGGCCTTAGAAGGTTATGCTCAGTGGCCAAACAAGCATGCTTGCACAGAAACAATGTGATGTGTTCTGTGCATTCTGAAAGTTTCTTTCATTTAAACAGCATATTAGAATATCTAGAGCAATTTAAGTCCACACCATAAACAACCGGCTAGAAACACATCAAAACAAGTGTAGGCGAGAAATGTAAACCAAATGATTTGCTAGACGGTGCACGTAAGAAGCCGCCTGTCTCCCCAATGTTAAATGTGACGTCTGCCATTTGAAATTCACGGTACGTCCAGCGAAAATCTTTCGATTATGCAATATCATGTGACCTTTTGTTTTAGCTGACAATATATAATGGTATTTTTATAGTTGTAATAAACACTAAACATGAAAAATTTAAGTCTTATTTTTCCTTCACTTGCAATGGAAAAGCCACCGTTTATTGATCCTGGATTTTACAGAACACTTATATATTTGATTGAGCATTATCTTATACGTACAGACTGCCGGTGGAGCCGGTGCGTGTGTGTTTCCTCAGGGAGCCCGACTTCTTAAAGGAGCCGGCGGGGCCGTGGTCCGGGGTGAGAGGCAGCATCTGGGGGTCGACACGAAGCACCAGCCGTTGTGCACACCAACCTGCAGATACATGGCACTAGTGAGTGTGGAAATCTGTACTCTACAACTGGTTATCAGCATCCTTAATTATATACAATTTGGTTTCTTTCTCAACTCCCTCCCTAATATGCTCTTGCCGACATTTAGAAGATTAATGAGTCACACATTGTATTTAATTTCCCTAGCCTGTACTGTATCCTCTTTCGAAATGTAAATTCCATTAGTTAAGTGTAAGCGATTTCAGGAAGAGATTGCTCCACACCAAATCATACAGTGATCAGGAAACAAACTCATAACCTTCCAAGTTGATCTGGACAATTACAGCGAGCCTCAGCTACTTAGCCACAGTAGTTTAACACCTAGTTTGGATAACAACGGTTGGGGCTTGATTGCTAAATGAAGTTCCTAACTGAAATAATTTGATTTTCTACGTTCTCTCTCTCATCTTTCTACCAAGCATATTTCTACCAACAATAGACATATCTGAAGACAGGTTTTACAACCCTAAGCTTCCATTTGACTACATCAAGTGGCCCTGGCTGGACTCTCAAACACACCCCTCAAGGTTGTGAGACCAGAATGATACCATCATCCCAAACACATATGCATAAAATAATTCCAACTGCGACAAATTGCCCCCCTCACCTGCAGGAATCGTTTGATGACCTCGACCTTCCCGCCCCCGTCATCGTCGCTGGCGGGGGGGTCCTGGCGCTTTGTAAAAGCTCGGCCTTGTCCTGGGTGAGCTGTTTGAGCAGTTCCTCCTCGAAGCCGGTCGACGGCGGGGCTCAGCGAGATCGCCACGTGCTCCAGGTGGCACGCCATCGCCTTCACCAGCCGCGGCTTGTGCAAGGAGCCGTCCCGGGCTGCAAGGTGACTGCGTTACATGGAGGGGCTCAAACACTGGGTGCCTTTATCAGCATATAAAATTCTGGTGATTTGGCATACAGCATATACAGTAGAATCTCTCTATTAGGCTGACCACCTTTGGGACCAGCATTTGGTGGTCTCAATGCAGAGGTGGTCGTTATACAGAGGTTCGTTTTGGTAGCTTTATGAAGGTTTGGGATCGTGAAAAGTGGTCTTATTATAGAGGTGGTCTTAATTGGGTGGTTCTATTGAAGTCTCATTTCATTATCAATTCAAGATGATTTTTTAGAGTTCCTGTAGCACTTTTTAATTCTGATTGATGGCTTTTTATCATACGAAAATGAGCATAGGCAGGATCCAGTTACATAGGGGAACTTGGACAGAAGAACCAGGGCAGACTTAATTGACCACGCACCGTTTTTGGGGGCGTCTGCGATGCCGGGGATGACGTCGTTGTTGCCAACGATGACGTTCTCGGGAACGAGGTGCTGCACACGCTCCATGGCCTGGTGGGTGCGGATCGTGTAGAACACCTCGCAGCCCGCCACCAGCGACAGCGCGGGGTGCTCTGGGGCAAAACACACACTGACCGCTCTTGAATGTGTTCATTGTGTTGGTATAAAATCATTGTGTTGGTATAAAATGTTTTTGGTTCATATTTTTTTTTTTCACAACACTATATTTTTACCTTCATTGACAGTTTTGCTGTTGGCATCCTCATAATGACTTGCATTATGACGATGCCAACAGCAGTTGGCGAAACTGTCAATGAAGGTAAAAATAAAGTGTTGTGAAAAAGAAATATGAACCAAAAACATACTGACTGTTTGCACAGATAATAGCATAGATAGAAAGGCTGTGGAATTTAAATCAACCAAGTTATTGAATGTCCCTGAAATAGGCAAGGTACAAGATAATATTGGCTGATGTATTTTTATGCACCTTGAATGTGTTTATATGAAAATATTACTCAATGTTGAGTGAAATTCATCTCAAGTAAGCAATACTGTTCAATTGAATGGGAATTTTGTTACTTGGTTTATCTTAATATGATAACTCATATTAAAGTTTTTTTTTAAATGCTAACCGGGTATAGTTGCCACCGTAACTACATGCACTGGTCATTCACACATCTTTCGGCATACAAAAAATATTGTATTTTTGCTTTACATGTCCAACATTTAGCATCCATTGCTATTTGTGCTTAATCTATATTTTACAACCTAATATGTCCCTACAACCTACGTAGCAAAAGCTTCCTTTCAACTGTATGTAAGGAGAAATCTATCCTAGAATTTTCTGCAGTAAAAGTTTACATGGGAAAACTCCTATAATAGCAAGTAAAATATCACTATACATAATTATATGGTTTCAGAAATCTGGAAACTCAATTTTTCTTATATACCGAAACATAAGTGAATGACCAATATGTTCAGGAATTAAAAACCTATCTCTTTTCCAATTAAAAGACATGATCTATCAACAAAACAATAACAAGAATAAAAAGACAATAACATCAACAACACACCAAGGCTCAAAATGTAAATTAAAGATCTACTACATTCATTTCATATCGCTTTTCAATTTTGGCATTTTCAATTTCAAGTAAAAATTCACTTTTGAAAAAAGGTTATAATTTTTATACAGTGCCAAAATCACAACAGAATTTAACACCCTCAGAGTCACAGACAGTTCTGAGCCTCGTGAAGCCGGGCGTCCAGCCATTGTCGTGTGTTACCAGAGAGACTACTGATGGAGAACGTGGATTTCTTCAGACATGGGATTTTTGCCTCCTGCTGCTTATGGTGAATGTAATGAATCTGGGACAGGCTGAAATCAGGCGGGTCTGAAACGGCCGCCAATCATAGTCTGGGGATGATCACTATATAGAGCTAGGACTAGAGTGAACATACATGTCTAACACAGCTCATACATTTGACAATTTGATAATTTGATAGACAAAAGAAAATAAAATAAAATAAACAAAAAACTATAAACAAAAGGAACAAAATATGATATTCAGCTTGTGAAACAATAGCATCCAGTGCCTCTCATTGGTCCACTTTTTTATAACTCAAGTCTATATATACAAAGAATGTATTGTAAGATTTACTCTATAATTTACTGGTGCATGGTATGGTTAATAATCTATTAAACAGGGGTTAATTGATAAGTTAAAGATAATGCTCAGTCAAAAATATATATGACTTTCTGAAAAATCAAACTATGCCTTTTCCATTGGAAGTAAGGAATATAAAACGTTTTTTCACGTTTTAATAAATATCTATTACAGCTATAAAAATACCATGCTATCTTGTTAGCCAAAAGACAAGGTCACGTGACGTTGCATAACTCGAATGATTTTCACCAGACATACCAAGCATTTCTAACGGCAGACGTTCCAGTTAACATTGGCGAGATAAGCCACTTCGTTAATACATGCGCTGTGTCACTATGTTTGATGAAAATCGCCTAGCAGTTCAGGCTAACTCACTAGTCCACTCTGCCACCTGAACTAGGTTAAAAACCATAGCTCAGAATACAGTTTTCTTAGAGAGTTATCCTGAAACCACACTAGTCTTCTTGGTATTATTCGGTTTACATTTCTCGCCTGCACGTGTTTTGATGGGTTTCTAGCCGGCTTTTTATGGCGTGGTATTTAAATTGCTCTAGATATTCTAATATGCTGTTTAAATAAAGAAACTCTCAGAGCACAAATCACATCATAATTGTAACAGTTGGTAGACTGTGACACAATGTCTCTGTACAAGCGTACTTGTTCGGCCACTGAGCATAACCTTTCTAAAATGAAGATTTAACGATTTGTTGGTTGGGATTAGTATTCAAAGTTAAGTTTGGAACTGCGAAAAATTGTATTGCTACAGAGGTGGTGTTGATTGAGCTTACTTTCGACGGGTTCGTCGAGGAAGAAGAGCGCCCGCGGGGAGCCGTGGTAGATCTCCATGCGCTGGGTGGGCGGGTTCCGGTGAGACGACACGTCCAGCATGTCCCCATCATAGCGGAAAATGTGGAACAGTCCCCAGCCACACGATGCCTGAAAGACGTGGTGAGGATAATGGTCTGTCAGACAAGCTCAATTACCATTCGATTTAACTTATAAATGTGGATGCTTTAAATGCTTTTTCTGATTGTTATTTTCGGTCCCCTCTTCTCTACTTAGCTGACATAATTCTTCATCACCAAATGTTAAATACAAAATATACGGGTACTGCTATTTCTACAGGTAAAATTGATTATAACTCTTGCAAAATTGCAAAGCAAAGTTGATTTTCAACAGGACGTTTATTTCAAAACAGCAGCTTGGGTTTGCAAGATATGTCTCAGTTTTACTTACAATATGCTAATATACGAAGGGCACTATTCAATAATTATAAGATTATGATTGAAAGAATACATGATCATCTGCATTACACAATAAAACATGTTGCCAGAGGTTTAAATGACAAGATAAAAGTATTCTTACCTGCTGCATCTTAGCCTGCTTCTTTGCATTTCTGGTTACAGCAACAATTTCAAATACCAACACAATCGCTTCATCATTGAGAGATGTGTGGAACACTATGTCCTAAAACAAAGGCAAGTATAAAACACTGAAGCATGAAAAATGTCTAGCACGGTTTCCACCGTAGATTGCCTATGCTGTCAATGAGTTTAGATTGATAGATTTCTTTCTTCTCTTAGCAACTTTACATTGATGACATCATTTTACCAAGTGACACATGTATGTTGTATTTTTTCAATCTGCTTAGGTCAATGCCAATAGCGTTTAAACAAAAGAAATGCATCAAACATGCTGTCTTACCTGGTTGTACTGCAGGCGAGACTTTTGGCCGGTGGGTTTGGCTGCCATGAGCGGTCCGCACCACGTCCGCCCGAAAAACTGCTTGAACGTGGCGTCGTAGAAACTGACGCGCACCTGGTACTCAATATGGCCGCCGTCGCCATCGCTCGACTGCAACAATAACATAGGCCAATACAATGGAGAATGCTGGGTATCAACCATAATTGTAACAGGTTAAATGCATGCGAAGTATTGTAATTGTAAAATCAAAACTGTCTATCAACTATCGTCAGAAAAGTGACGTTATCAACTCATCCTGCATACCAAAAGACATGTTTATTGTCTACTTTTAACTTGAAAATGTCATGGAACTGATGATAATCGATGGAAAGGTGAAAAGAAAATTTAAGCACAAATAATTCTGAAAGACCTGTCAAGATGTTATCATGTTTAATTTAGTTGCTATAATCAAAACGCTAGAAGGAGGTCATCTGGTCATGACGGGGGACCAATAAGATTACCATAAAATAATCAATGAACAAAGACAGAAATCCATGTTTTCAAGGGGTGCTCAAATAAACACGCGCATCCCCTAATAAAACGTGAAACAACACGAGGTGACGTCCCACTTAATGAAATCATAACACAAACATCACAATATTTTACTGTGCAGATGCACTAGATAAATCAGCCATCCTGGCAGAACTGAAAGCTATGCCATTCCACCTGACGATGCTAATGATCGTACTAATCAGCATAATATGATCTTGCTTTGATTATAAGCAACTTATGGTACTTCTTAGTTGAGAATTAACCTACCAAATCCTCATGCACATTCAATCCTTCTATGTTTTGTATGCTTATCTCAAATGGATACGATTGTCGATCTGCAAGTTTTTGCCTTGTTTCACATGGTTCAGGCCAACTTCTAGTGCTGAACAACTTCACAAACTCAAAAAGTTCCTCTTTAGTCTGAGTTGGCTTTTTAGTGCTTTTTCTTAATGCCATTTTCTTGTTGCTTTACAGTCAAAATAATGACATTATTCAACATGGTCTGTCTACTCGCTGCTTTAGCTTTTCTGTTATTAAAGACATTTTGGACAATTTAGTTCTTGCTTAACTGATTTTGTAGTCCATTTTGGAAATTTGAAAAAGGCATTCCAAGCATATTTCTTCTTTGAGCAAACCATTTCAAGTTGAATTCCACTATTTATAATTACTTAACGTTTTATACTTAATATTACTATCGTAATTTGGATAATCCAAACTTAGCCAGCCAATGTTCATACAATATCTAAATCAACACAAACACAATTGCAATCGTACATCCGAAATAGAAATGTATGTACCAAGTAAAACATAAATATCAGTAAGTGAACTGTCTGCAACGATAAGAAATCATTTTGTTTATTTCGGCTCAAAAGATCATAAAAAGTTATCATGACACTAGCTTCTTTTATATAGCGACGACGTGCGTTATCAGCGACAGAGACTTGAAACTCATGGATCATTCATAGATCAAAATGCGTCATCTGAATTGTCAGCGATTTCCCTACAAATCCTTCATATTATATATCCTAATCAACTGTAATGTGATCATTCAAAATGTGCACAATTATTACATGACTGTGTGATCATTCTTAAATTTCAATACTATTTCAATACAGAACCAGTATGCTTGATAAAAGTTTTCAGCCCAAAAGTTTTCTGTATGCATTTCTCATAACTTTGATTTCTTATATTCATCACTTTAATGATTAGTAATATTGTGTGACACATTCCAAAGCATTCTAAGCTTCCTAAAATATCCAGTCCTCCAACAGCCACACAATGAGACTATGATCAGTCATTACATGGACACACCCATGTCCTATCCTTATATGTACAAGTACAATCTGTCCACTTAGGGGATCCTTCCTCTTGCAGTATCACGTCCTGCTATGACCAATACCAGATTATCCCTGTTCAGACACTAGTCCTGATCACACGTATCATAAAGCCTCATAAATATCCAGTCCACCAACATGACCAAGTGGATGCAGATTTGTAATACAATTCACTGATTTACGGCTATTACTGCTTAGAAGGTAGATATCTGTTTGCAAATGATTTCTTAATTGAGGATAACTAATAAATAGGCTCCTTAATCCCATCATATTCTGAATAAAAATATTGGGATTAAATGTATTCAATTTGACTCAAGACTTAAACAAAGATTTCTCAAAAATTTAGAGAACAAGACATTTCACAATGAGCGAACTTCAGCCCTTCAAAACAAAATCTAATTGCTAATATTTCCATATCCTACTGTTCAAATAAAATCAACATTGCAAATTACCATCCATTTTACAATATGAAATCAATTAAGCGCCACTGATTATGCATCAAGTGCAATTATCATAGACAGGTACAATCTTCTGTCCATCATCCTATCTATTGCCTAATAAGAGCACGCAATTAGCGAGCTTGACATATCAACTTCTGTTACGACCACTCCACTGCGTATACCTATCCAATCAAATAACATGGGAAATCTAATCCATTTCAGGTGCTGTCATTTGCAACTGAGCATTACCATTGTCTGTTGGCAAAAAATTAAACCTGAGGATAATTAAACATGTTTTTTTTTATATATTCTGTCATAATGCATTCAATTGAATATTTTTGAGGACTGTCATATCATAATTTTGCTGTGTAAACATGGAAGAAGCAAGTCCAATGACAATACACTGCATCACAACCTTGGTGGTATGGCAATTACTAGTGTCTGTAGCTCAGCAACATTAGTGAGAAACAGTTGAGCCCAAGCCCAGTGGGAATATGTCAAGATCATTACACATGTATCTATACATTTTTTAATCTTCCATAACATAAATAAAATCAATTAAGTATTTGGAAATAAAGTCCATGAAATGATTGCTCCCACTGTAACTTGGACAACACAACAGTTTCAACTGCTCGACAGGTGAACAATATGGCATTATTGAATATATCAGCATGCAGTTTACTGCTAAAAAAGCACAGCACTGTTAAAATAGGCCACCTGTGCACGTCAAAAGTGAGTTACTTATATCACTTGCAACACAATAACCTCAATCTATGACGGATTCAATCTCATAATTGGCTCATTTGCACTTGACCCGATTACACCAAATAAAACAACTTCCACTAATGTCCATGAATTAGGACAATGTGCTAATGGATCATGTTGTATTTTGCAAACATTTGTGCTTCTCTTCAAACTACCCAGGTTTGCATCCAAGACATGAATTACACTTTACAACATTCCGTGCCGTTGTTCAAATTGACAACTATTAAAGGAACAAATTAATTCTAAGAAACTTTTCACTTGTGAAGTGCATTATCAATAGTATCGATAAGTAAACATGTATACATTAAAGATTGTTTTTTTAGATTCTTCTAAAACAAAGTCTGACTTATCCTCGTCAATCAAATTTGCATAAATCCAGATACATTTTTTCACTTTTATAGCTATATTGTCACATTCTGTTAATGTTAGCACCTATAAACAAGCACTAAATCCTGTATTTGTGCTTTGCATGTTCCAATAAGAAGCATTGCTCCAGCGGCATTTTAAATATTCATGAACCTTTTTTTTTGTAATTGATGGTTATCATGATGTATTCCAGAACCCACCAAAACAGGTTGGTATTGATCATGATAAAAAGCGCGCCTTGTATTAATGATTCACACATCGTTGTTGGTTGTGGCACATCAACAAATCTACTCAGTGCTTAAAAGGCGATATCAATCTTGTCTGAGCGGCTAATTATTGTTGAATAAAAAATTCATAACATTCTTACCTCAAATAATTTCAAATTAGACCTCTAGTCACTAAAAACCCACATGAGTGTAAGACAGTAGCATTAGGTATATAGTAGATACATTTTAGTTATGTCTAATATTTTAACATTTGTCAAGACTTTGTGTTTCGCCAAGGCAGTTTCCCGGCTTCGTCAGGAAAGGTGCAAGGAACAGCATGATCAGAGGTTGCAGCGCTACCTTCTCTCTGTTCTGGTTCATGGTCGGTTCTCCTTGATGGATTTTAGAGCTTCCGGCACTCATCATCTGGTTTTCTTATCTTATTTTCCCAGTATTCTGCTGTGTTTGACGTTACAGTTGTGGCTAGTTTTCAGTGACAGCGGAATTCGGATGTTCTTTGAATCTGGTTTTAAACTGTGTTTTTGTTTCTCCAATGTATTTCTGCTTACAGGTCTCGCATGATGGTCTATACCACTTCAGACTGGTCTTCTTTTGCAGTTTTATCCTATGGTTGAACTAAGGATTGCCTTGGTGTTTGGGTTGATGTTAGTTTCTGATCAATGGGTGCAAGAGGTGGGCAATTATTAATCCAAGGAAGAAATAAAGAACAGCAACTGAAAGCAGTAACACCTGAGGGAAATTTTCGATTGGCTCAATGTTGAATAATCTCATACATTTTGATACACTATTGTATAAGGGTCAATCCAATCATGGTACCCCGTATAGGCCGTCTCATCTATGCAAATGGCTCTGACACTTTATTTGGCATTACCTGATCAAGATGATTAGATTAGTAAATTTTTACACTGCGTAATTATTAGCAAAAGGTTTGAAAATAACAAAATTTCTGTAAGTCTGACATCTATCTAATAAAAAAATATAAACCACTCAGAAACACAAAACATTTTGGATAGGTGTAGTTTTTTATTTTTTGAAAAACATTTACCATGATTTTGGAATAAGTCCTTGAGGAGGAAAAAAATTAATAGATTAAGCGATTGTTCCAGGACAATAAAACTACACGTAAAACATGAAACAGCACCATATTTTTGTTTGTTTCTTGTCATGGTCTCATCAGTTATTTTTATTGATAAGCTTTATTCTGATCTGTGTAAGTTATTTCAATAGAATTCAAAAGATAAAAGCATGTCGGTAACACAATAAAGAAAGAGCACTACAAAAAATGGACATGATTTGTGTAAAATCATTATTATTAGCATCATGTGTCACTGGTTTAAGCATGTGTTTTGGCTAGATTACTGATACATTTGATAGCCTATGATCTCAATAACAAAATTACAAATATAGCGACACTCTAAGCTCCACCATAACCACCTATCCTGATGATTGAAGTAAAAAATTGGCCAAATGACATCGCCAGTAAGATAGACAACCATAAGGAATAAAGCATTTTTATCAATAGATCCCGAAAGACAACCAGAAACGTGACTCCAAAACTGGAACAACATAGGCAGAAAGTGAAGGACGGGGGAATCACCAAATTAAATGACTAATGTAGCACTCACGCATATACACATGTAGTTTTAACGTCATTGTTACTAAATGTGTTCTTCATTTATTACTTCAAACTTCAAAGTTAATCGACTCTTTATATTAATGTCATGCTGTTATAGTCCAATTCCACTTCTTCCTAAACAAGCCAAACTTACAGTGGTTCTTAAGTCAAACTTCAACAAAAAATAATAAATGAATAAATACTCTCACCAGAGACAGAGAGAACAGTCATTGTGTTGCTATTTCATTTGTATATAAAATAATCTGCTCAAAGTTTTGGGACTCCAAAAATGGCCTTCCAATAAGAGACATCGTCGGTTTTCACAGCTTGATCACTTTACAAGTCCATTTTTCATATCAACCCGTGGGTTAGAAGCTCCCAATCACATGGAACTTGGGAGCATTGCCAAGAAATCAAAATCAATACTCGCTTTTTCTTATATTGTACTTGGCAATGTAAGAT
This sequence comes from Streblospio benedicti, assembly GCA_019095985.1. Lineage (NCBI taxonomy): Eukaryota > Metazoa > Annelida > Polychaeta > Spionida > Spionidae > Streblospio > Streblospio benedicti. The sequence continues at coordinate 37,364,837 of CM032667.1, read as the reverse complement.
CGTACGTCTGACGTTTGATATCTTGGCTGAACATTTCGCCAGTGGGCCTTGTGATTGGTTGGATTTTGAGGTCAAGTTCCGCAAATATTAAACTGGTTATATCATGGCTACATACTGCGTACATAACCGTGATTTATGACGATAACACGAATGCAAGTGTACAAACAAGCTATGTATCTAGTCTGCATTGCCGTCATGCTACTCCCAACCTGTTCATGCATTGTCTCATTCACGCAGAAAAAGATGGCCATATGCCACTGAAAATCTAGTCATAGATTTCTCCCTGGTTACAAAAGAATAATATATATATATTTGGCTCTCAATACTATAAAAGACATTCATTCAGACAACATGTCCTTCACATTCAATGAGTCTGTGGGCTTGCAGCTGGCACTCATCAATTTAGGGTTGGTCTTTTACTTGATCAAGTAATTACGTTGCATATGTAAATATAGCTTTAATAGTTGATAAAATCTTACTTTCAATGTTCTTCAAAAAGCTACAATATAAGCTAATAAAAATGAACACATGAGCACAAGAAAACAACAAAAAACAAAAAACAAGCAAGAAATCAATGCAGCCTGCCAATGTTGGATGTTGAGAACTCTTTGGCAAAAACAAACGAGAGGAATGACAGAAAATCATTATGGATTACTTCATTAGCTTCTGGCAGACAGACAATCAATATTGCCATGGAAACATCCAAATAAATAAAATCCTAAAAAATTGGTCTACTAGTTTAAGTTATGTACGAAGACAGATATCAAGATCATTGAGAATCATTACGAAATAGCTTTGTATATACATGGCCTTGGGTGGTTAAAAAGGTTATGCTTAGTTATCAAACAAGTATGCTTTCATAGAAGTAAATTCGTATCATTGAATGCCACCCCATAGAAAGCGAGCAATGAAACTATCAGAAAATGTGAATATGTCAACAGGATGATTTTAGTCAAAATGTAACAATACGGTGCACGTAAGAAACAACACATCTCTGAAATTTTGATAATCACCGATCAGAGGTGGGTGTCAAATCATTTATTCTACATCCATTTGCCTGCCTTGGCAACAGTATTTTGTAACTCACTACACGTGCAATGGTTGACAAATAAATATCCTTTATGATGATGGATATTGTGTATGACAAAATAATTTTAAATGTTCGATTTTATATTAAATTGATAAAAATCATGACACAGTTTTAACTTTCCAGACTGCAGCTCATTGGCCGATATTTTCTGACATCATTAATGCAAACTAAGGGACTTTTGATGGCGTTTTTGCTGACATTTTTTGTTGAAACGCCGTCTGCAAATTGATTGGTCAATATCTAAAATGCGACATAAGCCATTAACAACTACATGTACATGTACATCTTGTCCTTGGGTGTAGTCAGCTGTTGGAATTGTGGAATTCAATTCCTTTTCCGATATTGGCAAAAACAGACTTATTTTTACAAAAGAAATACACATGGCATTTACAACTGAGTGTGCAGGCTCATAGTTTAAATGATCTAATACTGTGAAAACGAGATCGAAGTAGCAGTCCGCAGCTAATCCATCAATATTGTCATTAGGGTTGGTCATTTTATAAAGCAATGCCTAAATCTGAATACTATAGTATAGAACATGATGCGGTTTCTGGTACCCTGGGCGCTTATACAAGTTTTGGCCATTTTGTCTAATTAATTTTTTTTTTTCAGACTGATACCCTGGTGCACCAAAAAGATCTTTTATTCTCTCATAAACTCAAAATAATGTCAGTTAATCACAGGATAAAAGATCTAAAATGAAAATAATGACCTATAGCTGCTGACTTTTCATCAAAAGCAGTAGGTACTATAGTTTTATTACGTATGTTACTCATATTACCATTCAACACATGTCTGATGTTTTTGCATCTATCATTGCAATGCTTAGTTTCTCTACTGTAAACCAGAGGCGCTGCGGTAGGTTTTAGCTGTCTCTTTACATGCTAGGTAGCACAGAAGATTTTTTGGTACAATGGTTCGTTCCACCACCCCGGGCTACTACGTTTTGCAGAATACATGTATGCTGAGATCATGCCCATTTGGTTAACTACCAGTATTTTGTAACTAGACGCAAGGATATTGAACATTATTCAGTATCTTTGCTAAGATAGATACTCAGTGGAGCACATTTGCTCATTCACGTTATGGCTATATGATGATGTAACTTGAAATTATTGAAGACTGAAGATAAAGAAGAAGATTGAAGACTAAGTTGGTAAATAACTTGAAAGCTTCCATGGTATCCTTTTAAAAACATTCAGTGTCAAGTAAAACAGTTACGCTATGAAGATTGAAGATGAATATTGAAGATGGCTGGTTCTGACTAGTGGTGCTGGTGCTGTCATGAACAAGTTGATCACTTGATGGACCTGAATGCCCTCTTCTAATCTTTATCTCTTAGCTAGCATTTAACCTGCACTTATAACAATTGCTTTTATCTTTGTTTCTTTTCATTATTGGTCCCCTCCGACCTTCACTAAGTAACACTATATACTTTCCTCTTCGTGCACACACACCGTTATCGTAGCTTATTAAGCATCAAAGATGATGCTGCCATCGTCCGTCTCTCAAACACGATCATACACAATAGAGGTAGCACTAGCAAAAATCAAAATGATATCAAATGTATTTTTTTCTTGATATTTGAACTAGGAACTTTGTGAAGATAAGACATCCAGGATTATATTATGAACTATACTGGGGGGGGGGGGGGGCTGTAATTTTTTAACGATCCCTAACAACAAAACTAAATAATGTTTTACAAAAGTGAAGTACTCTTGCTTTTATGTTTACTAGTTTACTAGCTCACTAGTAGTTCTGATCTTGGTAAAAAAAAAAAAAAAAAAATGGTTATAATTACAAATAATTGATCCTAGCCAATTTGGCGAAACATGTAAAATATCTTTTAGCCATAATGCAGTAAGATTCGACCATGGCGAGTGGCAAATTATTAGCGGAAGCAGAGATTGTATTAGGTGTCTTTCATTTTAAGTTGCTTTTTCATGTATAGTAGTGTACCAAATGCGATACACAAGATGACTGTGCACTGTTAGTGCCATTGATCTAACCCAATCATTGGGCCAATGATCGATTGCGCCGTTTCACATATTATCTGCCATATTTTTGCCACCAACTGAAGAAACATGGCTATTGGTATGTAAAACGCCTAGCTGGGGATATATGAGCAATGACACGGTGACGTGGGTTAGCGTCAAACCCCGGGGCATCAAAACCAGCTTCTAGGAAATGCACTGAATACTATTTATGTCGTAAAGTGTAGTTGTGTTGCCAGCTGTGATCATATAGGACAAGGAAGGAATTCAGCGAGTAGAGCGATATATTGGAAGTTTCAAGAGATGTTGGAGTCACTGGATGCACAAAATTATCGCTCGTAGTACAATTATAATGGGGGAAATCAACCAAACCACTTTTAACTGGTGTGGCTCAGTAAACATGACGAAGTTGGCGTTATCACTTATGTATGTCACAAATAAACTTTTTTCCTTTGATTCTGTACCGAAATTAGCTATAAACATTCATTATAAATACCTTTTAAACACAATGAAATATATTTGACTTCTCGCGGTGGTCTAGCGCACAGTGAGTGGCGCAAGTCTACTGTATTGATCGGTTTGCTGCTGCTTTGCTTAGCAACCATAACGGGGGGGGGGCATATCGGGGTGGGGAATAGCGACATTTTGTGTCAGGTGTAGACTTTTTAAAACAGCAAACCGTCACTTTGTTTTACTTGAATCCACGATAAAGGGTATTGCTCAATAATGGCCTATTATCGCCCAGTTTCCGCATTTTACTTCCCTGCCCTATGAGTGTACATTTAGGTATCAATGAATGTGATTTTAGACATTATATACAACAAGTTACAGGTAGTGTTCTGGATTAATGGTAATAATCCTAATATGTTTTAATAGAATAGACATCTTGTTCTAAAATTTTTTTTTGCCCGCATTTTGCTCTAATTCAGTATGAGATGTTACATGTTAATTTAAAGGAATTTGATGGGATATGTGTCTTCTAAGAAAAAACAACAACAAAATATGGCAAATTTGATGATGCAGCCCGGTCAATGCGTCAAGGCTCCATGCCATGGGCGTAGCTAGACTCTCAAAAACGGTGGGGTGAACTCTCAGCTTTGAAGTGGTTATGTTGAAATAACGAATATTAATTCAAATATAATATCAGGCATAGATACATCACAATATCAAGAGACTGTGATATGCTTTTCCATAAATAACAAATACAAATAACAGATTAATTTGTAGGTATGTTCAAATCTTTGAAAAAAAAAAAACGGGGGCATTTGAGGCAGGAGGAAAACGGTTGGGGCATTTGCCTCATACTAGACATGCGAGGAACGTTGGGAGGAAAATTCAGTGAATGGGTTAGTGGTCCTCACTCAGTGGTTAGAGCGTGCGACTTGAAAACAGGAGTTGCTTGCGCCGTAAGTTGCCTCATAACAGAGTGTCGCCAAAACATGCGCCACTGAGTTGCTGAAAATCGCCACTGTAATGACTACTAGGCGGTGGCGACGCCAGCGGAGGTTCGGAGCCTCGTTAAAAGGCGTGCCCCGTGTAGAAGAGAGCCAACCTGACCTCTCGAAAAGAACTCACCTAGTTTGAAAACTTCTAGTGAATGAAGGCTCAGTTGGCTACCTAATTGCCTCTGGATAATGTACAAACACCACGTGGCCTCCCACTGGCGCAATGAGCACTTGCTCTCTGCTGGTCATGAACTAGAACTAGAACGTTTTCCGATCATTTATTTTATTTTTTATTTTATTTATTTTATCACTTTTATCATTCAAACAGAATCAAAATTTTTACAAAATGTAATGTATTTGACACCAACATCGACATAGATGTTCAATATATCTTCAGTGTATTAATGTGAAATGTTTAAAAACAACATAATTGGAATAACGTTCATTCACGGTTTTCCGTTCGTTTGTTTAATTCCGATATTGTGATTTTAGATACTTTTATCATTCAAACAGCATTGAAATTTTTACAAAAGGTAATGTATTTCACACCAACATCAACATAGATGTTCAATATATCTTCAGTGTATTAATGTGAAATGTTTAAAACAACATAATTGGAATAACGTTCATTCACGGTTTTCCGTTCGTTTGTTTAATTCCGATATTGTGATTTTAGATACTTTTATCATTCAAACAGCATCGAAATTTTTACATAAGGTAATGTATTTGACAACAACATCAACATAGAATCCGTAGATGTTCAATATATCTTCAATGTATCAATGTGAAATGTTTCAAACCACATTAGAGGAATAACGTTCATTCACGGTTTTCCGTTCATTTGTCTAGCTACGCCCCTAGGCCCTGGGCTCAAATATAAAGTGCGTTTTAAATTCAACAGAGTAGATTTAATATTGCTCATGAATGTTTCAACATTCATCATGTCAAAACATGAAATTTTGAGTCAAATGTGAGCATGCCAACCTACACTGGCACGAAAACTGACCTTTGGTATAAGACCTTCTATATTCTTTATAGAAAGAGAAAAGGGCGTAGAAACATCGAGTTCTGTTTTTTGTCGGTCAAACGCAACCGGTACTATACAATTCTTTTCTAACAAGTCCCTCCAAGCTTTTATTCTCCCAGTCGCCGCCATGATGTAAACAACATTAATATAAGAAAATTAACCAATCAAAAATCATGACACTGATACGAGCACCTGTCAATTTAGTCTCTTTTACAGCGTTCTAGCTCCGAAGTCAACCCGAATGCTGTGAGAAAGTTTACTTATTAGGTTAGACTACCCCAATTAATTTCCATTAATTTATTAGATTTTTGGATTTACCAATACTACGTAGTCTATGCGCTTTTCTTTAATCCTCCCTATTGATATGCCAAACTTATTTTCTATCCCCCACCACATAAAACATAGCTAAATAGAACAACATTAAAATACTTTTATTTCATTTTGTACTTGGGGAAACACATATATATCACTAAAAAATAGTATTTTCATTAAAGGCTTGTCAAGTGTCTATTGGAACTGTGAATATATATGATCATATATCCATACATATGTATATTAAAATGCTGGACTGTTGGAATATATCTTAATAAAGTGAAAAGTTGTGGATGGCGTTGTTTTTTTAAAGTGTGTGATATAGAAATATTAGCATGGAAAACATCATTAAAAAAATGGGTACAGTGATAAAGATAGTGTGGTTTTCAGGACCCCAGACTTTTTTTTTATTCCTCCCTACATCAAGGTTGATACTTTTGTTAATCATCATACATCTAATTGCAAAGTTTTTCGCTTTATATACTTTTTTATTGGGGACTGTAACCTCCTTACAACAGATAGACATGTGGAGAGCTGGTGTGAGATACTGCTGTCTGCTACCTTCTTCAGAAACTGGGACACCTACAGCAGTTGCCAATGAAACTTTTGAATGGAATGTAGTAGAAATAAAAAATAAAATGCCTACAATTAATGAAGCAGACGCCGAAAATAAATTGATTGTTTTTGCAATGTTACATTTACTTTCTTAACAAATATAGCCAATTGCAAGAAAGCATAACATCTATCTAGTGGCTTGTTATACAGTAATAGCAAATTTCAAGGACAGGTTCCACAATTAATAACAGACAAGGCAATATTTTTTATATGACAATTCATGAACTGTCACCTCAGTATGATAAATTATATGTACATGTGGTATTCATAATGTAAAAATGTAAGACACAAGTTTGTACATTCCATGAAAATGCTGAATAAACCGAACAAAATGTGTATTTTCTGATTATTGATTTAAAAATAGTTTATTGCAATGCGTATATACAAAAGGATTAGCTGTAGGTAATATATAAGCCCATTTCAATATATTAAAAATACTCTACAAGTATGCTATATATTCATTGGAATTCATTGACTTGGGTGTAAGTATTGAAATTAGAGGATTCTTTCTCAAGTCTATAGGGCTATATCGCATAGCCTCTGGTGGGACTCGAATCCTAGACCATGACCACTGTTGCACCTATTTACCAAGCACTTAAGGAAGGCAGGCAGATCTTCTAAGTCTGTCAGGATGGCCAAGGGATCTAATGCGCCTGCCGAAAGTGCTTGGTGAATAGGTGCAACAGTAGTGGTGGTCCAGTGTTTGAGTTCCGCCATGTGATATAGCCCTATAGACTTAGAGAATCCTCTCATATCAATATGCTATCATACAAGCATTTTTCTTTTTGCACAAAACTAGGTAACTTATGAAAAATTAGTGACAGGAAAATGTGATTACATGTATTAGTAACACTAGATGCATGGCATAAAATCAAACATTAAGTTCGTTCATTGTAGGATTGCTTGTTAAATTCTCAACAGCAACTAAATACATGTAAGAATACATAAAAATATCTCCGCAATCTCAGCCAATCTATATATCGCATGTTTGATGTGGATAAGATGGACCCAGTGCTTTTGATGGGAGGTGCGGCCCTCATCGTAAATGTCTCAAGACAAGCGTGCACACCACTAATACTACACAAAAACTTACGTGACAAATGTAAAACATTCAAGCGTCACGTAGGCTGTTCATACAAACTAGAAACATGCACATGCCTCTAGTTATTGGGTGGATTGTGATTAAAAATGCAGAGTAATACAGGGACTGTTGATCATGTTCTAGATCCTCTATGGTGTGTCTGCCACGTCCATGAAAAAAACTCAAGACACACCTGTACCATCACTGGAAGAATGGGTACGTTTTCTAACATTTCTTTTACAAAGGAGAAGGCATAGCCTGTTGTGCGTTGTGACAAGTACCTAATACAGTTTATATAATTCATCATGAAATTTCATAGCTATAAATTTATAGAAATCTGAATCAGCATCTTTACTGGCATCTGATTCACACTCAGGAATGTGGAACTTTCCCACATGTATTTGGTCTATTATTGTCTGCCTCAATCCATTCACCTTTTCGGCTTCCAGCTTTTTCTCTGATTTACTCATATCTTTCAGACCCATCATATGTTGTGAAACCAATTTTCTGAGAATTTGATCTACCTGGTGGAGAGTATTTTTTCGAACACTGTTTTCTAGATTCTTCAAGTTCTTCTTTGTCTATTTCTGGAATGCGAGATAGCGGGTTTTCTATGACAGCTTTGAAGAAGTTGAATAATGCATCAGCTATTGAATGAAAATCGCATGATTTGAGGTCACTTATCATCATGTGCTGTTTCTCCCATGCATTCTCACCTGCATCTGGCTTTTCAAACTTTTGATGCATTTCTTCTATAACCCTCAGCTCTACTCTTCCATCTCCTCTAGAATGAACTCTATTCACAGCCGTGTCCAGACCAACATCCATCACAACAACACCAAAACCACACTGCCACTGCCGCGCCAGCTGGTAGTATTTGTATCTCATGCTTCTATAGTACATATTGTCATCCAACAAAACAAGCACCGGTTTTGCTTCACAGCCATCCAACGAGCCAATCATTTCATTGTATCTGCCAATCAATTCTGATATCTCAACATTATCTGTTGTCTTTGAAGATTGATCCATTGTCTTTTGACAGATATGAGAAAGAGAATTTGAAACCAGGTGCTCGATGTTATCCCTGAATGATTTCCAGCGACCAGTTTCAACCAGATTTTTCTCTAGATTTGCTGGCATTAACGAATCATAACAGATGTGTTTGATTACATATTCACAATTGCTTGTTGCTTTTAGCCTCTCACACAATGTGGACTTACCAGCTCCTGGCAAGCCACAAACAACGATCAAGGCTACCTTCGCCATGTTTTGGAGTTGTAAATAATTAACCTAGTTCATATAGAACATAAAGAATGAACTATTAAAGTGGTTTCAAGTGTATCAGTCCTATAGAATAATAAGCTATCAATCATATCCATAAAAGAATGAAGAAGCACCTTACTTCTCAATCAATGGTTCATCGAATAATTCATGATCACTCAAAGTAAAAGAAAGAACCTGAATGTATACATGATAACTTTGAAGCACTGAATAAGCTTTTTCCATAATGTAACACATAAACTTCTCTGTATGTGCCACTGTCATAAAAAAAATGCGTGTGTTTATGGCACAATACACAAAGTGTCAAATCCACAGAATTATCCTCGGATTGCTACTTGTCATCTAATCACCTAAGCAGCGTCCCTTTCTCTCTGCATGGCTTCTGCTCTTTGCAGTCTCTGCTTCATCTCCTCAAACTTGTGTTGTACCTTCGCGCTTCGTTTAGTGTGATGCGTCTCCCTGCGGCCTTTGCTGTCTATCCTTTTACTGATATTCAGCTGCTTCTCGATTGTCTGTCAAAATATGTCAAAATCTCAAAGAAACACATATACAACGTTATACAGACAAGTGAATTCTATTTCTGCATGAGGCGGAGTCATATTCAGCATTAAAAGATCAAAACTGAAACTGAATAACTTACCTTCATGATATTGAGGCAGTCTGGGATGTGCACAAAGCGGATTTGATTGCCAGAAATATAGAACTGGTCAAACCTGGAAAAAGATGCAGATGAAAATACAGTAAAAACATAGAAGAGTTCTCAGGCACCTCATTTGCCAGAATTCATAAAAATGCAAAAATAAGATCAAGCTGGCAAAGAAATTGTTTTTTGATTTAATAATTGACAAAATAAGGCTTATGTCCAAATGTTCGTACCTGGTGGACTTTCCATTGAGGGTGATGAAGACAGCGTTTTTCATGTTGACATTCATCTTTGAGTCAACAGACACAATGTCCCCGGATCACAACGTTCTCATTGCGCAGCTCCACACGAGTCCGGTAACCCTCAACACCTGGTGGCAGACAATGGTACTAGGTTGACCACTTATTTGTTCATTTGCAAATCATCACTTACCAACAATAAAGTATTCTAAGTATTTGAGGTTTGATATCACATCATAGCATCTCTTTTCGCGCACCAAATGAGTAAATTTTATCAACATCGGTTTTGTTTGAAGAACGTTATGGTACAAATGGTCAGTTTTTTTAAATGAACTCAAGTACAAGAACCATACATAGTGTAGAAAACCATACATGGACTTGGCTACAAGCTATTAGTTAAGTTTATTCTAATACGATAAATATATGAGAAAACCTGAAGATTTTGATACTTGCCTTGAAGAAGACACACAAGCGACTGAGAGCACTTGTTTCTCTCTACTGTGCCCATGGCTGAAAAAACAAATACACAGGCGATCATAAAGTAATAAGGGTGTAAAATTATCCATCATACTCTTAACACTATTTATCATATTCATTTAATGTCCATAAATCTGACCACGGGTAAATTTTCAGTGTTTTAACAAATCGCCAAAATACAAAAATAAGAAAAATAAGAAGTATTTGTATGCCAAAGGTAATTCGTTAATTGCAAAGTTTAAGAATTGTTTGGATGAGGTTAAACAAGTATTGTTTAAAACATTTTGTAATAATGTGTATAGCGGACATCTCTGGTTTAATTATTCAACTAATATGAACAAATCAAATGTAGATTTTAATGATATATACAGAATATTAATTAAAATCAAAAAAGGTACAAGTATGTCATGCATATTTGTACATAATAACATTGTCTGAAAGCTATTGTAGAGAAGGCTTCTGCTTACAAATTTTAATCAGAAAATGTGCTGTTTCTGGCTATTATCAATTTTTTTATATATCTAGTAGTCTGATCATGCTGTGATTTTGTTTTTATCATGCATGTTTTATATGGATTTTTGTTCGAAGTAAAGTTATAAATAGAAAAATAGCATAAAAAATAATGACACATAAAAATAGGTGATGGGGAGCGGGATCACTATGCTAAGACCAAGAACTGTGCACGTGTTCCAATGATTCAATAAGTTAACACACCCTACGCACTACATATAACAGGATATACAGCAAAGGCTCTCTTAGACTAAGAAGACCACCTCAGACGTCAAATGACCTAAACGGCTCTATTCACAGATGTGTTCCCTCTGTCATAATGCGCCGCTCACCAGGGTTACTGAGAGTTCTCACTACGCACCTCATGCAGCGGGTGGCCGGGTGTTGCGGAGTAGAGCTGCTGGTTGACGTGGGTGATGGGGATGTCCCCGAGGGGGGGGATCGCGCCTGCAGGCAGGCTCTCAGCCCCAGCAACAGGGTGGCTGTGCTTGTCTGAAATCACGCACAACTTCATTATTACTATTCATTTAATTTTTTTCGTCATTTATCCACCCTGAATATCAAGGGCTCAATATGTATGCTCAAAACTTGCTTTTGAGCACCGATATTACATAGAGTGCATTTATCTCTTTTTTATACAATATGGAAGTATTTCAATTACAAAATGTTTCAACGTTAAATTCAAATCAAATTTTTATTTTTCAATTCCATTCCATTATTGAACAAATTCATTCGCTATGTATTTAAAACTATGGAAATCATGAATTTACTTTATCAATAGCTAACTATTGGTTTATACCTCTAATATTTCGATGACTAGCAGTTCATTGTGATCATGGAAATGAGGTTATTTACCAGGAAATAAATAACCTAGTAAACAACCTCGTTTCCATGATCACAATGAAATGCTCTTCATCGAAATATTGGAGGTATAATCCAATAATTAGGTATTGATAAAAAAAAATTCATTTTCTTTATGTACAATTTCATCTTTTTAGTTTCCGAGTTTACTATTACAATAAATGATCAACCAACGTTTCATTGGGAACTCAATGTGCGCCTGAAGCTAGTTTTGTTTATTACTAACAGAACGTTAGCTATAAATAATACACAACTACATATTGTTGGACAGCCAGAATATTTCAGCCCAAGTAGCTGGAAATATAATATTCTAGTGTTAGTTCACAGCATTTTGAAGAAAAAATAACTTCCATTTGCATTTGTTCCCACATAATTTGTTATCTTTCTAGTAAAACTATAAATAATATTCCTAACACTCACAAGTACAATGTACTATTCAATTTACAGCAATTGTTAGATCCCAGATCTATGAAGGTCCTCTTTACTTTTATCTTAAAGCACAACCACACTTACCAAATCCCTGTATGTTCAGTTTGGAGTGCTGGTTAATCTAGCCATGAAAAATTTGCAAATGATCTGGATAAAGTACAGTATTCTCACTCACCAGTGACTGTGTGAATGGAGTGCAACGGGGCTGTGATGATGAAGTTTCCAGCCACGTAGAAAAACACCATAAATGCCACACAGATACAGAAGTAGCACGGAGCAGCGATCGCCCAATATCTGAATCATACATACAGTTCTTTAAACTTAATGATTTAAATTCAAATCAATTATCAATAGTTGTCTCATAGTCCTGGTCAGTCATTTTAAAATCAGAAGACAAAAGTTAAGTCACACATCGCTGGTTCATGGCTCTCGTGAATATTGTACACAAAATGAGCTAATTTGAGGATTATAAATCATTTCCATTTCGCTATCTCTGTACTATTCTTCATGATAGAATGACAGAATATTTTGGCTCTTAGTTGTCATGTAAACAGTAAAATCCTTAACACATAAACTTCTTCACTAGAACAGTATCATGTGAAAGCTGGATTTAAACACTCACCGATGTTTTTTACTATGTCACCAGGGCTGGGATTCTCTTAAGTGCTGCTGCCTAAATTTCGGATTCCTACCTAGGGTATCAAAATCCTATGTAGGAATTATAACGTATTCGAGAAACTTTGCAGACAGCATATGGATTCATATTGGTTTGTATCTCTCATTTTCTTGCTGTTAATCGTCTTAAATGATCTTTTAGATTTAGGACAATTTACAGCAAGAAAATGAAAGATACAAATCAATACATGTAGAATTTGCTTCAAGAATGCCAGCCCTGGTCTGTAATCATAGGTGTTGGATCAGCACTTACTTATCTGGCCAGTAGGTCAGACCTACAGCGTGTAGCCAGGAGTCCGGGATGTAGGCCCACACCAGGTAGACGCCTGAAAATGTACACCATTCAACACATGATAATAGTATGTTAAAATTGGAGAAATTATCTATGGAAACTTCCTTCTTATGACCTTAATTTTCGGATCGTAAAACAACAACTTATACTTCTGGTTTATTCTCTAATAAAGGGTATATACATGTACATGATTTTCCACCCTAATTTTTATGTGCTACTTAAGGTAATTCTCTTACTAACAAACCTGACACTGAAAATTCAAAATCAAACACGTCCACCAATCAACTAAATCTTGCCACATTTTGAATAAAGGAAAAAACAACAAAGTCTTCTACGAGTCATATTTTATTCTAAACATACAAAATCGCATAAATTGACATATAAAAAAATTCAATATGCACATTTTTTACTAAATCAAGTGTATTTAAGTTGATCACAGAAAATGTTGATATGTATTTAAAAACAACAACATATTTTTTAACTCATGAACTCATGAAGAAGGTTCCAGACAGAAAAAATACTTTTTGATGAGTTTCTGCTTTTTGCTTTAATGTTTTGGATTCAAAGCAAATAATTTGCACCACTTTATAAACAAACAATTAATTTAAAAAATCCATAATTTTCAAACCAAATACATCACATGTAGTTGTTGTAGATTTTTACTATAGTTTCATATAAACATATAAAATAATTGATACATTACATAAGACAGATAATAAATATATGTAAACTCTATACAGAGTTACTAATGACTTTAAAAAGAACACATTTATAGTTTAAAAAATATTTTTGTCTTTAAAATATTCAAAAACAGGCTTTTGTAGAATTAAACATCATTTCATCATTGGGCATAATGGATACAAATTGTATCCCTTCCAAAAATTTAAATCATACATCAGATCTTATTTGTAAGGCTTAAACTATGTCTACATGCATATAAATTAACTAGTCATCAAACTAAATAATTAACATTAGACTTTCTGCAAACGTATGTCTACTTTGATAACTGCCGTGTACATTCTTGATATAAATAAATATTAACAGCTTAAATTCCTATTTCATTGATATAAATAAATCCCTATTTCGAGCACAAAAAATTGAACAAACAAAATCCCCTTTTGTTAATTCTGTTTTCTCTCTCACGCATACCATAAAATTCATGCAACTACATACCACTAAAAATACATTTCATAATCTTATCAAATCATAACTAAATAACTAGATCACAGATTGAAAGTTTCCTGAAATAAAAAATCCATCACATTTTCACACGTCATTCCAATTTCTAGCCTTGAACACGCCCTTCTTCTTTCCCACCTTCTGTTGGCGAGTTGGTGGTGATTGAGGCTGCTGTTTTCTCACCGCCCTGGCTGGTGAGTGCGGCCGCGCGGCGAGGCTAGCCGACTGGCCCTGGACGCTAAAGGCTGCGTGGTCACCAGTCTTAATCGCGGTGGTTTCCATGGTGGAGCCTCGAAGGGAGGGACTGGCCACGCCGGAGCTGATGGTTTCTCCCTGGTCCAGCATGTCCCATACCTAGTGAAGGCAGCCAAGTGGATTTACAGGACTTTATGACTTGCGAAGCATATTTACATAAATTTGCAATACTTTATTACTGAAAAAATATTTACATCAATTGGAATGGTTATAACAGGTTCACACAGATTCTTTCAGACAAAATTCCCGGACATTTCCCTGACATTTTGAAAACTTCAGACACTAGCATCTGTCTTGGGTAGGTGAATTCAAAATGGGGGTCTTAATTTTTTGTCAAATGGTCTCTTACCTATGGTTTATGCCAAAATTGGGGATCTTTTTTATTTGCCCTAGCCAAAGTGTGGGTATTTGCTTCGAGATTTAGAGAAATTAGGGGGTCTTTGGGGTTTGGTTGCAAAGAAATAGGGGCTCTTAGATATTTTGTCATCTGAAAATCAGGGGTCTTTCTGCGGAGCATATATACCCAACCAGACTATGGAAGAGCCCCCCCTCCCCACCCCCCCCCGGTCAATGGACCAAACAACCTTTCCTATTTGATGAACCAAACTATAAAGAAGTAGCTACACATGCGAGACCCCCAGCACGTACCTCCCTCAGCGATTCCCCTCCGTTGGTGTCGATGCTGGTGAGGAGCTTGGACCCGGTGCTCCAGCGTTTGGGGTCCGTGGCGGCTGCCGCCGTGGTGCCGAGCCGGGGTGTGGTTGCCGCAGGTATCGGGGAGGCGGGGGCTGCGGCCGCGCCGTGGTCGGCTTCAGGATGGACTTGGGCGGCTCGTCCTCCTCGTCCATGGAGCTGCTGATCACCTCGATGGGGGGATGGCTGGGTCTGTAACGGTACAACGCTTGTTACACATCGGCTCTAACAGGACGCCCACTCGGCTACTGGCAGCAGCATAGCGTCATAATTTATCATTTCATCAGAACAGGAGAAACCACAAAGAATCTATGATGGGGGCAAACATAGCTAGCGAAGAACACAACTTTCTGTTTTTGGATTGCTCAATAGTCTCCCAGTTACGGCCTCAATAGTGACTCTTCAGCAGGACTAGTAACTTTAAAAAGGCACTAGTCCTTCCTCAAAAGTTACTCGTCCTGACAAGCTGCCTAACGTGTTTTGACTCAGCAGCTACGCCGCATACAGGACGAGTGAATTGAATTCAGCACGAGTGTTCCCCCAATATCTACCAGTCTGGACGAGCGGATGAGTGACTACATGGGAGAGACTATTGCAAGCATATGAGGAATGATCAATAAGTGGGCCAATGACCTGGTGTAAAATGTAACGTCGTAAGAGCGAAACTGGACTTGGATCAGGACGATAAACCACCATATTTACCGTATTCGTTCTAATAAGCGCACAGTGTGCTTACAAAAAAAAAAAAAAATCAGCAAAAACAAAAAATAATAAGCGCGCCCCAAGAATTTTTTCGCATTTCATGCATTTTTTCTCCCTATGACCCCACAGAACATGAAACACAACGTGCCCGGATGGTTATGTGGTTATCCGAATATGGAATAATACCAGCGTGTTATAGTTTTACAATATGGTGCCGGTAAAAAGAGCAAGATTTGTGTAATATTTAATCTGCATTAACAGAGGTGTGCGCTTATTGGGGTGTGTGTGCGCTAATAAGATCGAATACTGTACATACCGGTGCTGCCCCCTGGTTCCGGCGGCGGCCGCTGTGAGTTGGTGCCGTGTGAGCTGCACTGAGCACTCTCCAGCTGGGCCAGCTTGTCCCTGACCCGGTGCTGCAGGTCAGACTGACCCCCCGCCGTCACCACGGAACCGGGCGCGGCGGGCGACGCCCTCTCCTCGGGAGCGGCGTCCGTGCAGGCAGCTGTCTGCTGCTGATTCAGCTGGGCGCGCAGTCGGTTGCCAACCTACAGCGAAGCGAACACAACACACAAATATGATAGATGTAATTTTTTTTTAATGAAAACAACAACAACAAACACAAATGACTAAATGTATCTGATGAAGTAATAATTATGTTGAGTTGTTTTTTGCCCAAAAACCTGTCATTAATCCTATATCTATGCCTCAGGAATATTGCTGCTTTCCCGTGCCTCCCTCCACTGCTCCTACCTCTATGAGGTGCTGTTTGTCGCGGGTGAGGGCTGCGATGTGCCTCGCCGCCTGCCTCAGCCTCTCCTCAAGCCCCTTGGACCCAGACCGTGGGGCTGCTGACCCCCCGGAGACAGCCGGGTCGTCATGGCGACCGGCACGCAGGGCGTGGAGCCGCTAGAAACCAGACACGCACGATTGTCAGACCTCGCTCTGGGAACTTATCATTTAAGTTGAAAATACTTTTAGTTCTCTTAGCACTCCTATAATGTTGAAGAGGTCGATATAAATATGTACCATAAAGTTGAGGGGTACCTGGGGGAATGTAACCAAATATCTATCTGATCTTAATGAAACTTTCACAGTTGTTGTTGCAGGAGTGGGACTTGACTAGATATGACCATGAGTTTTTTAGAGACAGATGTTGCTGGTAAAATCAGTCTCCCAGTTAAGGCCTCGATAGCTACTCTTCAGCAAGACTAGTAACTTTTAAAAGGCACTAGTCCTTCCCCAAAAGTTACTCGTCCTGACAAGATGCCCAACGTGTTTTCACTCAGCAGCTACTCATATGCAGGACGAGTGAATTGAATTCAGAACAAATTCTCCCCAATTTCTACTAGCATGTACGAACGACTACCGTATTCGTTCTAATAAGCGCACAGTGCATTTAGTAAAACAAATTTCAGCAAAAAAAATAATAATAAGCGCACCCCAACAATTTTTCGCATTTCATGCATTTTTCTCACTTTGACCCCACAGAACATGATAACACAACGCGCCCGGATGGTTATGTGGTCATCCGAATACGGAATAATACCGACGTGTTAAAGTCTTACAATATGGCGCCTGTAAAAACAGCAAGACTTTTATAATATTTAATCTGCATTTACAGGGGTGTGAGCTTGTTCATAGTGCCGATCTCCGCCCCTTTCAAGTCTGTCAGCCAATCAGCGAGCGCTCTGAGAGATGTAAACATAACAGCTCCCATCTTGGTCTCACAAACAGCTCACTAGCTCGCACCTGTTCAATACTTTTACGTCCACTATGACTATTGTGGAGCCTATATAAACAGGTCTTTCCTAGTTCTAAAATGTTATGACTGGCCATAGTCATCATATACTACACAAATGATAGTATGATGGACATTAAACAGTTTACTTGGTGTATAAACGTTAGTAAAAACATCTTCAAAGTTGTTTCTCATATGCATCGCCTGTCAAATGTCAACATCGACACATACTCAGCAACAAGGCATAGAAACAACATCAATTATACGGCAATGCGGGCGATGTGAGAAATATCCTTTTGTCCATGACTTCATAATCAGTTTATAATTGATCTGACATGTGAATTCTTGATGGGTATTCATTGCAACGATTATAATCCATTCGTTTCACAAATATATCTCTGGCGATTTAAAGGTGACGCCATTTCAATGGGCATATTAGCCTTTATCACACGCCGTAATTTGTCAACACCGATCATAGCGCAATGCGATTAAGAGTAGCGGCTCAAACAACCCGTTATCATGGAACTTCATTTGGTAGTGGATGCAAAAAGATGGAAAACTAAATGTCCCAGCAAATCTTTATTATCAATGATTTCTGAGAATACTTCTGGTATCTTGTAGAACAGAGGTTACCGAATTTATCTCAAGTTAAAAGTAAGAAGATTAGCACAATTTTAAGACAACATTCTTGGATAGAAAGTCGGCAATTTCTCTCTATTTACTACGGGCGATAGGAATGTTTGTGAGACCTTCATGCACGTGGTAACAAATCAATACAAAGGGGCGGGGCATCGGAATCATGAATTGGGGGGTGTGCGCTAATAAGATCGAATACGGTGACTGGGGTAGAACCGTCACCTGTATTTCGTCCTGCAGCTGCTGTATGAGGAGCTCCTGCGCGCCGTAGTTGACCGTGGTCCCCGCGGCGCCCGCGGCCAGCGCAGCAGACGACACCGCACGCTGCAGCCGCGCCACCTCCAGGTTAGCCTCAGTCACCGCGCTAATAGCAAGCAGGCACGTCAGCTTATTTAAATATCTCTCAGGATTTACGCATTCTTCAATTTGTGACAACCAGAGGGAGAATAATAGCACATTTTTTCACCCCCCAAAACTCAGTTTAACTAGCGTCGATGCAGAGGAACTGTAAAACCATTGCCTCTGTCACCGCTCTAGTGGCCAACAGCAAACAGGTTATCAAGAGGGATGCATCAACATTCCTTCCAAACAATGCACTCCCGGTGTGAGACACGGATGAATTCATTTTATCGCACCATAAAGGATTGGAATACCCTACCACAGCAAATAACATCAGCTGTCAATCTTGACTGTTTCAAAACACTTGTATGTTAGACTGAAATGTTTGTATTTATGTAAATATTCTAAATTGTTTTTTTATCCAATGTGCATCACCACAAGCCAGAATCCATCGATCAGTTGATGTTGGCCTTTAAATGGTTGAAGTTGAAGTTGAAGAACAGCAAGTAGTCAGGTTATCTTTTTAGCATCTTTCATGGTTTACATGTAGGGAGAACTCACCACTAGAACGTACCATTGCCCCTTTTCTCGCCACTTTGACGGAGTTATTTCAATTGGCAAACATTTTACCATTTACATCATTCCATTAGGCAGAGACTCCGGTTCAAAAGTCTATATTGAAATTATGCAGTTGTTTTTTAAACTGTCTAAGTTGTTTTGATAAATAGGTTTCACACGATTAATCAATTCAGAAATGCATGGATAATTATCCCAAAATGTAACAAATTCAAACTGTCAATAAAATATGCAGTTTGTTTGCGGTGATTTTTAATAACGGATTCAGGATTCAGTGAATACAAAGCGACCAGCATGAATACGGTGCACTTTCACGTATCTTTCCATACCTACTTCCTGTAAGTAATAATGTGAAAACATTTATCTGAACATACGAGCGCGGACTACTAGATCTTTTGAATGTTGTAGTAATGCATTTATCATGTCAATGAACATCGGACGTATGGGTTCTCCCATTCACAAAGTAGTAATAAAACTCATATCTCACAAGGCTTTTATCAATCAGAATCGAGAATGAGCGACAAAGTGGTGAGAAATAGTAATCCACAAAGTGGTTAGGCATAAGTAGAAAATACTGAGAGGAGCGGTGTGTACCTGTGGTATGAGTCTGCCGTGGAGTGGGCCTCTTTCAGCTGTCCCTCCAGAAGCTCCACCTGCCCAGTCAGACGCAGGATCTAAAAACAGACGAGGACATCAATGAAACATTGAGATATTGCAATTTAAAATACACGCAAATCAGCACTAGAGAACTTGTTTCATTAACATAATGCAGCGGTTAAACATGATTCCGAGCCATTTTATGTCAAATCATGATTGATGGAGAAGTCAGACTACTATCATGAATATTGTCTCCTGGCCATAACACTTACTGTCTGACAAGCTCTGTACGGTGCCAGTCTATTGACCGGGATGCATTTTGCCGTCTCATCCCCCCATAGAGCGACACTGTGATCAGTCTACTGACCTCTGTGTGGCACTAGTCTACTGACCTCTGCATGGTGCCTCCGTTCTGCGGCACTAGTCTGGTAGCGGAGCTCTGCCAGCTCTGCCTCCTGCTGCCTGGGAGCGGAGGACGCCTTGTCCAGACTAGACTGGAGCCGCTCCAGTGTCGCCTGCTGCTTGCGAACCGTCGCCGCCAGCTCAACCTGGGGACAGACATTACAGCCTCAATGTCACTAAATTTCACATCATACGTAATATTCGCGGTTCTAATATTCCTCCTTTTGTATGTATATTTCAAGAGGGGAGTTTATAGCCTTGATGAAAATCCATTCACCAACATTTTTTATCCTAAATCCCCAGTCACCAATACATTTCATTGTCTTTCACCAATCCCCAGGAAATGTAATCGAATAGGCTACATCAATCCTTTTCACACACTTAAATACAAGTGAGGCAGTTCACAATTCGCACTCAAGATTTAGGGCAAATCACCAATCACATTTCTGCTACAGTCGGACCCGTTCGAGCTGGCATCCCTGAACACATTTTAATTTCCTTCAAACTTACTATTGATTGCTACTAAAAATAACCCGCTTATTTCGACCCTTTTAACTCGAGAAACCCGTGTTATTCGACCAAATCTCACTTCCCTTCGAGGCATTAACCCACTTATCTTGACCAAATGAGAATTTAGCCGTCTTAAATATTCCTTCTACATTATTATGACCAGCCTAAAATGCAGCCGGTGAACGGGTGGTCAACTTCTCTGACCTTGTTTGATACTTACTAGTGGTCAACAGTTTTGAAACTATTACTTGCGTAATTTCAAGACAAAGGCATAGTAAACTTCTAACCATAGTGCTAACACCAAAGTACTAACATTTAAACCATGTTTGTTGACAGAGCCTTCAGCTCCACCTGCGGGGAGAGAAACAGCTAGCGGTTAAGAATCAATTAGTATCATGCGTAGTAATGACCAGTCAAGACAAAGGGCTTTGTACAAGTGTACTATTAACCAATGAAACCGTAGTTGAAAGCATGTTTCTTTTGTGTATGCTGCCATGTTTGTTTACGGACAAGGTCAGAAGGTCGGAATACTATTATAAAAAACCCAGAACAGCCACTGTCTAACATCACACGAGTAAATACATTTCTTGCAATATCGCTCATTGGGTTGTTGAAGACATGTTTCTGATAACTACAAGGTTCTGATAACTCAGGTCATCAATCTAATCCTTCAAATTCGACTTAACCGTCCGACTGTATATGACTCCTGTTTCAACTACCCGTTGTCTCATTTGATGAAATGCTATTGACAGATTTTATATTCAAGACCTGAGGCTGGGATCCAACAGACATTCTCATGATTATGGACCAGCAAAAATGCAGGTTACACTACTGCACGGTATTTAGCCAGAAAACTACTCAGGGATGTGAAGAATATTGTTATGATAGTAGTTCTAGGAAAAAAGGGATGATTTTTCATGCTAATATAGATCAATGAATGGAAGATTATAGGATTTCAAGAAAAAATATATGATTTCTTTGAAACTGTCAAATTCCACAACATAACCCAGACGTAATGATTTTACACACGTCATGTCAAAATCTTAATTTACGGGAAAAAAGTAAAAAGATCACATCCTTGACTACTGCGCTTCATTTAGCTCACCTTTTCCGAGCGCAGCGCTGCGACCGTCTCCTGAAGCGCCTCCACGTGCGACCGCACGGCCGCGTTGTCCCCGGCGACTGCTGTGTCGTCCATGGTGCCGGGCGACATCACGCTCAGTTTCTGCAGTTCTTCCGCGTCACGCGTCGCCACACGCAGCCGCGAAACCTCGGCCTCCAGCTGGGACACGTACGCGGCTGACACAGACGCAGGCCTGCACACAACACAGGGCGGTGCTCAATGTGAAATGTTTGATGAGGAATGGTGGTGACATTTACGTGACTTCCAACACTGTCAATCATGGGGTCTGTCCCGCTATGCCTTAACCCCTTCAAATACACAACAGTAACTAACCCAGGGGAAAAATGAGGCAACTGATGCTTTTACGTTATATTCAACTGTTTACACCCCATCATTTGGAGCAGCAGCAGCAGTAACTACTGTATTTGTTCTTATTAGTGCACAGAGCGCTTACAAAAAACAAATTTCAAACAAAAACAAATGTCGAATATTAGTAATAAGCGCACCCAGACAATTTTTTCGCGGTTCTTGCATTTTTTCTTTTTTGCTTACCGTGAAAAATCTTTCACAATGCAACCGGCGTGTTTTTTACAACGCGCCTGGCGCATACCGGCGTGTTAGCCTTACAATATGGCGAGATAAACCTGAAACCTTTGGGGAAAAAAAAGCAAAATTTGATTAATTTAATCTGTGTAAACAGGGGGTGCGCTTAAAGGGGCAGGTGCGCTAATAAGAACAAATACGGTACATCAGCAGCAGAAGCAGCCTACCTCTCCTGTGGTGAATCCTCCTGGTGCTGTTGTTCTGCCTGTTTATTTCGAGGGGAGGAGACGGCGTCAGCGGCAACCGGTAGATTCTCCATCCTCGCTCGCATCGCTTTGATCCCCTACGCAATAGATACTAATGTTAGTAGATCTGACATGCAGCACTAGTGAATTACTCACAAATACATTAAACTTCCACATCATGTAAAGGGCCAGAATTAGATTGTCTCAAATATCAGCACTAATGAGTAGTGTTGGGAATCACTTGGAATTCGACAACCGATCATCACTTAAAATCAGTTGGCCCAAGTGACCGATCATCAGAGTTAATCGTTTCATACGATATTTATATGTAATCAGTGATCACCCATTTGAATATGGTCCGGATGTCGTAGGAGCTCTAATCGGCGCGACCACGTTACACAATAAGATGCATTAACTATGGCCGCAAACTTACTTTCGTTTTCTCGTTGCGCGGGCTCGACATTTGAACGGTTAGTGACTTCTTGTTGCAAACTGTCCATTTTTTGCTGGTCTATACCTTGCTGTTTGGCTTGAAAATGATAAAAAAAATTACCACATGACCAATGTTGAATATAACCGTTTCTCCCTACCTGCCTGAGGCTGGCGTTCTGTGCCATGAGTTCGGCGACCCGCCTGCCCTCCTCCTCCTCCTGCTCCTGCCCTCTCTCTGCGGTGAGTCCGTGGCGCCGCAGCGTGGCGAGCGCGGCGCCACGCTCGGACCGCAGCACGGACACGAGGTCGTCCTGCGCCGCACGCTCCCGCTCAGACTCCGCCAGCGAGGCCAGCGCGGCGTCTCTATAGACACAACACAACACTCATGCGAAGGCAACATCCGAAATGATGATCTGTCACTGATCAGCACAATAGCAAACTCTAGACCATACTTTTGTCTTGAGTTTTATGCTGGATGTTCATTTGTTCAAGTTTTCATTCATACTTTTGTATTAAACTATACATTGATGTAGTCCTTTGGCAATAGTTCATTGGAAGCTTTCGGACATTCTCATGTCCTTTTTCCCACAATGCCTTAGTCTTCACGAGACAAGATCCTGAGGGCCGATTTCATCACATCACAATCTCGTGAAGTCTAGGGCATTGTGGGCAAAATGACATAAGAAACTCCGAAAGCTTCCAGTAAATTTTCGGCAAAGAACTAGCTCAAAGTTTAGTTTAACCCACAAATATTAACAAAAACTTGAACAAATGAACATCCAGCATAAAAAACTCTAGACGATTGAATTCTATTCCTCACCTAGCCTTTGTCAGCGTCTTGACGAGCTGCTCACACTTCTCGTACTGTTCAGTCTCGATCGCGTCGACGCGGCGCTGCCAGTCCAGGTCAGCCTGGACGTGCCGGCGTTCGGCCGCTGCCTCCCGCTCGGCCGCCGAGGCTAGGTCGCCATGGTAACGCTCAATGTCGCGGCGACGGGCCTCAAGCTGCACCTGTCATAGAAAGGACGGGGTCAAAATGTGTTCATCTACAGTTGCAATTCACTGTTTTGCCATTTTCTAGCGACTTTACATTTACACCAGGTCATTGGCAATATCCTGGTCACACTTTATCTTTCTCAACTCCCCGGGGAGCATACGGTACATTGCTACTGTAGCGCAGATTTGCTTATCACTAACATTAGCGTTCACTCGCCTGACCTGTACCTATTTAATGTGTAGGTACCAAGGAGCAGTGTGCAACCTGTTAGAGGTAGGTTTGCTTAACACCCACCATCAAACCCACGACCCCAGTAAGGACAGGGTAGGATTGAGCTGGTTATTTGCCGTGCCAACAGATGACTATGCTCTTTATTGACCTGGGGAACATTTCGGCAGTGGGGCTTGTGATTGGTTGGATTTTTAGGTCAAGTTCCTCAGATTTCAGGTGTTATCACGGCTATATACTATATACTGCGTATATAGTCATGAGATATGACAATGACAGATGACCAGCCAAGCTCTTTATTGCTGGTCACAGATTTGTGAAACAAGCCTGAATATTAAGTTCAGATCACTATTCAGCAGAAACCCGCTCGAACGGAAGGAATCTTGACTGCAAGTTGGCTTCCGTTGTTGGGGGACACTTACTGTATTATTCAATACACACAATCGTGGAAACAAAACCACGTCACCAAAAGCACAGTTATATTGAGCTGGCTATTCTCCTCTACCTTGAGTTGTGTGATGTCATCTCTGAGTGTTTCCACTTCCTGTTGGGCAGCCACACTGGATGATGACCGAGTCGACAACAGGTCCTCATACTGCTTCCTAAAATAGAAATCTACAAATGTAGCTAAATTGCTATTTCAAAACCCCAGTTCTGTGACAATATAAAGTGATGTGCCCCTAGTTTGCTGGGTGTATTTCAAGAGTTATTATTCACATACTAAAACATAAAGCTGGTCCTTGTGTGAACAAGGAGACTGGGATTTATGGTTTTCAAATTGTTTGTAATAACTTCATACACAGAATGTACACGTGTATACATGTACATGAAATTTCACAAACTGACAATGTGCTGACAAATGTTATTCTATTTGACTCTACCACGTCCGAGTTTTATTTCAAGCACTACAATGTATACTCTTAAAGAGTAACTCTTGTAACAAACGGTGTTGCAAAAGCATCAACATATTCTGAATAATTGGACCCATGTGGATCTCCAACCGTCACTGCTCAAATTAGAGGTAACTAAAATAAAGTCTTGATTGCTCAGATCAGAGTCAAGATTAGCCACTCGTCCGCTCGTATTGACTAGTAAAAACTTGTGGAGGATGAGTAAGAAGTTTAAACAACTCGTCCTTTTGACGAGTAGCAATGCTGGTCAATTTGATGTACACGTATAGAGTTTATGCAAGGACGAGTACATTTTTTGCAGGACGAGTAGATATTTGAGGGTTACTCATCCTGCTGACGAGTAGCACTTTTCCTACCAATCCTGACCCTGCTCAGAGAGCTTGAAAAAAATTTGTTTAACTTTTAAAACCATAATTTTTTTTGTTACACCTTCAAATTCAACACATTGAAGCCAGTCTGACTTTACTACGTTGATTTTGAGAATTTATATAATTTGACAAACGAACGGAAAACCGTGAATGACCGTTATTCCGATAATGTGGTTTGAAACATTTCACATTGATAAACTGAAGATATATTGAACATCTACATTGATGTTGATATAAAATACATTACATTATGTAAAATTTTCTCTGCTGTTTGAATGATATAAGTGTTTAAAATCACATTATCCGAATTAACGTTCATTCACGGATTTCCATCGCCGCTGTCTTACTGAGCATGCGCATGTCTAACTCTTCATCGCCGCTGTCTTACTGAGCATGCGCGAGTTCGTCGCGGAGCTGAGCCACGCTAGCCTCTGCCTGCCGCGAGTAGCTGCAAACAAACCGTGGCTGGTTATCGATTTAAATAGACTTGTCCCACGCCATCTGTTTGAGAAATGAAAGTCAGTGTTGAGGCTGCCTCTTCCAGCCTCTCTCTCAGGTGCGCCGCCAATACGTCTCAGCCTCGAACCGGCGCCAACGCGCCTCCCATCAGAGCTCCGTGCACACTGTCTGACACCTGACGCTATATTTAGCTTCTCCAAACCTAGCTGCAAACAAACCCACTGGCTTTGTTTGTTCAGTTCAATTTTAGGACTTGTGTCTTGAGCCCTTAGAGAATCATGTCTTTTCTATAACACCAGGTTTATCAATTTAGCAGGGTTCGACATCAACGGGTAAATTTTGCAATAAATTTTTGATAACCAATGACATGTCTTTTCTATAACAAACCAGGTTTAAAAATTTAGCAACAGAAGATCATTTCATCATATTCCGCTTTTGAACCTGATTTTTAAACTTGGTATATCCAGACCTTATCATCCACTAATCCAGCAGCCCACTGACTATTCCACTAGTCCAAAGCCCAATTAACTAACCACATCATTGACCAGCCCACTAGCCACCAACTGACCACTCATTGACCCCTACAGTAGTCCAACTTAACACCATCGGTTCCACCCACCTGTTCCTTCTCCTTCAGCCGAGCGTCCATCTCCGCATGTTTTCTCTCATGTTCTTGTTTTGCTCGCTTCAAAGCCGCCTCAGCAGAGTCCACCTGAATAACCCACACATCAGCAAATTCAGTAAACAGCCAGGAATCATAAAGCAGCTTTGTTGCTGCCTTTGGCTAGTGTGGGCCGCATGAAAAACTCATTTACAGATGATGTGTATTTAGAGTTGCATACAACAGAGTTTTTAAGATTCTCATGAATCTTAAAGAACGTGTTAGTTTTTCAATTATATTTGTTGAACCATTTTAATGTTTTACTGAGAAACAGCATAACAGGTTTCATAAAAAAAACTTGAAGCCTCAGAGAACAGTCTACTCAAAGAAATTGTCATGTCTCAATTTTATATTAACAGTACTTTATTTACATATTGGAGAACTGTGAATTTCTAATTTTAATGTTATGTGTTATTCTAGTGTTTTATCTTGTTGGTTATATTGTGATTTGTTTGTTTTTACTATTTTACATTTTTACATTTTATACTATGATTATACATCCTGTATATTATCAAAATAAACTGTATTAGTATTAGTTAGTATTAGTGTATGCCACTGATGCCCCTGCTACTGACCTGTCTCTGCATGTCTGTCAGTTTTGCCTCAGTCATGGCTGTCTGGTCGTCCAGTTGCCACTTCAGCTGCTTCACTTCCTTCTCCAAACTGCGGCATTTCTCATCAGTGGATTGTACCTACACCGCAAATAATTAAAAAATAATCCTGATTAAAACTAGCCTTTGTCTATCATATCCAGGATAAATGAACTTCCATCAGAAGTGCTGTACTGCATTAACTCCATCAAAAATCTGTGCAATACATATAAACAGTTGGTTAAGTAACGCACTGCGAAGTACAGATTTAACATGCACTGCAATATGGGAAATATCTGCTTAGTCGCTCGCTGTATAACTCTGATTCACTCGTCTTGCATCACTCATAGCTGCTGAGCGAAAAACACGCTTTTGTATAAACGCTTGGGGAGGACTTTTACTGTTTTAAAGTTTGGGGAAGAGAACTTTTAAGTATGACTAGTCATATATACTGTATACTGTCTACTGACCAATATATACCCCTGCCCCCTCCGATGTTGAGGCCCATGACTCGTCTTCACCTGTGCTTGCTTTTGTGTTCACACACACGTTGTCTAATAGTTTGACTAGTCCTGTTGAAGAGTTACTATCAAAGCCAGAACTGGGACCCATCTCACCTGCAGCTGATGTGTTTAGAAACCATACCAGTGGACCATTATATACCCCCGCCCCCTCCCATGACCCGTCTCACCTGCTGCTGGTGCTGTCCCTGCCCGGCCTTGAGCCGCCCGACCTCGGCGGTGAGCAGCTTGGCCCTGAGCGTCTCCGCGAGCAGCTCACCGCTCAGCTCGTCCTGCCGCAGCCGCCACTCGTGCTCTCGCCGCGCCTGAGCCGCCTCGAACCCCGCGCTCAGCTCACGACGCTGGATGTCCAGCTCCTCTTCCAGCTCCAGCACCTACAGCAGCACGGGCACTTGACACGCGTTTGAAATAAATAGAAGGGAGGGGGCTTTGACCAGTGCCGGTGGTTTTAAGGACACCTGGTTGCTGGTGAGGAAGGGAGGGGAAAGGGAGGAACATTTAATCTGTTCCAGATCTAATCCATTTCTACCCGAGCAGCAGCAGGAAGTGGGTGATTGAGATGATTTTAGTCTGTTCTGGACCTGTTTAGATGGGGATGGCGAAAGAGGGTTGGGGAGAGAAGGGGGGGTGGCGGCGTAAGAAAAGAGTAGGGGGGGGAAATATTTAATCTGTTCTGCACATGTTTACCAGGGGTAGCAGTAGCTGGTGGCAGAGATATAAGAGGGATCAATCATTGCCACATACATGTAGTGTGTATGGCTGTGACATATGACGATGGGAGGACGGTGATGGAGGTGTACTTAATCTGTCACAGACCTGTATATTGACGGGAGCGGGTGTGAGGTATGGGGGACAGAGGGAAGGATGGGGAGGGAGGAGCATTTAATGTGTTCCGATCTCATCTGTTTCAACCCAAGCCAAGCAGCGCCGGTAGACAGCTAGTATATAATAAACAACAACCAATACAGACTATCAACATTTTATCAACCACACTTGAAAGTTTGCTGGCTTACCTGTCGCTCAAGGTTGCGTTTGAGAGCCTCTATCTCCTTCCTCTCTTGTGCAACCTCTGCATCCTTGTCAGCTCGGTACTGTTCCACTTCTGCCTGCTTTTCTCGCAGCCTCTGCTGGTAGTGAGCTTGAAGCTCATCTCGTGCCTGTAGATACAAAACCAAGGTTAAATTGCATGTTTTCCGAGGTAACACTTCAAAGCTACTTATTACAAAATATGCGTGTGATTTCATTTCAACTTGGGGATTTTTTAAAGTAAATCTATAACCAAACATATCTAACCTGACTATCTCTTTTAGTCCCTGCTTCTAAATCAGCTATTTTGATTTTCAAATCACTAATTTGTCCATCTCTTTCGGCAATAGTAGTCTTCAGTTGAGCTAATGTCGAGTCATATTTATCCAAC
>CM032667.1:37296802-37335641 GCA_019095985.1 Streblospio benedicti | reverse complement strand
TGCTGTGAAAGTGTTAACAATTATCCTTGTTCTGCACCAAACTCCTTACCAGTGCACATTCAGTGACCTGCAGAAATGAACGAGATTGCAATATTGCAGTCACCAAGAAACCTCTAAATCAAGGGATAAAGTCTACATAAATATACTACGGAAAATGTTTTCCCCAGTGCAAGATACACTCACTTCAATTTTTACTTTTAATAGGCGAAAGCACATTAGTGTATTTTTTCAATTATTCTAAGTATAGCTATAATATAACTGCTGTTACATTGAAAAAAGAAATTCAGATGTCAAATTTAAAAAAAAAAGCTACATTACTTCATCAATATATGTAAAAATGTCCAGTAACTAAGAATATGCTATTTGTATTCTTAACATCAGCCATGGTAATGTGAGGGTTACTTATATCTATGTATCACTGCACCCCTTGATTTGACAACGTAAGCAGACAATTTGTAACCTTTCATTCATAATCCAATAGTTTAAAAATCAGAAAATTTTCATAACAGGGTATAACAATGTTGATTATATCACAGTTCAGCATTTCATGATCTTCCATTGTTTCACGTAAAGTGCTGCAGATAACCAAGAATATTTCAGATCTGGACGCATCAATTTAAATCATTATTCATGTATTCTTTTCTACATAGTTGATAATGACTTTATAACACCGTTTTGGAAAGGAATTTCAACAAATTCACAATATCAATCTAGGTCATCTGCAGCAGATAAATAAATAGTTTAATGAAAAATTAATTAACCTAGGTATTGAGACTAACACAATAATGGTGATACAATTATTAAAGGCCATGTTGATTTTGTCTTCAATATATACATCACACAACCAGTACTTTTATGATTATCCTAAGTATTTTACTTTCATGCCTAGTGATCTAACACACAGAGGTTGACAAAATCCATAAAAAATAGTTATGATTATTTTCAATTTTCACACCAATACATCCATCTGTCCCACTTAAAACTTAACAGCGTAGAACAAAATTGAACACAACTTTGAATAAAATTTCTTCCATTCAAAATTATTTGTAATGTGCTCATTTGGATGTATTAGAATGAAAAGGTTTTAAGTGTATCAATTACCTATATTTTGTGAGTACATATTGAGTACACAGAGTATATATATAAAAATACACAATTACAAATATAAAAAGGCATTTGAAAACCCATAGAATTGTTAAAATTTAAATGTTCGAAAAACATCTGGATTTTATATCTTTTCAAGATATAGTTTGAGCTTTTAAAAAGCCAAATTCAATAAATTACCATATGAAAGCATTATATGTATTAGAATAAATCTGTTACATCATGTTAAATCTATGAATTTTCAAATGACATAATACAGGTATACCAATTAGTATTGATACAATACAGTGTGTAATAGTTGACCAAAACCACAAGAGACTATACACATACCACCATATAAGAAGTTACAAGACTCAAATATTTATAAATACCAAATTACCAAATAATATAATCATAAAATCAAATTCAACAATTATCGCTATTTATATAATCAAATTCCATGTTTCTAACCAGACAATTCAATATGTTTACTAGTAGAACATCACAATCTCTTTTTAACAAAATCTTATTTGAGATTTTCCCAGTCTATTTCCACTTGGAGGAGTTGGTATAGCGGATAGAGATTGAAACGCAAGTGCTGAACACTGTACTATATTGCACTTTGCCAAATCATACTGCAGATAGCCTCAGACAACGTCTGGCAAAATTATATTTCATCATTTGAATCTCATTCATGTTAAATTGCATATCAATAATCACAAATGCAAATCTATAAATATTGTATTACACATTGATAACCCACAACACTTTGCCGCAGACATATAACAGTTATCTAAATTTAGAATTTCAGGCTGAATTTCACGCACAAACTTTTTGACTATGACAATAAAAAAGAACATTGATGAATATTCTGTGAACAAACAATAAAAATTGTGAACAATAACTAATAGTTTGCATTCAACAGAATTACAAAATTCAAAACATGTCCAGAGTACTCTAATACTTGCATATCAGTTTGCCTTGTTTTTTCAGTATTACGGTTTATTTTCAAACAAAACGTTATTGGCAAAAATAAAGTTCACTAGTTCCTCTCACCATTTAAAATTGGCTTCAAAAATACAATCCCAACCAAAACAGTCATGATTATGGTAACAATTGCAATACTATAAGGCCTATAGGTATCGACAATCACAGGAATATCACATTCATCAATAATTGGACATCATGTCAGACCAAGATGCAGTAGTCATCATTTTTACAAAACCCTTCATATCATTCAGGAATTGTGCACTAACATGTTTTCCTTCTCACAAAATATATTTTTTCAATGTCTCTTGTAAAAAAAGGCAATTTTTTCCTTGTAATGAGGAGCATATTCATAAGTGACTTCTAATCTAATTAAAAAGATAACCAATATAAACCTCTAATGGCAGTTACTTCTTTTACAAATTAATTCACCCAATGCACACATCAGAAAGAAATGGATCGTAGTCTGATCATGTTTAGCTCCTCAATAAGTTTTGCAACCAACCAATCAAAATGTTGTTCAACAATCATGTTCTACAATTAAATGAATAGTCTATAATGTTAAGAATACCTGCAAGCTAACGAATATTCAAGTAATATTGGATTTGTTCACATTCACATAGTTCATCGATTAATCCAGTTAATAGTGTGAATGCTACTCACTTTTAAAACAACCACAATGCAAACTAAAAATTCCCACATTCAATCCTTGGCATTTAAAACATCTCAAAACCTATTGAACTGTTCAAAAAGCAAACGCAATTCTTTGAACAAAAATGTTTTAGGACAAGAAATGTACATGAACAAATTTATAGCAACTGCAACAGCATTGAAAACATGCGGTAAACTGTGATACTTATATCTTCAGTTCACAAGGCTTTTGTAAATAAAGGTACACCTTCAAACAGATTTAGTTTGTATATATTAATTAAAATGATTGCCAGTAAATATCATCTGCAGCTATATACATGTATGTATCACTTAAGAAAGATATTTTTTTTCTTTCTAACTCCATGCTGAGCGAAATCTGCAGTCTCCCAGTGCTAAAAGCGCCACATATACAGCACAAATCAAGGTTTAGAGGGCTTTAGATCGATAAATTTATTCTTAATTAGAAAAATCCTTTGATAGCGCAGGCATTTGTTCAACGCAGGTTGAGTCCTTATCGTCAAACTACTCACTGAACTATACTAAGCGCTTAAAACAAGCAAATTGCTAAAAAAGGTAACACTAACCACTATGTTTAGTCTTTGTATGCAGTAAGAATTTCCTCCATGAAGTTTCAATTTTTTTCTTTTTTTTAAATAAAGAAAAATTTTGTCTCACAATTAAAAGCACATCATAAATACAAATGCATGGCGCTCTAAAAGACGGGGATAACATATCATTTTGACAACTTTTTGACATGATGCACCACGCCGTAACCCGGGTTACCGTGATACCCCGGCCCGTGAAAATGATAAAAAAATCATTTTTGAGCTATTTAATTATTTTTTTTCAAAAGCAATACCCCGACATGCCGTGATGACTGGTAGTCTGCTGTGATATCAAATTTTGTTAATATTCATAAGCAAAATGTTCAAGTTTTGTCTCAAAGGAAATATCTTATTTATTCTTGATTTATTAAAACTCGATTTCCAACTTAACACATTGTGACAAAACGAAAATGCGCACGGCCGTCATTACTTTTGGCAGTCTGCTTTTTAGCAACGACCGATATTCAGAAATATCACGGGAGAAACGGGGCATTGCGACATGCCGGGGTTTGCATTTCATGGCACCCCGGGGCATCATACGGACCCCGGGTTACGGCGTGATGCATCATATGCAGCTACAAGACCAGAATAATTGACCTTTGTTTGTTAATATAAAATTTATAACAATCCACAATTCACTACCCTATATTTCCTTATATATTAAATATTATATATATATAAATAGTAAGTTACATGTACATGAACAATCATCCCCAAGAAGTACAAACAGGATAGGTAGGTTAAAAATGTAACCCGTTGAAATTTCTAAATAAACTCAACAAAAACGTACTCATAGAATTTGAAAGCTAACAAAATTTCACAAGTTAGTAAATTTTCCAACTGTTAGTACATGTGAAACCAATCAATTATCATGACACTATGGATAGTACAGAAAATGAACCATGTCAGCTTCAATTTAGACAGCAGCATAAAACTATAACATACCAATCTCATGTAATATATGAAGTGTGATGAGCAACAATCTACACAAGAATAAATCTAGACAAAAGACTTCCACATACTTTAGATTTATCACCATGTCTGGAAAATTTCTCTTTAACATATCTATAATGTTATTAGTGAGTAATTTTAACTCTTGATTCCTCCAATTTCCCATAATAAGAACTGTCTGATACACTGTACACAGACACTGACTTACTTTATCATGACGTCATTGGTTGATTAATTTTTTGGGGGTTACACACTACAAAATGATCAATAATTTGAGAAGATTAACATAATGTACTACCATTATATTTTACACGAACCCTCTCATCCCCAAATCGAACATTAAAAAGCTCCACTTTGGCATTAACCATTCCACATCATTATTACACAGATCACTAGACACTTTATCCCAATAATGGATAATTAGACTCACAACATAACACACACACACAGTATATAGAACATACGCACAATGAAGTTCTTTCTCATTGACTAAACATAAATATACCGTCAATCTCAACATACTTTGGTTTGACCATATGGGCCTCAGCATCATTTGAGGGTGTATGTGGTGCATATGTATGTATACATACCACACACACCTTCCCACGAGCTGGACATTAACTAGCATTTGGGAGTGTATGCAAAACAGGAGCATGTATCATCGCATCAGGCCCCCGTCGCTCTGAGTTGTTTATTCCATAATAACTTTCTTATCACCCCCTACAATGCCTCATGGGAGCGACGCTGCTCTACACGTAGGTGACCTTCTTGATGACCTCTGACGACTGTTGACTGTCGACATCAGTCTGCACCGATGTGACCGACACAGTAGCCTGGACACCCGGGCCTCCATCGACACCGCACAACTCCTTCATCGAGGCTACTTGGTTCTTCACCTGCAGTCATTAAAAAGCCCATATTGCCATAAAGAATGTTTTAAACTGTTTGTATCATGAACTACAGGTGAATACATCATCATCTTCCATTATAACAACAATGTAGACCAATTTTGAATTTCTACTCATACAACATTTGGAGGGTCCCAAAGTCACTTGATGCATGAGCCTTGGGTCAACTTTTACTGAAGTGCCATATAAGGTGCTACAAAAAAAGAGTTATTATACAACACCTTATAACTAGTCACTAAAGGGTTAGTAACGTTACCTGCGAGACTCCCATGGCCATGCCTGCCTTAACCCGGTTTGCATAGACGGAGCTTGAGTGGCGCATGGTGTTGATGGCCTGACTACTTGACTCTCTGAGTGCACCTCCCTGTTGTCGTATTGTCGTCCCGATCGTTGACGCTCGCTCCTGGAATGGAAGTTGGAAATACGACTGAAACGACGACGCTCACTCAATTGCAGCAGTAAAGCCACCGGGGAGCTATGTACACAAGCCGGGTAAAGGATGGGAGCAATTACTTTGAAAAGTAATCAATTACTTTACAAAAATTGGTACCAAATAATTTCTGATCATTTTAATTGATAATATCAATAACCACAACCTAGCATTTGAAAGGTATTAATCACATTAAAATCATTTGGTGGCAAAATATACCAATAATTATATCTGACTATCCCAAGGCTGAGATGGAGAAATGAAGTAGGAGGATGGACTATTAACGTATTTTAACTAAAAATAACTACATATTTATGGGTTTACTACATATTTATGGGTTTGTAGAAAATACATGAACTATAAAATGGAAAAATATTAAAAAAAATTACATTTTTCGATAAAAAAAATTCTTTACCCTCTGCTATATATTAAGTATTGAAACATTTTAATAAAAAAAACTAACTCTTAATATACTTTCCCAATTTTTACTCTGTCAGTTATTTACATATTTTATAAGTAATACTGTCATGTAATGAATCATGAAATGACAAGTATTCAACTACTCATTTTGTTGAAAACAAAACTAGATGATTTCAAAGAATATCACAGAAGATTAATGATTCAGAAAAAATTTAAAACATTCAATTATTTTCTAGACTTTATCAATTTTCATACTTGTAAATTGCGTTAGGAAGTAGGAATAAAAATCATCGTAGTTGATATGCAACATCCTGCTAGTATGAAATAGAAATGAATTAGTAAGAAAGAACTTTATTTGCCAATGGAAGGCGGTTTCCCATAAAGATGAATATTGCAAGCCATGTCAGTGAAATAGACAGTTCTTGATGAGTCACTGTTGCATTTATAACTGGATTGAAAAAGAGCTACAGTACAGATTGCGTCAGAAGGATACAGAATCGTAAAGAAATTAGAGTAATCTGTGTAAAAAACGTAATAATTCGCAACAATTCGAAACAAAGTTACGGCTATCATGGTTTTCTTGGAACTGCTCAATCACTGAAACTACGACACTTACGATTATCGAAATGAACAGAAAAAATGTAATAGTAAGAACATTTTCTCACACTTCCTGTCAATATGGTGCCCATATTTTGCTCATAAATAGTCGGATTTGTTCGGGCTGTTCTCGGATTCCCGCCACAAAGTGAAACCGAAGTACGGACGCCGTACAGACACCCAATGAAATGAAAATATGTCAAAATGACGGCATGATTTTGAACTTTTAGAAGAATTCTTTTTTATTACGGAACCTCCGTAAAATGCGTAATATAAGCAGAACAATCGGAATAAATGTAACTTTAGGCGGAGTTACAAGAAAGCCATAATTTGCGGAAGCTACAGAACGTTTTTACGTTTGTAATAGACGAACAATAAGAAGAAATAGGAAAAAATCGTGAAGGAATCGAAACGTAATCCTCGAAAATTTTCTTCTGTATCCTTCTGACGCAAATCTGTATTGTAGTGTTTTAATCTGTGTCTAATATGTAATTGTGCAGTCATATTCAACAAGAACACATTTGTGTTTACACTTTTCAAAAGTTGAACACATATTGTGTATATCTATAGCTTTTTGAAATAACACTAGATTTTGAAAAAAGAAAATATCTAACACATAAATTTTAACAAACAAATAAAAATGAAAAAGAAAATGGTAGAAACACAAATGTGTAATAGTGAATGTGCAATACCAAGTACAGCGACTTCAGTATTACAGTACAATCACAAATTGAACACCTGCGTCGTAAGTCAGCGATGATGAATAATCAAACAAAAAACTATCTTTAGCTAAGAAACAATGTAATTAATTCTGCTCATTTCTTTTTGGAGAACTACCATGGCACGAAGATGTTCAATTCGCAGGTGTTGTCTTATGATCTATTTTTTACATCATCAGCTCCATTATGCACATCATCCTCTGGATTTATCATATCATCAGCTTCATTTTTTACACCATCATGGTCATCTTCAGCAAGATTTCCCATTTCCTGGCCACTCAATGTTCTCCAATAACTTTCAAATGACGTCTGCAAAGTATTTGTGCTAATATTTCCAGGATTAACAGTGAACAAAAATTACAACAAAAAATGACAAAGCATCAAACACCAGACCTTGAAGTCAACAGACCTGGAAGTCATTCATAGCACTGATTAAATATAAAAAATGATATGATCATTTGTATTGCTAAAAACCATGAGCAATACAGAAAAGATTTGATGAGCCCCGCAACACATGTTTGAAGATGGGGACTATACAGGTACATAAATATAAGTCATGTGAGTTTAGAATAATTCAGTTCAACTGGGAGTCCATGTACTTTTTAAATTTAGTGTTTAAGTTTAGTGTAATGCTATAATTTCACAACAAAACAAACAATACAAAAACAAGTGGCATTAGGGCTGTACATTAAAGACATCCATGTGGCCCTAGGCAATTAGAAACATATTTCGGGTCACTGCTTTCTTCAGCTCATTGAAATAAATTTTGCATATTTTGTATATGTAAGGAATAGCAGCTGTGAAGTAGGACTAAACTATTGTGAATTCAAGCCACAAGGTGGGAAATTCTAATGCACAGCCCTGTACATGGGAGGTAGCCAAACTTTCTAATAAAGTATGTACATTTTATATTGTGAGTATCATACCGTGTGTTCAGTATCATCACACTCATTATCACATTAATGCTAACCAATCATCAAACATCTAGCCTTTTCACAGTTCATCTCAAATGGAAATTTAAAAGAAAATCATATTTTTTTACTGAAATATTTCTAATTTTCCAACTATTTCATGTGCTCTAAAAGAACTTGGCACTGCGCATACTTATGCTACCTCCCTGGCCCCAACCCAAATTGCTCTAAGCTAGGGTATGAGCGTGTATGGCAGCTGTTGTCCCACCTTGATGTGAGCTGCGCGTTCCCTCATCTGCTCCATCTGGCGGGACGACGCTTCCCGCATGTGGGTCGCCCGGTGTCGCACGGCCTCCGAACCTGAAATACAACAAAATCATCTGTCCATAAACCAATCAAAAACTCTTGCCATTTTAAAACCCAATTGAAGCACCATTTGTTTAAGGAGGCCTACAAGCGCACATGAACATTTATTGGAATTTGTGCTATAAAAACTATTGTATTGTAATGTATCTGCTATAAAGAAATACATAGAACTTTGGAAATATGTAAAATGGATATGTTAAGTTTGCATAATATGTTATTGTGCTTGCTACATGACCTTACTTTTCTGCAGTATCAAACTGATTCTTGTTACAGTCACTCACAAAATCTAAATCTGTTAAGCGTATATATACATTAAATGTGAAATGTTTTTTTTTATTCCTAACTAACCAGACAGTCCCATAAATCAGGAATGCTTCCAACATTGCAAACTAAAATCATTATGCTACGTAGACATCGAAAATTGTATTTACTCCTCATGACAATTGGGAAGAAGTTAAAATAATTTTCCTCATTAACCGAAATTTGAAGCAATCATTTATAATTTCAATGACAACAGTCTAAGCAAAAATAAGATAGCCACATTTTTAAAATGAGTGACTCATCAAGATAGACACATTTTTAAAATGAGTGACTCATAGATACTGCGAATCATTATCAGGCAGTATAAAAGACGAGGCAGACACAACAAGCGTGACACGCGCACAGTTACAGCCAGACTTCAGTTGACTGTTGCTGCTACCGGCATGTTGGGCTTACGTGTGGTTCTGCTCGTCTCTGTTCTGCTCAATGCGCAGTAAGTACATGTAGATGCAACTACAGTAAATACAAAAAAAAAAAAAAGTAAATCTACAAGGCAATTGAGTAGGGAAAGTGTCTATTTTGGATAGAGTACTGGAAAGCAGTGAAAACTTTCTTTTAAAGCAGCCTACAACATGGTTTCTTTCTCTAGTTCTCCAGAAAGGTATATTTTGAACTTTCAGAGAATGCATTGGGGTGAGGACTCTTGAAGACAAGGTAGATCTTCTAGGGAAGATGGTCTTCAGGCAAGATGTTACAATCACGAAGCAAGAAAGGGTCATCACCTCACTGCAAGGGACAGTCGCGAAGCAAGAAAGGGTCATCACCTCACTGCAAGACAAGTTGACACACCTGGAGCAATGGAGGCAAGGTATGGGTTCAAATGTGAAAAAATCAACCATTCTTCATATGGTGTTAATTTCTACATACACATCTTCTAGTTTTTACAGCACAGCTTTAAAATAGATCTAATCATTTATTTACAATCAACAATTGTATCTTGTGTGTAGGAAATACTAAGCATACTGATTATATTTATCAAGAAGCATGGTTTTAAACATCGTCATATCTCACGGCTATATATGCAGTTGGTATGCACAAGGACTTGCAAAGGCAGTGTGCGTGATCAAACTGTGAAAACCGACGATGGGTTTTAAAACTCAGGAACAGTTGCTCAAGGATCACTGTGGTGGCAAAAATAAATAGTAGCAATCACTAATAAAAAGTGCCGTTAAGTTAATATGGCAGTCCCATCATCGTGCCATAAACTTTTGAAACCAGCAGACTCTGGCTAAAATGCAGTATAAATTGTCTCTTTCAGAAAATGACCTGTTTGTCGCCTTCTCCGCCGGAACAAACACTACAGAATCCTATGAAGATGGCGACAAAATAAACTTTCCCTACGTTCTGTCAAATGCAGGAGATTGGTACAACCCAGTAACCAGTATATTCACTTGCCCAGTGACGGGCCAGTATCTAGTCAGTGTCAATATTCACAATGGTAACCAGGAATAATACTAAAGACGGAATGTGGGCTGAATTACGAAAAAATTCAAGTAGGATTTTGAGGGTTACCACAATAAAAACTCTAACAGATGATGGACTCCAACAGTGTACTGCATCTAATACTGTAGTCATTGAGTGTGAGCAGGGCAGTACACTTTGGGTCATGTCTTTAGGTAGCTATTCCTTGTATGGATCCAACAATACCAACTACAGCACTTTCTCTGCAGTGCTACTGAACCAGTCTTGAAAAGGTTTTTGTATAACAATGCATAATATGTTTGCTGAGACTTCTCACCGATTTCAACATTCATTCTAAAAAAAGTTCTTGAAAATTTAGAAAAGATTAAAAAAACATCATGAATAAATTAGACTAAAATTATTCTTTCTGATTTTATTATATACATGGTAATACAGAATGTTATTAATTTGTGAAATAAAAAGTAACTTATGTTCCTTCTTGCCATGATCAATCTATAATACAGAAAGTGTCAAAAAAGGGGAAAATTTAACGTTATTTCATTCTGATTTTTAGAATTTATTTTCTGGATCATTTGAGTATGGTAGCGCATATTAATAGTAACAACAGCTTCAGTGCCTTGACTGTAATAGACACAAGCTTCGGCCAATGGCAAGTTAAGCACGGAAACAAATAGAGCTCCATACAATATATCAACAAAATATATAGAGGTGAGATTTGAGAATAAATTAATTGTATCTTAATAACAGAATGAGTAAGTTTGCGCAACATTATTGAGGAAAAATCATACTTCTTTTTGGCACAAATCTAGTCTTGCGATTTAAATAGCTGTTAAGACATTTCTGCACAGAATCTTACCTACTATCACTATATTGGCCCACTTCATGTTGAGTACAAATCTAAATACTCATTTTGATACTGTATACGAATATTTTCTTTGGTTAGGCATTAAAAATTGAGGATGGTGAATTTATATTATACTTACTTATGCTATTTATCATTTCTAGTGTCACTACCAGTTTTGAAACTAATATAGAGTGCAAAACCTTTTCTGTAGTAAAAATAATAAAGCTATCCCAATGTTGAATCTTACCTCTCTCCATGCCGATGCGGAGACTGGCCCTGGCTGCCACCAGAAGCTCCTTGATGTCATCTGTGAGATGTGGTGGAGCGTAGTAATCCTCATCCTCCTCGTCCAGCCCTGAAAAATATGAAAAAATACTAGACATCACCACCTAACAACAGCCCAAGACCTCTAAGACTTTGGCGTGGCAATAGTTGCTGGCAATCTCATACAATGGCCTAGCAACAAATTAACACTATGGCAACAGTCACCTAGCAACAGCCTCACACCAGGGCAGTCACCTAGAAACAATCCTAAAGCCATGAGAACTCTTACGTAACAGACATTAAAAAACGAAGGTTGCCTAATACCAATCAATCACATGGAAAAAAATCCAATTCTGAAGAATCTGATTCGACGTTTCATGATGAAATCCTGAAAAAAGAGAAGGCGTACATTGCATTTTAGCTGTATCCTTATCCATTTGTACATACTTATAGCAGTAAAATATGGTTAAAATGAATCCTGAAAAAAAATGTCCTAAGATAGGTTTAAAGAGATTTCAGTGCTACACACACAAGACAGATAAAAAAGTGTTACAAATACTAGCAACATGCTGTCCACACTAAGCAGAATGCTTTGATTGGGCCAGTGGTTAAGTGACGCTTATACCTATTGTGACTATTTTGTGGAATGAACCATTTTTCGTGGCGGAGGCTGCAAGTCAGCAAATTATAATTGTTGTTTGATGCTTTTGTGTGCTCATTAGACATTATTCTTACCATACATGTGGACTGAGAATGCTTGAAAAATGCTAACTGCCGCCAAAGTCCAGCCAGCAGGTGACAACAACTTAAACTATTTGTGCATTTTTCCTCTCCAACCGTAAAATTAATGGCAACAATAAATGTAGAAACGATCAAACATACAATGAAATGTACTCACATAGATTACGTACACAGGCCGGCTCTGTAACAAACAATCAAAAATACAGCTGTATTCCTTCAATGTCAAATACAAGTACAAATTGTGTTGTAATGAAAGCACTTAGCATTTCTATTGAATAAGAAATACTGGTAAAAATTGGTCTGAACCATTTTTAACATAGAGGTCATGCTCATTAAGAACAATACAGTAGGTAATTTCTGAAGCTGTGTCACTCAGTCTCAATATTTCACACAGATAAAAATCAAATCCATTACTTCAGATATTTATTTTGTGTATGAAATGTATGTTCTGTCCTATTATAGTAATCTAAATGTCAATTGCTACTTGCATATAATAATTTCAGCATTAACAGTATTTGATTGTTGTAACAGATATATGTATACTGCTGCCAATTCAAGAAGCGAATCCCCAATCGTGTAAGGGTCCTATTTTTCTTTTGTATAAAAGTACGAATGCAAAGAATTTTTTTGCTGCATGTTCATAAACTTACATGTATTGTTAAATAATAATAATTATTATTAGACTTCTTCCTTACTATGAGGATGTAACGGTTCTGTGCATTTTGTTTTTTCATCAGTCAAAAAATGTATCTGTATCTAGTGCTAGTGTATTTTTGGTATATCTAAGCATCGTTCTAATGCCTCTATACGTTTTTTTCTGCGCAATAACAAAACATGAGAAGTATAAAACAGCAACAAGAGGCAAACAATAATAAACCCGAACAGCAACACAACAGCTTGTGGCAGCCATACCATTGGCAAACTCTACAGACGAGTCAACTTTCCACCGCGAGTTCTTGGGGAACAGCAGATCTCCTTCTGGCGTTACAGCTCTGCCCGCTATACACAGTATAAAAGTGTGACATGACTGATGACATGGTGACAATGGCTTTAGCCAACCCCCAAGGTTATGTTAAAATGTCTAAGAACATCTAAGGAAGCGGAGTCTTAATTCTGCTCTACTGTAGTGTAAAATCCTGAGAAGATGAATATTACTCATGACCATGCAAATCACAACTTTAAACGTTATTTTTGAGTAATTTTTTGATGCAATACCCTGAGAGCATTCAACTTCTCGGTAAGGTTGCAACATTACCGTCTGATACCGGCCATTACTACCAACCATAAGAGAATTGACCAAATATTTCAGCACAGCTTTAAGAAAGAACCCATCACACTCCGTGTAATGAGACAAAGGCATTTATATGCGCCAGTGTGGTAAACTGGCATAAACTGGGAGGCTAACGTCGTAACAAGCCAGACAGCAGGAGGGGCCAAGTCCGGGGTGAATCTAGTCAGTATAGCCGAGTTGGGGAGGAGAGTTCAGCCAGGACTAAAATACACACACATCAACACTGCATTGTTCACCGATCGGTGGGGATCGAACCAGAGATCTCTCACAAGAAAATGTCCGTCTTGGTTGGTGGTAATGGCCGTTATCAATATGGTTGATGGTGAACTCGCCATACCCTGGTTGTACTCGGCGGGCGTGACACACTTCATGGGTGACTCGCGCGCGGACGCATCATCGTAGCGAAGCACGTAGTCGTACATATAGCCGATGTCGTCGTAGGGATGCTGCTCGTCTCCATAACCCCAGTACGGATCATCCCCGGGGTGCACCTGCTAACATAATGCGCACAGTGCGGGTCAACGTCACTGGCAATTTTGCGAATAATAGTGCGAACATTATTTTTATGTTGGAAAGGAAGTGGAATGGGCCGTTGCTGTGCGCTTTTTTTTGTTTTGTGGACATACATGTAATCACAGATATAAGCCTGTGAAAGGACTAATTTTCAGCTGGGCAAACATATTGAATAAAAACTATTTGTTATTTGACAGATGAACATAAGAAAAAGTTTTGGATTAAATAGTTATTATATCTGTCCATGAATTAACGAGGAATTTCATATTGTTACAGGGTTACAAAACGGATTTCAATACTTTGTTTGGCTGTAAGAGGATAACATAATCATGACTAGGATTTTGAATGTTTGACGTACCTTATCCCCTGCGCCTGTGGGTGTGGTCCCCGGATGTTCGCTGACCGGCGATTTCTCCGGCTTACAGCAGGCGCAGTACGTCTCGGCACACAGACGGATCGCGCCTAATGCACGCAATGGACAACCATCAACTACTAATGCTATGGTCAGACATCCCCAATAATTTGAGTTGAATTAGATGTGGTATTATATGCACGGCTATCACTAAGACATAGGCTGTTGTTATGTTGAAGCAACTGTGAAATTTTCAGGGAACCACGTCAAGTTAATTTGGCTGATAATGAACTCAAACTCTCGATGTTCTGCTGCAGCAGAACAGAAGGCAACAGCAGCATAATGAACTAACATGTTTGAATATTAAAAGTAAATCAAACATTGATCACAACGTACATCCAATTCACATTTCACATAGACACCCATCAGGATAAAT
Organism: Streblospio benedicti; assembly: GCA_019095985.1. Lineage (NCBI taxonomy): Eukaryota > Metazoa > Annelida > Polychaeta > Spionida > Spionidae > Streblospio > Streblospio benedicti. The sequence goes on along the minus strand of CM032667.1, from coordinate 37,320,829 downwards.
TTCAGCCTTATTGGTTATTCAAAGGTGAATAATGATGCCCAAAATGACAAACCAGTCATTTCAGCCTGATCTGCTCTAACATTGTACATGTATCTTTTAGAGCCAGAAGCTGTCATGATCCTCACTTGCTCATCAACTACACACTTACAAAAATTAGAGGTGTCAGTTTCAAAAAGACTTAAAAGAAGCAATCGGACACAAGGTGTTTTGAGAGGCTCCGTACCGACGATGATTCCGATGATGAGCCAGCCCATGGCGAGACTGTAGCCACACAGGGTGGAGATCTCCATAACGGCGTGAATGTTCGACTCTATGTCTACATCCACCGTCACATTCACACTGCCTGCAAGAGAGCAATAGCGGCTAGTCAGACCACATAGAGAGAAGACTGCATCCTTAACTTAACCGGCTTTTATAATGCCTTTTCCATGAATAAGTGCCACTTTTTTGATAGACTAAAAGAAAATGTGAATATATTCAATACTTATACTGTCTGCAGATGTGAACATATTTACTATATATATTGGTAAAGTTCACTTACTAGGGATTGCTATTTTCTAAGAAATACATGTATCTATTTTATTAAAAAGTATGTGGTTTTGATAAATGATAATTTTACTGTAACTTACTGTCTCATAGGTTTTATAACCAGCTGATGATTTTATTTTTTATGATTTATTTTGGTGACACATCGTAACAAGCCAACTACATACATAAATACATGTACATACTACGAAAGTACCCTTACGGTTAATGCGTCAGATAATTACTCTCTATCAATTGGATGCTTGGTAAACTATAAAGCAGGGCCTTACCCACAGGGTTCTCAGCCACACACGTGTAGAAGCCGGAGAAGAAGTTGCGGAAGTTGTGTATACGGAGGGAGCCGTTGGGCAGGGCCTCAACACTCGCCTCCCAATAAGTGGGGCCACCTGCAAAGTAGTGTCCAACCGTGACTGCCTAACCTTTGGTTGGGTGAACAGAACAAAACGATGTGACTAGCTAGCCTTTGAAATGGCTGTGTATGCTGGCATACCTCTGAATGTGAGTTTCTGGCTGTAGTGGTGTATGTGCGGGGGCAGCCAGCGCTGGTGGTCGGGATGCACCACCACCCCCTGGGGCGTCAGCCAGTACACAGACACGCCTGAAACAGCAACCGTGAGATCCACTCTTTCATGGAGAATCATCTGTCCAGGATTGACGAGAGTAGAACACTATTAAACCTTTATTTCTTACATTTCAAAACATTAGCTTTTTCCTCGCATAAGCTTCTATCAAGTGGTTATGTAAAAAGCAACACATTTCCCATGCTTTTTATATAAAACTTCTCCGCACAGCCGAGGATGAGAAGATTTCGCACTTACCGGGCCTGTGTCCGGTGCTGGCGTTACACGGCAACACGGCCGAGTGCATATAGTTGACAGACAGGTTGACGGGGGTGACGTGGAACTCTGGGAGGTCACAGGTGAGGTCGTCGGGAGGCAGCGACGCCACCGTCTTATTGTGAAGGAGTGGGGGCTCCGAGCAACGGATGTCATCACCGTCCTACACGCGGAGGAGAATAAGGAGAATGAATAAGTAGTCACATTGACAAGTTTGCTTATTCGTGATGTACCTTTGTACAGTGGAAGCTCTTTAATAAAAGCACTCTGTGGACTGATCTCAAATGGTGTCCATAGAGAGGTTCGTTGTGTTCTTTTATGAATACTTGGGTTGGAGAGAAGTGGTCTCTGTAGAGGTGGTCTCAACAGAAGGTTCTACTGTAGGCATATAAGAAATGCATGAACACTTGCGCATGGTTTCTAGTATTATTACAACCTATCAACCCCAAACCCACCTGTACATGTGGGGGAGGGGGATGCCAACTATTGCAATTTACCAATTACTTGTGCCCAATTTACCACAATAGAGTGAAATAGAACCAGACAGGCTTAGTGGTCAATAATTTAAGCTTATCTAATACTTTATTCTAGACTGCAATTGCACCATCGTTTACTATTTTAGCTGCTAAAGAGGTAATAACCAATAAATCACGGACCTGTACGTGTGTGGAGTTTGCCTGTAGTTCTGCCACCAGCCACGTGATGCCGCAGTGACAGTCCCAGGGGTTGTGGCTCAGAAACGCGCGCGCTGGGCGGATCTCAGAAAACGTCAACGCGTGCAGGGAATCCAAGCTGCAAATTATACAATACAACACACTTATTTACACTCACTCTTTATAACAGTTAACAAATTAAAAACATTCGCACATGGTTGAAATTCAAAAAATGAAAAAAATGTGTGGATTCCACCAAAATGTCCAAATGTTATACCGTATTCCCGCGCATTAAAGCCCATGGGCTTATAACCGAAAAACAGCACTTTTTGGACCTTTGGAAAATGGAAAAAGTTCCCACTTACAAGCCCAGGGGCGTATATTCGTATAGTACGCCCACCCCCTATTTGGCGATGAATAAGCATTGGATTTTGACTATGTAGAGCCACCAAGTTTCTTAACCATGGGTTCTTACGTGTTACTGTACGGTATACTATTCTACCTACGCGGGCGATGGTGAGTGTACTGACTTTTGGCAACATGCACGATGTTTTCCTTTAATCATCAATGGTAATTATTAGTTTCATATCTTTTCTAGCAATGCTGTCTTCATATTCGTCATTGTCAAAAAGAATTTTCATAGCATGGTAACATCGTACAAACCTAATTTAATAAATATTTGAACTCCGAAAGTTCGCCATTATAAATCATACTCATTGGAGATATACCGATTTTTAACAGTCCAAGTCGGGTCCGCTATTGATTTCTAATGCATTAAAAACGAGGTTTTTGTGGAAAGCTCCTAGAGAATCACGTTTAGTTTGCAACAAGAACTATGCAAATATTTGTTTTTGAAAAAGATAGATTATTTGTTAATTCTCACTTTGGGTGTATTCTAGATGCAGATTAACACAAATATATATCTTCAAACATTGATTCAAGCTCCGCCGAAGGTTTATATCTATGTTCATTCTGAACCATTGATGGAAAATAGTGAAAACGTGTCGGAGCTTCTAATATCGCCCAAAAGCATGATCATTGTATGACCGTATGTGTTCATGGTTTTCCAGGGTTTCTTTAGGTGTGTTACGTTGTTTTCACGTGTCTTTGGTGACTCATCTGGGTTCAGGGTGCACGTAACTATCAATTTTCATCAATTTTTTTGGCAGGGAAAAATATTTTTATTCTCACTTATTGGCCCATGGGCTTATATTCGAACATTAAGCCCATCTTCAATGTTAAGCCCATGGGCTTTTATGCGCGGGAATACGGTAATAATTACGTTTTTCACTAGCAAAAGGAGTTCTTTTTTTAAAACAAGGCGTTGAATATCATGCATTAGCATGTTTCTTTGATTTGTATGTTCATTGCTATGCTAACAACTGTTTCCTAACTTAATTTGTGCAAAGTCAAATCAATAGTTTTCATTTTGTTTTCATTCTAATATGATTGTGGATTAGTGTCAGGACTCGGGTGGGAAATTGTAATTTTTCTTCATTTGGTCTGTATTTAGCGAATGAATACCGAACACCTTTGTATTCTGGTGAATAAGCTCAAATAGTTATAAGAAGTGACAGGACATTGGTTCTTCATCATTAAGAAACACACAAGCACTGTTAGTCAATAGAAATTGCAATAAAAGTGGAATATTGTTCAGAAATACTAATGCCAGTCTTCATATAGTCAATGAGAACATGCTATTCCTACAATGCAATTTTCCTGCACTGGCGTGCTAATTTTTTACCAACCGTGGCGTGTAGATTATATCATCATCACGGGTGCTGACATATAGCAACAAATGTGCGCCGTTGCAGGTGTCATGGCGAATGATAACATTGCAGATTTCTAAAAATATTTGGTCATTTCCTTGAATTTCGGATTATTAGAATATGTTTGTACTTTTTTTTGGCTCTAGAATGAGTTGATTCGATTGTAAAATATTCAATTCTAATGTGGCAGTTTCATAGACAAAAAAAATCATAAACCGAGTGACAACTGATTTGTGTACACTGTACATCACTAATTGATACACTAACCTGTTGTGACTGAGGCTGAGAAACTCGAGGTTGGTGAGGTTTAGGAAGGAGCTGGGATGGAGGTAGCCGAGTGCATTGTGACTCAGGTCGAGGTGTTGCAGTTCAGGGAGGTCATGGAAGGTCACGGCCGACGTGAAGTTGGTGAGCGCATTGTGACTCAGGTCGAGCGTCTCTATCAGCGAGATGTTGGCAAATGTCTCCACCTGCCGAATATAATAACCATACAGTGCTAATGCCGTCAAAAGGATACAGAAGCAAAATATAAAGAATTACATTATGATTGTTTGCGTTTTTTCCCATTTCTTTTCATTGTGACTACTGGTTTTTTAACGTTTTTTTCTGTTTATTTCGTTAATCGTAAGTATCGTAGTTTCAACAATTAAGCAGTTCCAAGAAAACCGTGATGGCCATAACTTTGTTTCGAATTGTTACAAATTATTACATTGTATTACACCGATTTTGCTAATTTTGGTTCATTTCTGTGTTCTTTTGACTCAATCAGTACTGTATACATGAAAGATGAAAGGCATAGTCGAGTTCTTAAAACTAACTTTTTAACCACTGTGTGCTCATAATATAAGTGAGATGTTGAACTTACATTTGCACTCAGAACTTTTCATCAGTCCAAACCTAACAGGGGTATTAAAGAAGCCACATAAAAAGGCACTGACAATGTTACAAGGTACTAAGACTAACTTGGCTGTGGTCCAACAACAGTCACAACTTGCTTTTAGAACATTTCAACTTTTACTATTAAGAAAACCCTCGTTTCCGTTTCCTGTTTATGCAGTGACAACAAACACATGTGTGCCCTATTGATGTAAACAAGAAAACGTTCTGGAATGTGTAGCATATTTCTAAACAAAGGAAAAGCAGTGTTTGTCGTAAAGGGGTTTAAAGCTTCAGGAAATTTCATTGGCAGGTTCTGCTCTAAACTCTGTCCCGTGTGTTATACAATGATACACATACAACAAATTTTAATTCACAAAACAAAATATAGCAACTTTAAGTAGAGAAATATCACGTCAAAAACGGCCACTTTCCCGTGAATTTATATGGTCATGTTTCAATGTTATCACCTAGCGGGTGTGTGATCGCCTGACGTGTGACACGGGGGTTTCTTTGAGAATTACCTAGGTCAAGCGGTCCATAGTGAGAGCCTACCTGTATGTGCGTGAGGTGGTTGTGTGACAGGTTGAGTGTGACAAGGTCATGCAGCGGCAGCAAGTGCGACGAGTTCATCCACGTTAGGTTGTTGTGGTCCAGGTGCAAGTGCTGCAGGTGTGGCAGGTGCCGAAACGCGTATGGCTCTGCACGAAAAAGACAAGTGATAAATCAGCAGATATCAACCAAGCTGCAGACTCTTTTTCACGCATGCGTCACGCGATTCTGCTGATGTATGATATTACAGGTCTTCTGGTCTGTGGCTTTTGTGTACAAGAGACTGTATGGTCTTTTACTTTTATCTTTCGTTAAGATTTGATGTGCCTTAAATATTGTACATCAATTATAGGAAAGATTGTACTGGATTCAGCATGGCTGACTTGAGAAAAGTGCGTATTGACTGATGCAGCTGCTATCTTATAACCGGAAACGCTTTATTACTGCATGACTGGTGAAATGCACCAAGTCTGGCACTATATGTGAATTTCTATATGACAATAACGCCAGTAATGGGGATAGAGCATCAAACGTCAAAGAGCATGTGTGTGAAAAGGGCCCTTGTCATGTATTGCAACCAAAAAATAAAAATAAAATCTCCCCTGTCACTGACCAATGAATGCGACATCACTGTGCTGTATGCGGAGGGTGTTCATCTCCAAGAAATTGACTCCAGAGGGTCCACGCGGCAGCACGTTCAACTGACCATTTTTAATGGTCACTTCCTTCATGGTGCTCGGCATCTTCTTCCAAAAGCTGGACCACGTCACGTTACCAATGTCATTGCAGTCTGCGATCTTGTTCTCTTCAATTTAAAAATGTCATCACAGATTAAAAAATTGTCTAATCTAAATCATTCGTGTAAAAGGTAATCGAGTTTTTATGTCAGCTGATAAATACATTGACATCTAAATAGTCCTGATAAATGTAAATGTATGAGTTATAGTCCGTACGCTCAGTCAACTTCACATCTATACACCAGGTCAGTGACGTGCTCGACACTACATAAACTTTCTCAACTCCCTGGGAAGTATACAGCTGAGCTCAGTCAACAACCATAGTAATCACTCACATTGATGTTCACCTGCTTTTCCTGTACTGTACCTATGTAAGGTGTAAGTACCATTAAGCAGTGTGCAACCAGAGATGAGTTTGCTCAACTCCCAGAACTAGATTCAACACTGAATCGAACTCATAAGGCTCTGGCCATTTGCCAGCCTCCTTATCCACTCCGCCTAAGATGCATTTATTTTTTTAGGGTGGGATTTTACAAATATATTACAGGTAGTCTCTGATATTAGGAATTTTAAAACCAATGCTTATGATACATCTTATATTACAAATTTACAGTTTTTTTATATGAATTTAAATTGACAGAGCTTAACTTACCACATTCACAGTCCGGCGGACATGCTGTCACTATGGACACGGCCAGTAGCCATAGCAACACATCAGGAATCAAGGAAGCAGCCATCTTAATGCAGGAAGGTGATGGAGCGTCCTTGGGAATACCAGTGTTATACCATTGGGGCTAGAGGGTGGACTGAAAACATGATGAGATCCATATGTAAAGTGTATGCATAAAACCTCTCTTATCAAGAGCACCCGGGGTGTTCGCATCATACAAAAATATTGTTATTAATTAATCATGTATATTCTTCACTCTATAGATGACAAAGTAATATGTACTGGACTGTAGCGGTGCATGAAGGGTGATAACTTTGCAAGGTACATTTTGGTGCAATTTTCATCACACGGCTAGAATACTGTCAAACTTGCTAGTATTTTGACATGCAATAAATTTGGTCAAATTAATAATTAGACTTGATCCAACAAACAATATCAGCCATACACAACGCTTTATTTTCATTACTCTTGATTTTTTATACAAATTTCTAGACAATATCCTCCAAACATGGCCAGTAAATGTTATTAACAATGCATATACAATGATGTCATTCTTCACTCTAGTGACTACAATGAACATACTGATACACATCTTTATCATCATTATTATAGGGAGAGTGATAGTCAAATTTGTGTCGATAAACAATTAAGGACAATGCATTTTCATATTTCTACATTCACAAACAAATTCTTCCGAATTTCATACAAATTAATAAAATACTCTAGTGGAACATGACAGGTGATTTAAAAAAATACTCTATTTATATTTCCTTTATACAAATAACAGACTCACAATTAAAACTGTTAATCCTACTACATGTACAGGATAATCCCAGTCTGTAATAATGACATAACTTACAGATAAACTACTTCAGTATTTATTGCATGATTTTGTTTCAGTACCTCTCTTCAAGCAATGATATGAGAGCACATAAAAAAGATTTTGTTCAAACAATGGTCATAACATTCATGACATTGAAAACCTTTATCATCAGCCTTTGATAACTTTAATAGATAGCAGATGTCAATCTAGAGTTTAACATGTTGAATATTATCCAGGCCACAGGTACTAGTATACGTAATTTGGACCATCTTGTATGTAATCCTTCTTTCACAATGGTCTTTCAAAAGTCTTTCAAAAGTCTTTCAAAAGCAACAAAAATACATTATGAATATAAAGATAATAACGAACATTTACTTTAACCTACTATACATGTACATTATAGAAGCTTCACAAAAGTGAGGTCTTATGACTTCAATAAGGTATCATGTTTTGGTTAGAATGGTGAAAGTCCAAATTGGAGATAATGAACTTAGTTCACTTTTTAAACCTGATTTCCAAACCTGATATCCTTCTACATGTACACAGTCTACACACCTTTTACGGGACTTTATTTCATAACATAACTTCAATACCCACTAACACACATAAAAACTGAATGACTACCTGAATGAGCATACACTATTTGATAAAGTTATATAGTCTTGTATGATTCCATACAGTGAGCATACACTTCAGCATTAATGTTATGCTGGTTAATCAATGATTTACCACCAAGTAAATAAGACATTGATCTTGGATAATACTAGCAATTCTTTTAAATTGATCATTATTCATGAGCCTTCTAAAATAAGTCCCTTTTTTTCTCTTTGTCAATGATTCAGATAATGATGATTCAGATCATATGATATTATAAGGCTTTACATCAATTATTCAATCCAGGTGTCATTGTGACTGCTTCTGCAGTATAATTCATACTACCGCATGACAGTGTGCTTAAAAACAAATTTCAGCAAAAAAAACAAAACCTAATAAGCGTACCCCAACAATTTTTTTATGTTTCATGCATTTTTTCTTTTTTCAGCTCATTTTGACCCAACAGAACATGAAAACACAATGCGCCGGATGGTTATGTGGTGATCTGAATACGGAATAATACCGGCATGTTATAGTCTTACAATATGGCGCCAGCAGGTGAAATTTTGCCAAAAAAAAAAGAGCAAGATTTGTATAATATTCAATCTGCATAAACAGGGTGGTGCGCTTAATGGGGCAGGTGCGCTTATAATAACAAATACGGTATTGCAATTTAATCAAAATCATTGAAGACAAGTTACAGAATCATATAATTTTTTGAAGTAATATTAAATGTGGGCACACTCAATGTCGATAAAAATTAGTTTACCTGAGCTTGCTATCAATAGTTTAGAAACATTTGTACATGAGTAACTTGTTAATGTGCGCAGAAATAAAAATATTGCATATTTTTGCAATTCATCTGTCTAGCTTGAGCCATCTTGTGGGAAGATGCTATTCAGGACCCTATGCAGGCCAAATAATTTGTATCTAAGTGTATTTAGCAAATGAACACACAACTGAATCAATGAGGCTGCCTGCAAAGAGGAACATTTTTATTTCAATGTGAAAATTGAGCATAACATTGGTGGCCGTAGTGAAGAAGATCCGTTAAGGTAGAGCATTATCCCATTGCGAGAAAAGAACTTTCTAAATCAAATGTAGCTTAGCAGGTGTCTTGGGTCCCAGGAAAAAAATAAAATAAAAGTACATTCAGTGTGCTCATTTATTTTCCAAGATTTTCCCATGATTTCATCAAATTCTATGGTAATTCCTGGGTCATATTTATTCACAGGGTTTCCCAGACTTTCCTGGACTGGGTGTACACTGTTTTTAAGACAATTGATAATATCAACCGGACACCTTCCATTTTGAAGTTGATTGTTGCGTAGAGCAAATTAGGTTTTCAATTACTGTGCGGTCTAATAAATTTTCCTAGTCTATAATTGATTCATGATGAACAATGTAGAGTATTAGTACAATAGCTATCATAATTTTAAAATCCTGCATCAAGTTATCAAAGAATCTGGATTAAAAATTTCTTCTTGCACCCAAACAACAATTAAATAAATGCAACAAAAGTGAAATAAAAATAAAAATCAAAATCAAGTGTCTTTTTTTCCCCCATGCAATGGAAAACAGAGATGTCGGAGTCCGTTTATAACCGAATATGGTGAGGTCCGGAGTGTCAGGATATCTGAATATTTGGAATCCATATACAGGTCAGGATTATAATTTGCTACTCATCCGCTTATGCTGACGAGTAAAACCTCATGGAGGAGTAAAAAGTCTAAGAAACATGACATACACACATACTTCAGAGGACAAGTAAATTTTTGAGTGCTACTCTTCTTTAAGCTTGCTGACGAGGAGCACTTTTCTACATAATCCTGATGCTCTGTATAATTGGAGCTTTACAGTAGCCACATGACAATTGTGCGCATGACTTGTTGCTTTCCAAAACTGTAAGTGTCGCATATGCAACATTTCCGTGCGAAACTGACCTGTATGTTTAACCAAATAGAGCGGCCTTTAGCCCTTTACATGTAACCAAAACTGCCATGTTGTTCGTTGATTCAAATGTTTGTCTGACTCGTTTTTGTCAGTCAAGGTGTACTTTTTGCTACTGTGAAGCTGTGGTGGTATATTGTACATGTTACATCCAATGGCTTGTTCTAAGATCTATGGAAATCCTATATTTTGTATGCAATTGACCGTTCTTTAACTTCTTTTTATTACATGAGTAGTATACACGTAATGGCCCACTCTGGTTGCGAGTAATGGCATATCCGTTATCACATTATCATTGTGGCTGAATAAGACACTCACAAACAACTCATATAGCAAGTGAGCCGATTAAGCGTCAATCTTGAGCTTGAGATCTTACGTCACACAAAACAACATAAGTTGGACTTTAGCCATTTTCTCCGCTTCCGCTAACTGATTCAATGAGTCGCCATAGGCGAATGTTGATGCATTTTGGCTTAAAAATATTTCCTACCTTTCGCCAAATTGGCTAAGATCAATCATCTTCGTAAGATTAACCATCAAATTACAAAAATTTTCTAAAATAAAACAGACAGCATCACACGGTGACTTCATGGGCGTGGCCATTTTGTCAGGAATCAAGTCTACATTCAGTCGGGTGAAACACTGTGTGTGTTGGGTTGAGGGTTAAGTCTTCTATGTAGAGTCTAGTCTAGTCTGCTAATACGAGTTTCAATGAAGTAAAAGAGCATTCTATCTACATATGCCTGCATTGCTAGTCCAATGTCAGGAGGGGATGGAGGGAAACTGAGTTCCATGTCTAGAGAGATGAAGTCCCTTATCTAATATCTGCTAGATCTAGATCTATGGGCACCACTCAACCTTAATGGATTACAATGGAGTTTTAACTGAATTGTTTAGAGTATTCATTTAATCTACCAGCTAAAGCATACATATAATATTTTATTACATATAATATAATACATATAATACTTTACTTGTGCATCAGTATAGTAATAGTCATATTTCAAATCAATGATTTTAGAAATTAAAATATTTTATTAAAATATACATGCCAAATATTTAATGGCATGTTACGTGGGTATTTTGAAATAATGTTGTGTTGAATTGAATGTTTTGAGAAAATAAAGTTGCTTAAACAATTGATTGGTCTTTAAACAGTCATTTCATATTATCTAAAGATTATTGGATTTTTAAATTATTAATAAACAATTGAAAATTGACAAATACATGCAATTTAGATGGTCATTTCTGATGAATTTTTATAAAACTAAATACTTAAATGTAACTTTTGAAAATTATGTGCCACATGAAATTATCAATTACTTTCTCCCGATTGGGTGGTTATTAGCATAAAAGCTTCAGAAATGTTGACCTTGATCAGCATATTTTTTTTGCCTGCTTAATATACTTGGTTAGAAAACAAAATGTGTCTGAAAGAGCAAACGCCATATCAACATTTATACATTCATGCTTAAAGAATATTAACTGGTATCAAAATTCCTGAAATTTAGATTTGGCTCAAAGGTTTTGCATTTGGCTAAAAAACTTTTGAGAGCCCTTTAGCCAAATTGGCTACATTGAAATTGCTAGCGAAGCGGAGATTTTATATACATGTTTTCATTCCTAGGGTCTCTACAGGTTATTAACTCAGCTTTACATGTAGGGGTAGTTGGATATAATCTGATCTTGAAAAGTAGAGGAATTGTTCCATTTATGGGCAGTTTACTTGCGATTGTGATTCTTATGTAATTTTGTACATAAACAATAGAAATATATGACCAGATTATCAAAAAATAATAAATGCATTATCATTCCACAAGACTAGAGTACATGTACTAGCTTCATTAAATAAGAGCTACAGGTTTCCAACTGTTTACGTTGACGTTTAAAACATTGGTCTAGTTATGGGCAGGTCACTAGGGTCATTGTGACTTTACCATAAAGTGTATCCCTGATAGCCAACACCACTTCAACAGTTGCCTGAATTATAATTACTAATGTTCATGGGCAAAATATTCTATATCAAAACTTATTGCTTATCATTATGTTATAGTTTGAATGTTAAAAAAACAACAAAAAAAAAAAAAATTCCCACGCAAAGTTAAACGAATAATAGATAAAATTGTAATTAGTCATTTCAGTAACAGGTCTCTGACCTAAAAAAGACTGAAACGGTTAAAGTAAAGTAAAGTAAGTATTAAATAAACATATAGCCAATTAATCTGAATAGATCTACATATCTGACTACATATGTGCACATGTTGTTAATATTTCAAACATGTGCGTCCCCTGTGGATATACATAATCATCAACCCTATGTAGGATGTGCCCATAACTCTAGCCTAACACAATTAGGTTTGGTACTATTTCATACATACACTCATTAATGAGAAAAATAATGAGAACTATTTTATAGGTCCACTCATAACTCCAACACTTGCTCTACTCCACAAATCCTCCTAAAGGGCAACACACGGAGTGTGTCACAGCAAATGATGATCATGTTTTAGATTTTCAACGTAGAGTGAGTAGATGAAATAAAGTAATACTGGATTAAACATTGTAAGACAAACGTACCCAAAGTTCGATTCAGGAGCACGTACGACCGGCTGTGACCAGCGCTTAATTAAAGTAATTAAGGAGACTTCAGAGAGTGTCAGTGACACTGACAGGCACAAAATTGGACCTTATTTAGTCACGTCACACACTGTCATCTTAACTAAGCGTAATTAGGATGTGCAAAGCGCAAAGTATACAAACGTACCTAACCTTTAAAGAAGACGTTTATTTGCTTTATGCCACTTTTGAATACTTTTTCTTTGTTTTCTACTTTTCTTTGTAAAAATTTATGTCAAAAGTCGGCCATGATGGAATATTATCAAACGCACTTCCGGCTAATCCATATATTGAGCGCCTCCCATCTCGCTACTTAATATTTATTCGCTTGCACGATCAACGCATACAAACTATAAGTCTTTGCTTCCGTCATTATAGACCAACATAACTTTTAATGCCGACTATACCAAATAAAATCATGGTTTGCACAGGGGTTGCAATTAAATCAACAGGTAAATAAAAATGACGTAATGTCTGTAGTAGGGTGGCAATTTCATGTCGGAACAGCGCTATCACGTGATACATTAAACCCAACTCATTTGCATAAATTTATAAGGAAGCAGCCATTTTGTGAATTAGGGACTCAAATACTAAACTTGACACCCTATAACTTAAGGATATTTCGTTCAAAACGGACTATTACCCCTAGGGGACAAACTAAGGATGTATGCCAACAGACCTAAGGTCTGGCTCGCCGGGATTCTCGTCCTAGGCTTAGCAATCGCAAGAGCAGGTAAGGGCCTTTGATGTCTGCTATGTTTATTTGCTTAATATGCCTGTCAAATATAGTCAATTAACAATATAGTCAATAGCAAAAAACTGTCTGTTGTTATTTTCAAGGGTCGACTGACATAACCGACGTCGACACAGTCTTTACTTCATTACCGATTGCCTTTTAGTTATGATACATTAATATTTTAGTTTTTATAGCATTTAATATTTAAAGATAAATTATTGTTATCTTTCTTTCAATAATGTTTTTTTTTTTAAATATTTACTTTTATATATTTGTATATTTACCGAGCAACAAACATTTACAAAAAATAAACATTCTTGATTTGTGCTAAGTGCCAAATCATTTGTGAATGAAAAGAAAATGAGAAGATACATTCCAAGCTAATTACCAACTGTTTCATATTTTTTTTATAAAATACAATTAGCGCGACGCACACACATCCCGTGAGTTTTTTAGTGCACACTGAGCCCGTGATTGCACATACAATTCTATTTTATTGATAAGAAAACAGTTGAATATGAAATATTCAAACCAAACATTATCCATGGTGATACTTGGTGTTGAAAAATACCTTTAGAGAAGGAGATTGTTTACTAGATATTGTTTTTCGTTTTAAAAAATGGGATTCACGGGATGCGTGTGCTTATGGGCTCACTGTGTGCCATTCTATCACATCACCATTTACCGACAATTAACAGGGTGCTATAAGATTTTTGATTGTAAATCTTAAAAACAAAAACAAACAAAACAAAAAAAACTAACAACAAACAATTACTCAAGAACAAATAAAATGGCTATCTATTGATATCCAACAACTGGCAGATCAAGGTTTTCAGAAAAAGTAAGGGATGGAATCATTCGATTTCATGGGTTTTGTATGCTCTTAAGCTCGCGGATATGGCATAAGCACAATTAAAGTTAAATCTTCTGGGTGAAATCCCCTGTGCTCCCTCCCTGCCCCCAGCCTCCGCCTCTCTGATCTGTCAATGTAAACCACTAACATTTTGGATTTCTTTTAAAAAGTACTGTACAGAAAAAAAATACTGATTTAGCAATCAAGATGATGGCGTTAGAAATCATCAAAGTGCTCGTTGTGTTCAACACATCATCTTGAAGAATTCTTTTGAATCAGCTATCTGTCGCTAGAAGATAGAGAATCAGAATTATCATAGCATTTGCTTGTCCATTCTTTGTGTAGGACACTCCTGCATTCCTCCTGATAAATGGGATGTTCCCTGATGGCTCAAAGGAGCGCATGAATCACGTTTTTGGGGCTCACTTAGATTGCTTATCAGTGCACAAATCCTTCATCATTATGTAAAAACTCAGATGAAAGAGGAAGAAAGGTTGGTTGCTATGCTATTTATTTTTACAGCAAATTAAGATGTTTATTGTTGCATTCAAAGTTTCTGGTTATTTTTTGTGACGTTTAACTATAGTTTTCTCACTTATTTTCTGACATTTGTGTGGGTGACTAATCTGTTTTCTTGTATTCACTGCATTGCTTAAAATATACTGACAGTGGAACCTGCATATATGGACATCGCCCATCTAAGTCAGGACACCTGCCTTGTTTGGAGGGTTTTCTCTTCTACATATCGGTATATCATTTATAAAGTGAATCTTTCTACACTTACTCGTATGCCATTGTCTGTTCATGGGAATGTCTTTTTCACTGCCCATGAGCAGTCTTACAACATGTCACAATAACTTGTGTATTGATTAAATAAATCTGAAATAGATGAAGATTACATCATGGAAACACTTTTCATTTCTCCCAAAGACGGCCAAGTAATGCTGGTTTAGTCATTGTACAAGTTCACTAAGCACAGGTGTGCCAGATCTAGAGTAAATGAAGAATGAGTGATTCATGAGGCTCATTTATCTAAAGATGCTTCAAACATCAATCTTAAGCAGATATTTGAAATCTCCAAAGAATTACATTTTTGGGATTTACGTATGTTATGATAATGTGTATTTGTCTCATCAGTAACCTGTATATAACTTTTGTCAGGCTAGACAAATTAAGTGTGTTCAATACAATCATGAACCTATCTATATATGATAGTATCTATAGAAAATTAAAATGTTTAAGTAGTCTTGGTTGCCTTATTGTACAATAACTGTCTGAACAATTCTGTTTTCTATGTAACACTTCATAAATGTACCTGTTTATAATACTATTCCAAGAATATGTGCATGGCGCAAACAAGTTTTTTCTACACATTCAGTATATAGGTTATGATTATAGCAATTGAATAAAGACGAGCCATAAATATAAACAGTAATTCTGATGATCATTATTGAAGGATAAGTCTCTTTTCATGCTATTTTACTAAACATCCGGTGTGAATCAGACCAACTGGGAGTGAATTTTGTAGGTTCAATTGGTTTAAGTGCTGCTTTCTGCAAATAATTGTAGGGTTAGTCTCATTGTTGTTTATTTCTTCCAATGATGATAGATTTTAGTTTTATTTGTGTAGTCTCAATGTAAAATAATGACATTGTTCAAAGTAAGATGTAGAAGATACAGTAGAACCTCTATTAAGACCACCCATGTGGTCTGGCATCAGGACCAGGTGGTCCTAATAGAGAAGTGGTCTCTTTATGTGTGTGTTAGTCTCTGTGAAGGCTTGGAGTGCCTTGCACTGAAAAATAGTCCCATTATAGAGGTGGTCTTAAGTGGAGGTTCTACTAATGTGATTTTGTGTATATCTAATTCATCAGTGTGAAGTAATTGTTAGCTTGAATCCCAGTTATTCATTTTTTATTGTTGCCTTGGTTATTCAATTTTTTGGTTGCCTTACACTGATAAATTCATTTTGTGACTGTTTATTGCCAAAATTTGTAATAAGATAATAATAGAAAGCAGAAGTTGTTTGTAGAAGACATGGATCATCACAATATATGAACCTTGTATTATCTAATAGTAGAAAAAGACCTTTTCGTCAACATTACACGGGGAATAGTATACCTATTTACATTAAAGTACTTTGTCAAACTATGATATAAAACTAATAAGTGTACATTTATAAGTGTTGAAACGTAAATATTTTGCTTGGTTCATAAAAGGTGTTGAAGTAGAATTTTTCTTATGACTGTCAAACCTCAATCTTTTCACTTGCCGTTCTTCCTATATAATATAGTGATTTGAAATATTCAGAAGACATTAGCTGATCAATTCATGTAACTATTAGGAAAGCATTTCACTTTGTTTTTGGTGTTTTACAAGAATTATTTAAAAAAAAAAAAGATATCCGTTAGAAGAAATTTTTGTATGATTATAGTTAGTATCAAAATAATTTAAATTAAGCTTTTATTTTTGCACATAAAATGTGCTTTAAAATTCTATTAGGTTGTATTTGAACTATATAGGCGAACACAGCTGCCATGCTAAGGAAGTCTGAAGATCGATTTGCCTTAGAGCATCAATAAGTTACTGAGTAACACACACTCCAGGGGCCACATGAATACTAAATATAGAATAAAGTAAAATGTTTGGGGGCACCATGAGATGTTATCAATATTGCATGTACTTAAAAACAGCAAACAATTCCACCCTCGTGCTATACTATACAACAAAGTCATTGTGCTTTTGTTACTAAACTTTATATGTTATAAGTAGTAAAGTAGTATTGAAAAGTTGCCCTTATAGAATACATCTGAAGTGATGTGTATTTAGAAGATTGATGTTAAAATTAAATGCTTTTGTGGAAGAATGTTTAAGTTATTTAATCTTGACTTTGTGATGAAATTTCTTAGAATGTTGAATGTTCTATTGGCCATAAGATAAGATAATTGAATCTCAGATGTCAGGCGCAGATATAGATCTTGTACTATTGTTGCAACAAGGTCTGAATAACAGCGTGAACATGGATCTATTTCATGTCCTGATGCTACTGATTAATACAGTGCAACTTAAGCATTTTTAGCTTTTAATTGTTACACCAGTTGAATATGAATATTCAAAATTTTAGATTTTTTCCTTTGATGTAATGTGTTTGTATTAGATATTCACATAATTGTTGTGAACATGTACACCGTGGGTAGAAAGATAAATGGCAGTTTTCATTATGAACAACTGTGCTATAACATACAGTTGGTAAGTATATAGATTGTGAATGGTTTGCTATGTAAATGTGTATTGCTACAGTTGTGCCTTGTTTAGTGGCCACTAGCTTCTGGTTGCTGGCCACAAAGCAAAGGCTGCCCTGGGCCATATTTGGCTGGAAGTGTCAAGTAAGAGTGCTGGTACATTGTTCTACACACATTGTAATGAATATAGAATGGGTATTAACTGACAATTGTGTAATAATAACTTATTGATTGATTTAGATTACACCATACGATTCATACTAGGAATGAAATAAGATTATTTTACTCCTGGTCATACCCCAAAATAGACATTATGAAGTTAGATAATATACTTCCTGACATATAATCTCTACAATGGCAAGTGTGGTCACTTCTCCACTGCAATGTGGTGTTAAATGACCACTCATTATAATCATTGATCACCATGTCAGTAATTGGACCACTGATTACATGTACAGTGTACCCTGTGTTAACTGTCTGAAAATATTACAAGCTTCTGTGTAACTCTCAACTGCTCTTAACTAGTTTTAGTCAGAAAGAAAGATTGTCAATAGAAAAAAAAAATGGAATAACCAGATATTGTTATGTTAAATTGTTCATTTTTCTTGTTATTGTGATCGGCAAATCTTTATGTAGTACAGTAGAACCTCTATTTAAGACCACCTCTCTATTGAGACCACGTCCATAATAAGACCACTTTTCATGTTCCCAATCCTTCATAAAGCTACCAAAATTTCCTCTGCATAGAGACCACCTCTATATTGAGACCACCTAACACTGGTCTCGAAGGTGGTTGTGATAGAGAGGTTCTACAGTCTACTGTATATAGTCTCTCATTATCAAACATACAACTTCACATACAGATGAAATTGAGCTCATATAGTCTCTTATTAATTTACATTATTTTATCTGCAAGAAGTGTGACCATGAATTGTACAAATGAAATAGCAAAGATAGGTTATCAGCCATAATTCGCTACTGTTGCCAATATCCTGGCAGATTTATTATATTTTGTGTAATTGAAACCACCTTTTATCACCAAGGTTACTCATGGGATGTAATTAATTCCAATTTAGTCATTAGATTGATATACAATGTATGTACTAAACTCGAAATAACGTCTTACTGCAGTAATTAACAAGTTTGCAAATATATATTTAACTTTGCGTGTCCTATGCAAAAGGCTGTCCATTGTCAGGTGGCAGATGAAGGGCCTCACTAGCAAAATATTTCATCTGTTGACCATGACCTCGAACATGGGGTCATGGTCCATATTTGTCGGGTCCTGGGTCCATGATGTATTCTTTTTTGTGCTTGGCTTGTTGTCCTTCTACAAGTCAGACCATTGGAGCTACAGTGCTCAAATTCGGTATGAGAAAACTCATAATTGACCCAACATGGTAATCATAAAGACTCAGCTTTGTCACTTTTTCTCATCCTCATAAATACAAAAAGATAAATAAAAAAATATAGAAGCTTCTTTTTATTTATTATGTATGAAATTATAACAATTAAATTTGCATTTATGCAGAATTAAGCTAGAATAAATTGATGAATTTGCAGTGCAAGAGCTCTCACTTGCATAATAATTCATTCAGATCCAAGTGAGTAGAATTATTGTCACAATGAATAATGTACACTACATAATGCACAGCCAAATGTGAGTATGTACAAAATGTATGTGTTGTTAGTACATTATGAATATAAATGAATGTTACATTATACATGTGTATGTACTTCCCAGTGAGTCTTTACAATGGATGAATTAGTCATATTGCTGTTGCTTAGAGGAGGCTGTCATGTTTATTGTTACCCATTCAATATTGATACTGTGCTGTATAATAGACTATGGACTATTTTTATGCTTTGATACATGTATGTATTTTTATTATGGCGTAGAGCGTCAAGATTAGGTGGGAAATTGTTCTCGTCAGCAGGAAGAGTATTACCCTCAAATATCTATTGGTCCTGCACAAAATGTACTTGTCCTCCTTGCCCAAACTTAGATATAATTCCTGTATGCCTAATTGACAAGAATTACTACTCGTCAAAAAGACAGGTTGCTAAAATTTCTTGCTTGTCCTCCACAAGTTTTTACTAGTTAATACAAGGGGACAAGTGGGAAATCCCGACCCTGGCATACTTTTCAGTTTTGCTTTTATAATCATATAACATTTTAAATGTATAGAACATTTCATAGTATAACAATGGTAAAGGAGAATTTAACATAGAAATTCACATGAAACATCTGATTTATTTATATTTTGATTGTCACATGGTAAGGAGGCTTAGATTATATTATGTGGCAGATACATGAAATGTAACCCAGAGGGATAGATCGTATGGCATGATACAAAAGAGCTTTGGTTTCTACCATATCATTGGAAACAAACAATTACAAGATAAGCCATCTTTCTACATGGTGTGGATTGAAAAGAGAATTATTTTATCAAGACTAGTGGTCATTTAACAGATTATATTATACAGTGCAATCTCAAACCCTGGTACTTTGGGAAAGTTTCACTTGAAAATGTTTCTAATTATTCCCAACGTTTTAGTTATAAATGAAAAGTAAAGTAATGAGTTTATACGCTTATAACTATCATTTACTATCCTTCTTCTTTACAATAATCTTAGCGCTCAATGATGAGTATGATTAGGATAAGGTTGCGTTGCACCACCAATTAGGAAAAGTTGATAATGAGTCGCTCTTATGAATTAGCATAATTTATGCAATCCTCGTGAGCAAATGTTAATGAGGCAGGTTTATAGTGCATGCAGTAATCAGCCATGACAGACGCATTGCTTACTGAGGTTGATGTATGATGTCAGCGTGGGGACATTATGCATCAAACCTGAAGGCAGCTTATAAATATGGAGATACACTGTCTGCTTCACTTCTCAATCTCCTCAAGAATTGCCCTTTAGTATCATCTTTGCATCAAACTAAATCTTTGTTCATAGCTTCATCATTGTTCAACGTTTTTTGATCTTTTTTATTGAACAATAGTTTGATGGCTTTCAAATCCTCTCGAATCTTCGTTAGAATCAGAAAATGTTAGGGAAAGTGCTTCAGTCTCTGAACACCAATGAATAACAAATACAATAATCTAGGATATTATGCGATGATTTTTTTAACTATGTTTGCCAATTCTGCACCAAACAATGTCACTCTTATAGAAATCCATTTTAATTGAAGGTAGTTATGAGACAAATAAGTGATTTCGGTTGACATGATACCAGCTATATGTTTAAGTAGAGCATTGAACACTATGTTTGAGGATTTACTTGAATGTCATAACTAATGCTCATAGCTAGAACAGGTTGAGTTAGTGGACCAAAATTCCAATGTGAACATACTGTGCATCAATATTTGTATTGACATAACAAATGTGTGATCGGACACATTTGTTAATATACACTTAATTGAAAAAATGATTTGATCCATTCAATTTGTACTTTTTTTTTAGCTTGTCATTAAACGTAATTTACCATGAACAGAGCTTGAACAATATTTACTCTGTGTGATTCGAGACTTGCAGCACAATAATGTGCCAAAGTGTATAAAATGTTCAGAAGTCTCATTTTTATAACAAAACTCCATATATGGTGGAATGTAAATCTATTTATCGTATTTAGACATGAATAAGGAAAGCAACATTTTCAAAAACTTGAGAGACAGTAAAGGTAGAGTAGCCTCTGTCAGATCTTCATAATATATGTTGGTGGTCCAAGGACTACAGACCAATTATAGGATGTGTTAAAGTCATTTAGCATTGAGGAGGAACCCCCAGGGCGTATTATGCATATCATGCCTTAGTTTGACACTTTGTGTTCTATTAACATTTATACATCCCATTCTGTAATGTAATTGTGTCTGTTTAACATTGGTAATAGGCAGATAGAGAGCATATGTTAACATGTATTGTTTGGTGTAATGGGCTGTAGACTTTTGGTCCAAGGTTTTAGTAAGTTTCATTTTGGGGCATGTGCCCACTTGGCGGGAGCCTTTTATTGAATTGAAATGGTGAAATATTAAACATTTGCTGTCATTTGAAATGTTAATTATAATTTAGCTTCTTTTTCATTACCCATTTAAGCCTTGTCCATTGCCAGGCAAAGTTGTTATCATCCTGAGCTGCAAATCACTTTTATATGGCTTTTTAACATTCGATTTGCTACATGTATGCAGAAAACGTATTCCTGTAGACAGCCATGAAAGGGTGAACGTCTTCCTGTTCTATGTCTACAAGTCACTACCCTGTTCAGGGCCTTTTGGAATGTTGGGCTCTCGCACTTGGATGGTAGTGTACTGAATAGCTATGATTTTTCTCCATTTCAAAACAAAATAACAGGTTTTCCGATCTGCCTGTGTCATTCATTAGTTTGCCCAAGGTTTTATGTATTTTTACAAATAATTTGCTAACAAAAATCCATTCAAATTCAAACAAAAAAAAATTACGAGACTCGTGTAAACCTAGATGAAGAGACCACCTCAACTGAGAACACTTGAAATCACCACATGCATGGTATTGATTAACCCTCTCGACGCCAGGCGTAAATTTACTATGATACCCCCTCAGTGCCAGACACGCATTTTTTCGTGACGTGTTATTCTGGGGGGGGCTTCAGTGTTATAGTCGAAATATGATCCTTTGTAGCTCTTATGTTTTCATCAGAACATTTTCACATTTACACTACACATTCAGTAGACGGTCTAGTTTCTTATTTTCATTATAAATAAAAGATATATACAGCATCAAGTAACATTTTGACAATTTCAGTAATCGTCCATTCATTTGACAGCTTGCGTGGTTGATTTTAAATATTCGTAGTATCAGTAGAAATTTTAAGTGCAGCTTTTTATCCAGGATAGACAAAAAACACCATAAACCATCCCTATTTCATAATAATATATTTTTACTTACAATAATACACACCAAAAACGTGTTCAAACTTGATTTTCTTTATATTCATTGGGTCTTTGACAGGGATCATTCTATCACCCGACAAAAGACATCATCCCATTTGATAGAAATACTTTCGCATCCAACGTCCACACTTATTGGGTAGTTTGCCAAAACGCTTTATTTGTGATCCGGAATCCAAGATACAATAAGATGAGGCGTAGATGGCCTAATAATATGATAATTCTTCTTCAAAAATTTCTATTTTGTCACAATCTTTACCGATTTCGGGATATTAGACTAATCAGCCTTGCGCGCCCTGCTGCTGCGCGCTGCAATAGATTTGTAAGAGCGCTCTTGATAAAGGCTTATTGCATCATTTAGCACTTGTCCAAATTGTTATGCTGGCGATTGAACCTAAGAAAACCGCTTTCAAGGCTGAAAAAATCAATGTTTTGATATGAACTTGAAGTCTAGTTTCACATTTCATGTTGGGCCTCAAAGCAAAGCTGGTTCCTTCACGTTTCCAGCAATGTATGACAAGCTATGGTTTTGCGAACGTAAATAAAGAGTATTTCAGGACTCAAAATTGAAGCAGAAAATGGGTGCTAGGTTGTCAAATATTCGTTGTCACGAATAGAATTAAAATATTAACACTATACTGCTTATTTCCTTCTAGAAATATATATTGAAATGTCAAGGTAATGTTGTTGTTGTTGACAGACCGAATTTGAGACTTGAACCACAGTATTTAACTACGAATATGCCAGTCAAACTCGAACTGTTTTTGAGTGATTCTGTCGACTTTTTGGTGCGACTGTTGGCGTATAGATCGCGTAATTCGCGGTGTCGACTTTTGTCGACAGATGGCGCCCAGAGGGTTAAATAGAGGAGGTCCTACTGTATGCAACACATTTGCTTTTCTTTAATTCTGCATGTGTCCTGGGTGGGTGGCCTGTCATCTGTCATCATTGACACTCACTAACATAATGACCTGCGAGTATTGTGCTCACAAACTGATGACCACCACTGGGTCTTTAGCCTGAGCACTGGTGTGTTTCCCATGGGGCGGGATTGTGTGAGGGCTCATTATAAAGGCTGATGGGGTGACAGAAATACAGTTTTGTTTCCAATGGCTAGTGTTGGAGGTTTTCAAAGAAAAGAAAATCGGATAAAAAAATAGTTAGAGATCAGTGCACAAGCATTAGGGAATACCGGTACCATATATTTCCTGTTTATTCTTTCAAGAAGTCTCGGGTTCAATCCCCGACATCTCCACCAAAGATGTCACACGTAGGAATCAGACTAGAACTTTGGTTGTAGTATTTAATCCACTTCTCTCCCAGAGCACAAGCTGCTCCTGTTTATATAACAACTCCGTGGGTTACACTGCGGAGACTGAGTAGACTGAATAGGCTAGACTGTCACCAACTAGCGTGTTGGGAACAGTCTATGCCACAGCTAGATCTCTGCGTGTCAATATGTAACCAAGTGGAGTCGCTTGTTCATAAGATTTTTGTAGGACGCGCTTTTAAACTCATAGGGCCCACCCATTGGCACATCTTTCTCATTACATGGATGTGGTGTTGGGGGAATCAGTTGGAATTTGACAACTGATCATCACTTTAAAAACAGTTAATTTAAGTACCCAATAACAAGGTTAACTT
>CM032667.1:37281691-37296702 GCA_019095985.1 Streblospio benedicti | reverse complement strand
GCCAAATGTGAGTATGTACAAAATATATATGTGTTGTTAGTACATTATGAATATAAATGAATGTTACATTATACATGTATGTACTGCCCAGTGAGCCTTTACAATGGATGAATTAGTCATATTGCTGTTGCTTAGAGGAGGCTGTCATGTTTATTGTTACCCATTCAATATTGATACTGTGCTGTGATAACAGACTATGGACTATTTTATGCTTTGATACATGTATGTATTTTTATTATGGCGTAGAGCGTCAAGATTAGGTGGGAAATTGTTCTCGTCAGCAGGAAGAGTATTACGCTCAAATATCTATTGGTCCTGCACAAAATGTACTTGTCCTCCTTGCCCAAACTTAGATATAATTCCTGTATGCCTAATTGACAAGAATTACTACTGTCAAAAAAGACAGGTTGCTAAAATTTCTTGCTTGTCCTCCACAAGTTTTTACTAGTTAATACAAGGGGACAAGTGGGAAATCCCGACCCTGGCATACTTTTCAGTTTTGCTTTTATAATCATATAACATTTTAAATGTATAGAACATTTCATAGTATAACAATGGTAAAGGAGAATTTAACATAGAAATTCACATGAAACATCTGATTTATTTATATTTTGATTGTCACATGGTAAGGAGGCTTAGATTATATTATGTGGCAGATACATGAAATGTAACCCAGAGGGATAGATCGTATGGCATGATACAAAAGAGCTTTGGTTTCTACCATATCATTGGAAACAAACAATTACAAGATAAGCCATCTTTCTACATGGTGTGGATTGAAAAGAGAATTATTTTATCAAGACTAGTGGTCATTTAACAGATTATATTATACAGTGCAATCTCAAACCCTGGTACTTTGGGAAAGTTTCACTTGAAAATGTTTCTAATTATTCCCAACGTTTTAGTTATAAATGAAAAGTAAAGTAATGAGTTTATACGCTTATAACTATCATTTACTATCCTTCTTCTTTACAATAATCTTAGCGCTCAATGATGAGTATGATTAGGGATGAGGTTGCGTTGCACCACCAATTAGGAAAAGTTGATAATGAGTCGCTCTTATGAATTAGCATAATTTATGCAATCCTCGTGAGCAAATGTTAATGAGGCAGGTTTATAGTGCATGCAGTAATCAGCCATGACAGACGCATTGCTTACTGAGGTTGATGTATGATGTCAGCGTGGGGACATTATGCATCAAACCTGAAGGCAGCTTATAAATATGGAGATACACTGTCTGCTTCACTTCTCAATCTCCTCAAGAATTGCCCTTTAGTATCATCTTTGCATCAAACTAAATCTTTGTTCATAGCTTCATCATTGTTCAACGTTTTTGATCTTTTTATTGAACAATAGTTTGATGGCTTTCAAATCCTCTCGGAATCTTCGTTAGAATCAGAAAATGTTAGGAAAGTGCTTCAGTCTCTGAACACCAATGAATAACAAATACAATAATCTAGGATATTATGCGATGATTTTTAACTATGTTTGCCAATTCTGCACCAAACAATGTCACTCTTATAGAAATCCATTTTAATTGAAGGTAGTTATGAGACAAATGGTGATTTCGGTTGACATGATACCAGCTATATGTTTAAGTAGAGCATTGAACACTATGTTTTGAGGATTTACTTGAATGTCATAACTAATGCTCATAGCTAGAACAGGTTGAGTTAGTGGACCAAAGAATTCCAAGCGTGAACACACTGTGCATCAATATTTGTATTGACATAACAAATGTGTGATCGGACACATTTGTGTATACACTTAATTGAAAAATGATTTGATCCATTCAATTTGTACTTTTTTAGCTTGTCATTAAACGTAATTTACCATGAACAGAGCTTGAACAATATTTACTCTGTGTGATTCGAGACTTGCAGCACAGTAATGTGCCAAAGTGTATAAGAATGTTCAGAAGTCTCATTTTTATAACAAAACTCCATATATGGTGGAATGTAAATCTATTTATCGTATTTAGACATGAATAAGGAAAGCAACATTTTCAAAACACTTGAGAGACAGTAAAGGTAGAGGTAGCCTCCGTCAGATCTTCATAATATATGTTGGTGGTCCAAGGACTACAGACCAATTATAGGATGTGTTAAAGTCATTTAGCATTGAGGAGGAACCCCCAGGGGCGTATTATGCATATCATGCCTTAGTTTGACACTTTGTGTTCTATTAACATTTATACATCCCATTCTGTAATGTAATTGTGTCTGTTTAACATTGGTAATAGGCAGATAGAGAGCATATGTTAACATGTATTGTTTGGTGTAATGGGCTGTAGACTTTGGTCCAAGGTTTTAGTAAGTTTCATTTGGGGCATGTGCCACTTGGCGGAGCCTTTTATTGAATTGAAATGGTGAAATATTAAACATTTGCTGTCATTTGAAATGTTAATTATAATTTAGCTGCTTTTTCATTACCCATTTAAGCCTTGTCCATTGCCAGGCAAAGTTGTTATCATCCTGAGCTGCAAATCACTTTTATATGGCTTTTTAACATTCGATTTGCTACATGTATGCAGAAAACGTATTACTGTAGACAGCCATGAAAGGGTGAACGTCTTCCTGTTCTATGTCTACAAGTCACTACCCTGTTCAGGGCCTTTGGAATGTTGGGCTCTCGCACTTGGATGGTAGTGTACTGAATAGCTATGATTTTTCTCCATTTCAAAAACAAATAACAGGTTTTCCGATCTGCCTGTGTCATTCGTGGATTTGCAAAAGGTTTATGTATTTTTTACAAATAATTTGCTAACAAAAATCCATTCAAATTCAAACAAAAAAAAATTACGAGACTCATGTAAACCTAGATGAAGAGACCACCTCAACTGAGAACACTTGAAATCACCACATGCATGGTATTGATTAAATGAGAGGTCCTACTGTATGCAACACATTTGCTTTTCTTTAATTCTGCATGTGTCCTGGCTGGGTGGTGGCCTGTCATCTTGTCATTGACACTCACTAACATAATGACCTGCGAGTATTGTGCTCACAAACTGATGACCACCACTGGGTCTTTAGCCTGAGCACTGGTGTGTTTCCCATGGGGCGGGATTGTGTGAGGGCTCATTATAAAGGCTGATGGGGTGACAGAAATACAGTTTTGTTTCCAATGGCTAGTGTTGGAGGTTTTCAAAGAAAAGAAAATCGGATAAAAAAATAGTTAGAGATCAGTGCACAAGCATTAGGGAATACCATATATTTCCTGTTTATTCTTTTTCAAAATCCACCAAAGATGTAACCAATCAGACTAGAACTTTGGTTGTAGTATTTAATCCATGGGGTTGATTCTCTCCCAGAGCACAACTTGTTCATGGAGACTGAGTAGACTGAATAGGCCAGACTGTCACCCAACTAGCGTGTTGGAACAGTCTATGCCACAGCTAGATTTCTGCGTGTCAATATGTAACCAAGTGAGTCTTGTTCATAAGATTTTGTCCGTATCTTCCATAGGGCCCACCCAATTAACATCTTTCTCATTACATGGATGTAGTGTTGGGAATCAGTTGGAATTTGACAACTGATCATCACTTAAAATCAGTTGGCCCAACGATATTTTTATGTGACCGAATATGGTCCGCAGAGTTAGGTGGTATGGGGTTGATTGCGGAGCATTTGGGCTGACGCTGGGAAAAAGGGTTGTGTATATTTTTCACCATAGTCTTGTAAATATTCTGCCTTTTTCTTATCAATGGAGTCTGCACCATAGAATGCTTATAATAACATTTCTGTCACCTCAATAATAGAAGTATTTCTCCTCAATCTTGCCATGTGTGATGCCAAGTATTTCTATTGTATCATTCGCAATGATCTAATCTGTGACTCTGTCTGGGAAATTATTTCAGTATTACGATTTTCCAATAAAAGGCCAATATCTTTACATAATGGGCAACATTACCTAACGTCTGCTGGTGCAATATTTGTATTCCAAGTTGTAATTGTGATGAAATCTCAATCTGGTGAATAAGACACTGCGCTAACACCTGCTTGTAGTTGAAGTTTTATTAAATTTGAATAAAGACCATACTAATGTAAACCTTAATTAAATGCAATGCATGAAATGATTAGATCATGTAATGATAATCATTGAGTATATGAGGAGGGGAGGGGGGTACAGACAACTTGGGAAATGTGTCTGCGGTTGTAAAAATAGGAATTTCCTAATTTTTTTTCAACATGTTATAAAAAAGAAATATCCTGCCTTTTCCATGAAATATCTAAAGTTTTTATTACAGTAGCAATAGGGAGATTTTAAAAGGAAATGGATGCTCTAAAGGGCTGAAGGGGCATGTGGTTAAAACGTCCAATTACATTTGCTGAATCATGAATTGTTTGTGGTTATAAAATTAATGGCTAATATTTCAACAAGCGACTAAACCATGTCAATTCAGAATGATATCTTTTAGAAATAATGAAGGAATAGGAAAATAAAGCTTTTAATGCCAGAAATGTAGCAATATATGTGAAGAAATCTTACCGAAATGTATCATGATCTCTTTACATGCAAGGTTTACATTGGTGTTTTAGTTTAAATTATGTCATTTTTCATGATTTGTATTTTATTTGTTGACTGAAGACAAATATGTTTTATATTTTTTTGTCCATCTACATGTAGGCCACAGCCATTAAACAATATATTGCTTCGTTTTCTTTTGTGGGAAACCTGCAGTATATTGTATATATTGTGTAGAAAATTACACAGAGGGAGGAACAGAAAGCTACTTTTGCTTACAAGGGACAATCTGATACTGATACTAAAGTGCAGCATAGGCCTTTGTAAGGGTATCATGGGTATGTAGGTATAAAACATGTACTGGACCTATAATATTGATAAAATCAAATTACCTACTAAAAATGTAAATTTCCTGAAAAGGGAACAAATGATGTTTGTGCTGATACACAATGTTAGAAAGGTGTCAGGCTGGTTAATGGCAAATGTTGTCATTACTAGTACTAATATCAAAAATATTAGTTACATGTACATGTATTTTATTTTTTTGGGTTTAAACTTGACTTTATTTTAATATTTTCAGTACAACATACTTTTAGGACAACTTCTATAACTACATCTTAAAATAATAATAATAATAATTTTATGATACTAAGTTTCATTAAGAGACTACTATGAACCGGTACTATGAACCGGCTGAAATGTGATAAAGTTGAATTTAAGAAATGAAAATTAGCGTGCTCTAGCTACAATCTACCAGCTAAGGGTAGATGGACGTTCTAGCAGCATGTGAGATGACTTTAACCCTCTCACCTTAGACCTTCGCAGATGCAGTCTGATGAGGAGAAAGTGTGAACAACGTGAATCTTCATGATTCACAACAAATTTCAATTAGTTATCCTTGGAATATATGTTGGCTACCTTGACCATTTCACTTTTTAAGCCTTACTAAAAAGAGCCTATTTCAATGTTAAGTAGCTTGGTTACCACTGAATGTCAAAGTGCTTTATCTTGACAAAGCGCCTTTTATGCAGAACAAATATTTTCGGCTCAAATACCATTTTGTCATTTACGATTTCCATGGAAACATGATGGTTATATGGACCTGTATAACCTTTTTCAAGGTTTGACTGAAGATTTTGAGCCATGGTAATTGTCTTAAAGAGGTAATCAAGAGATATGCTTTGGAAAATATGTATGTAGAGAGATATATGATTATAGAGGTGGTCATAATTGAAGGCTGTAGTGTATTACCCCATGTTATTGGTACATAATGGCGTTTTCATTTCTGCTCTTTTATGCGGAAAGTTGCATGCAAAGTCAAGTTTATAGGCGCATTAAAAGTCAACATTGAGGTGGAAGCGAGGGTTTATGGAGTTTGTTTTTGGCACTAAAAGCTGTGATGGGTTAATTACTGTGGCACATAATGGATCATTAGCACCGGTGTTTTTAATGCTCAGGGTGACATGTAACTAGAGGTGGGTCTACGATGGAATAACTTTGAAGACTGTAAACAGTAGCTATATTTTATTAGGCATATCAACTTGGGAATCCAAGTTCAAGTAGTCGTGCGTTTTTATGTTTCACGTTTTGTCCCCATTATCTGAAAGTTATTATGATCAACGTTATATAATAGCGCAATTCACTGAACTCTTGAAGCAGTGTAGATTAGCGTTTGTCATATAGAAATTTCTATATTGTGACTGGTTGATCAGGTGATAAAGAGCTTTAATAGTCCAGTGATTTATTTTTACAGTCTGATTGCTGTAAAACATGTACCTAAGTTTTTTTGTGTAAAGGTTGTTTCTTGTTGAATTTGAAATTAATCAAAATTGCTGAAAAGTTCACATGAATATGTAGAAATATTTGAAATGACATACAGATCTATACTATCGACATATTGAGATTGCAAATGAATTTGCCATGAGTTGTATATCATTGGGCATTAGCACTGTAATGAGAAATCAGATCCTTTGTGTATAAAGTGCATGAAGTACACTAATTGATTGAGTCATCAGGGTCATTTATGTGTAACATATCTATATATTAGATATGAGTTCATGTCTTTGCTCAATTTCTAGTTGTATATGTATGCATTTGTACATAATGGAATGATCAATCGGTATCCATCCAAATTCATTTCTCATGTCCCAACATTGGGTTGGATGGCGCGGAGAGAAATGGCTAACCAATAAAAATCCTTTGAGCAGAACAATGCACACTTCAGAACATGAACAAATTTTAGTGCTCAGACAGAGCCATGTGCCTTATGATACAAACACTCCGATGTTGCTCATATTATGCTAGGTGTCACTAGGCGTTTTGTTTGAAAAAACAAAACAAGCTAAAATATAATGAGAGTTAAATATTCATTCATTGGTTGAATATTCATTTCTACACATAGAACAAGAATAAAGAAGGAACCAGCTGAGTTATAAAGTTTGTACAATTCTTCCAAAATAAATGATTTTAGCCATCATGGGTTCAAAGGTGTCTCTTTTACAGTGCCTTAAAAGCAGTCTTGAAATATCTATTTTTGGGCCTATTAGCACAATATATCAGTATATATAAATATAAATTTATGTAAATTCAAATTTGGTTGTTTATAGTTGTGATTCAATTGATGATTTCTATTCCATATATTGAGCTCCATAATGGTTGCAACAGAATAGATATGCAGTAGACCCTCCAAATAACAACCAGTTTTGAGGTCCCAACTCGTGAAAATATGACCTATGTTATTAACCCCAATGATAAAAACATCCCTTGTTTATTGAGACCACTTGAAGTTTAGGACTCCCCGAGGTAGTCTTAAATGTTAATAGAGAGATTCTACTGTATATGAAAATGCCAATGACCTGGAGTGTATTAAGTTGTCAAGTTGTCAGAATGAGTATGCTTATTACCCTTGCAACACATGCACCACTGAGCATATTGAGCTGTACATATTGAGTGTGAGTCAGGGTGGCGTACTGTGTTTTGTTGCCCTGGCTTCACTGCAATTGAGCATTTTACATGCGTAGTGTTGCAATTGACAGCAGCGAACTGACCTGGTTATATGATTAAGCTGTAGATGGTGATGATGCATTCTAGGTAGAGATTGTATGATACATTCTTGGTACATCTGTGTTTTTATTGAAAGATGTGTTTATAATATGAAAATTGTGCAATCTTTTGTTCGTATTACATTGTTAAAAAGTTTTCGTAGCACATGGCCATCAAGTTTTCGTAGCACATGGCCATCATTAGCAACAATTGTTTTGTAACATTATACCTATGGATGAAATAGTGCCTAATTAAATGGCAATATGTTGATAGTGTTATCTAGCAATGCGTACAATTTTATATGTAATGCACCAGCCAGCGGTAGAACCTGGCTCCCAGTGCAAAAAAGTATAACTGGCAAATTGCTTGTGTTAGGTTTTAAATCTCTGCAGATATCAATTAAAATGTAATACCAGGAAACTGGAAAACATGAGAAACCAACAAGATTACGTCTAGCAACTTTCAAGCCCTGACTGCAGAATAATCGCTCAATTGCCCTGTATCATCCATCGAAGGGCCTATACTCCCTCAAAGGCCCACCATCGCAAATGCTTAGTATTGAATTTGACCATACCGGTACTTAAGTGAGATGTCAATGTAAATGCCTTCTCACACTAAAATCCGTCCCATGAATTGACCATCTTTCAACATAAATATCGAAGGGCTTTTATGGGAACGTTTATGGTATATCCTGTACTTTTCTCTAGTCCCAAATAAATGTATAAATGTATATGCATTCAAAACTGGTCAACAGTTGCTGTCACATGAATGTGACCAAGCAGAGAGTTTTATTATAAGAAAGTCATGTACAAGGTAATTTTTTTTATCAATTAGTTAGTTGTCAGTAGTTTTGGAAGATTGATTCGGAAGCAGGAGAATGACCAAGTGGGGCCAGTTACATGCTCAATATGTACGGGGGACGACTCATTTGTCAGGCGAGGCATTCAAGCCAAATTGTTGTTGTTTTTGTTTCTTTATATTATATTGAAAAGGAAGAAATATGTACTATTTCTGTACTATACCCATGCCATATGCATGGAGAGCTTAGGGGTGCAATGGCCCCCTTTTCGCACTAAAAATGTTAATTTCAAGATTATATTGGACCTCTGGTTGTACTTTTGCACATACAAGACCTATGAAATCTACTGTTTGCGTCATCCACCCTTTCTGAAAATCTGTTATTTCCAATGATTACAGACAAAAGTTCTAGTTGAACTATTTCCTTGTGCCAGTTTTTGACTATCATCATCAGGCAGTAAGATGTTTGAATTAAGAAACAATTTTTATATTTAATGCCAGGGTTTGAACTTTGGGAGGTGTTCATTCCATACCATATTTACCTCGCTATATTATTAAACATTTATACCCTGCTATATATAGTCGGTTGAATAGTACGAAATTGTGCATATGGTAATTTTAACTACTTTTCCACATCGGGAAGACTGGGTAAATGTGTACAACTTTGATATTGTGTTACAAAATACAGCCCACCTGGCCTGTTGTTTACACAACAATGAGTAGCATTGGAATTTCTCCACAAATTTTGCCTGTGTTGGCATGTGTTTACATCAAGCTGTACATTATGTATTGTCTACATAGCCTCACTCACAAACAAGCATTTATCAAGAGTAATAGACTTACTGCAAGAATACCTTTTTAGTAACCTTTATGTAACACAAAATTCTAATTAATGGTTTTGTTGTACCACGTATGAGCTACATTGTAAAAGAACTTAATACCTTTCTGGGTTAACTTCAAATAGGTTGTTCAGGGTTTGTGAAAGCATATCTAAAAGTGATAGGTTATCTGCAAGTTAATTTTTGCTGAAACATTTTATAAGCATTTGCTTCCACATAAGTACCTCCTTTGTTTTACAAGGGGTAATACTGGGGTTGAGGAGCTGGATTCAGATAATGAACTAAGCATGATGGGATTAAGTGTTCTGGCGATGGTGGTCAGGCTACAGCCTGGTACAGACTGCATTAAAGTGTGCATGGCTGGCTACATCAGACTCAGGGGAAATCAACCTCCCCCATTCCCGCAATGCCTCATAATGGAGCAGGATTAAAAATGGACGCTGAATCGGCGCCTATATAAAGGGTGCCAGGATTTCTTCATTCCATGAAAACCAACCCTTTTGTCTCCCTGAGGGGTATGTGCTGAATGGCATTAATCATTAAGTGTCTGCCAAATGTGTAATGCTCTATGGAATCGTGTTAGTGTATAGTATTTGTCCCCACAGACATTTGAATATTTAGAATGACTAAAGAAAATATATTTGGTCTGGAAATGTATGTATACATATAACTGAGCTATCAAACTGAGTAATTTTTAATATCCAAAGAATTTTCTGTTTTGCTAGCCCTCTACAATGTATATGTTTCACTACAATGGCAGATCCAGATCTTTTGAAAAAGTGGGCGAGACCCGAGTGCATGTCATGCGTATCTCATCTGTAAAAGCTAGCACAGTTGCCAAAAACTACATAAAAATGACAAATATTTTGGAAAAACATGGTATATGCTCCATGCGTCCTGCATTGGATCTACCAATGCAGTTTATCCGTATATCTAAATATGAACCGCATTTGACTCGACAAATATGGTAAAGAAGCATTGAAAAAGACCACTGTCATTCTGCATTCATCTTTGATCCTGCACTCAGATGGTAGCTCAAGTTCAAATGATGCAACTCCTACGCGCTGGTTCATGTTGCCCCCATATAAATTCTAGGAGCTGCAATGATTTGCGCGCCATGACCTTGCTGTAAATGATGTTGCCAGCTCTGAGGATTAAAGCTGATGATGGCGATCGTATTGCTGGGTTTCAAATATAGCTCTGACAGGCTGGTGGCATCAAACAGGGCTGACGTGTGATGGCTCAGCAATGGAAACTTTGTCTCCTTTTATAGATGCAGTGAGTTTATATGACATTAACGGTTTATTACCTGATTGTTCAAAGCATTGTATAGTTGTGTCACATATACAGTAATAAAATACTGATGAAAAGTCTTGATAGGAAAGAGAGTATAATTGTAGAGTTCGCATTATAGTGTTTGCATAGAATTCAACATAAATGCGTACAAAACATGCATGGCCATGTGCTTTTAGTTGCAAAATGAACATTTAGGATATTGTCTTATGTGTTTCTATGTTTTCGTAGTCTTTATTTGAGAAGTTACATCAGGAAATAGGATGTTTTCTTCAAATAGCTATTCAATAATGTGTTGAATGAGTTTATTTATTGATGCTTTAGTGCCTTATTTTAGAAGATATAAAGCTGAAATATCAGCTAATTTAAATCTTTCACAGAGTAGTCATCAAACATTAAATTAATGTTGTGAATAACCAGCCTAATTGTAAGGTTTATTTTAGGGGAAAGCATACTTTTTTTAACACTTGCAACTACTTCCTCTATAGACCCTTTTACGTCTCACGTTCACGTAAAGACTATTATGTATTATGTATGTCATGAAACAATTGAAATGCAGTGTTTTACTCATAGAAATTCATGTAGAGTGTTGACTAGTTATTTTGTAGTGATCAAGTGGTAATGAGCATCACCTTGGCTTCAACATGCAGATGCATGTAATTAGTCAATAATAATTCCTCTCTGTTGCCCTCATTAGGAAGTCAGTCGGCAGCCTCATCAGATAGAGAAAACATGAGCAAATTGTGTGTAGCTTCTCAATGATAGATGCCTGTAGCCTCACTCGCTGATATTGTGTATAGCCTCCATGATCGATGTGCTAATCTAATATCTGTCTGCTAATCACTGAGGTTGTGACGTCCAATTTCCCCGAAAATATTAGTGATGCCAATGACTTTAGTTTGCACAAGTATCATCACAGAATGTTTATGTATATGGTACATGTATGTAATCTGTGACCTTTATTACTCAGGGTAATCAGAAGTTACTAGCAACTTAAGCTAGTTGCTATTTAGGAGAAGGGCCACCAGTGGTCATTGTGGCTACATTGTATAAGCCTTTTACGTATGCTTTTTTATCTTTGGAATTTTAGAAGGAAATAACGTAAGATAAGTCGCTCTCCTGTGAGATTCCCATAGACTCATGACAATTATTCATTATAGGACGTATTGTGTCACCACTTACAGCCGCCTTTGCCTATTTCCCCCCATAAAAGCGCATGAAAGAGGGTATTGACACTCTCCAACATGTGGAACTTAAGATTTCATAGAAGCTGATTACAAAAAACGTTTCTGTCGTAAAGATTTCTATTGGGAGAAGCAAAATCAATGAAATACGTATGCAAAAAGAAGCAGAGGTGTTTTTTAATCTGTAAAGACAAATAATAGAGAAGATAAATGATTGGTAACTAGCTAGTTCAATGTGAAGATTAAACATTATGTGAATGAATTCATTTACGGCAGTTGGAAAGTCTAGATTTCTCAAGTGCCAATATTGTCATATGATAGTTGAAGGAAAATTGTGAGTAATAAATATTGATTTGACCAACTTAAATGCAACTCCACATACTAAACTAGAGAATAACATGGAAAAATGTATGAAATTTACATACATGTACCGGTAGGAATGAGATAAGACTTATCTCATTCCTACCGGTACCACACAACATATGAAAGATGTGAAGATATGAAAGAGAGTATTACAATTTAGGTACGATACATGTATTTTTTTTAGGTAATAGTGAATGAACACTCCAAAAGGTACATAAAAATAAATCATCAGTTTACAGGAATCTTACTTGTTAGGTGGAAAACTGACAGATTTATTGGATTTGCTTTACTTGATCATGAATGTGTATTTATGTTGGAATTACAATGGTCCAGATTTTGATACAATTGAAATTAGCGGGTAGACTATAGAAGCCGAATGGTTACTGTTCGATTTGGTTATGGTTTTAACATACAAAACCAAACACACCTCGCTTAATTTACATGGTATTATTCTGCAGCATTTCTCATGTTACATGTATGTTTTATCGCGTATGCAATGTGTACAGTACTCATTAATTTTTCATTGAGCACGAATAATTAAACATGTGCATAGCATTAGACGTGTAATACTTATAAGCTCCTACAAATTACCAAAAAATGTTTGATATCATGTTGAATTTTGTTGGCGTCACAATGTGCTCACATTATAAAAAGCATTATTTTTTCATTGTTGTTTAGGATGTGTCATTGTTGAAAAATTGCCATAACGGCAGACGTAATGCAATAAAGTGATGTCCGGCTCAGGTCTACAGCTCCACATGAGCCGGTACATGTTGCCAAAGACATTCATTGGATTCGATTAACCAACTTTTCATTTTGGACCATTCATTTAGTAACCAAATCTAAGCCAAAAACCTAGGCGAGCTTGTTATTTGACTAACCGTCCAATCTCTAGTAGGCTTCTAGATTGAAATATTTCTAGACAGTGTCAAGTCCAGAACACCTCTAATGAAGATGATGAAATTGAATATGAAGATAAGAACAATGAAAGTCCATACATAAAGAAGGGTGCACGTGACCTGAGGCACTTGTCAATGATGGTGACAGTAAGTGGTGGAGTGACAGCAGCGAGGGCCTGAGATGAGTGATCAATATCCCGTATCGATCTGTGTTTGGTTCTTGAGTCATCCTAAGCTCAGGGAGTGCATAATTATGGGCTCATGTTGTTGGAGACTTTGATAGTTGTAGGATATACAAAGGCACGCCACAATATTGTGTAGCATAGTAATACGGTACCATCACTATTACTATGATAGACATAAATAAAAAGAACCTTTGGTGTACATTTGTATTGAAAACAAGTCATTATCAAATGGCGTGGTCTTCTATACTGTCAGTATTCGATTGGTGATCCAGATTACAATGTGTCAATTTTCGCATTTTGATTCGATAAGAATCTTCTAAATACATTCTTATTCTTTGGCCTTTGGGGAATAAGAACATCTGCACTCCCAGGATCAGCCAGTATCATTAGTGACCAGAGGACTAGGCACAGTGTTTCTCTGTTTCTCTAGCAGCATTTTGAGGGGTCAGTGGCAATGTTATGATTAACCTGAACCTTATTAGTCTCAAAAGTAGAATCAAAATATTCATATACATTACAAATGATGTATTCAGTGATGTGTAGTTATTAGATTTAAATTCGTACAGGAGGCCTTTTGCAGACTATAATTAAAATGACGTGTGTTTATTGTAAAAATTAGATGATTTAGTTGTTCATGGTTTGTTCGCCATCATACAAGTGATCCAATTGTAAATTATTGCCCTGTAACCCCAACTGATGTCATGTCTTCATAAAATCTGTATAGTGTTACATAGACCTGCAATTCTGCATGCAATCAGCTATTTCCACTCTGTGTTGCTATATTGAGGACATATGGGACAATCATTAAAAACTATTATGTTTGGACTGATCAATAATGTAATGAGCTTTGAAGCAGTGACAAGTAAACTGCAGTAGCAATAGTTGGCTCGGCCATCGATCTTTTTTGGGAAATTTTGTGTGTATGTGTTTTTTTGCTATAATGTAATTCTAATGCTAAAGTGATCAACAGGAGGAATATTTCCTTTTTTTCTGGTTTTCCATATTTGTTTTTTCCCTGTTGTAGAGAGAAGAGCAAAATCCTCGAGAGAACCCAATATTCGAGATAGCCAACTAATAAATGTTCATAATGTAGTTGAAGAAAAATTAAACTACCAGTAACTAGATAAGCAATATAAGATGCTGAGGTTCTACTGTATATCAAAGTAGAGTGATTTATCCACCAGAGTATTGGACTAAGCATGCTTGAAGCCATGGGATGTGCTGGCCAACCATGGAAGTGCATATACTGCACACTGAACATTCCATTAGGAAAAGTGTAAATGTGCTGTTAGCACTTAATTTTTCATGCTGTACTCATATGAGGTGCATTGCATATGTTCCAGCACACTATTAAAAATGAGTTGTGAGCTTTTACACTAACAGGTTCTGACACAATGTAAAATTTTCTAATAATCTATTTTGCAATCTGTGAATTAAGATTATTCACATTTATATAATGGACAGGTTGATGGTTCATGTCTATTTTTGATATTTTTATAGTCAACTCTGCATGATGATTTAGATAGATTGATAAGTTCATATTTATAATTGAAGGTTTACAAGTTTTTTTTTATAGCTGACCCACTGTGCTAAATTTCCAATTTACAGGTTAAATTAAATGCAATAAAGACAATTGCAAACAACATATTTATAGATACAACGTCATATTGTCTCTAAGTTATGTCTACCGCTCTAAATTAAAGGCTGCGTTCTGCATAAATGTTGTTCTACCCTCGCTTCGCACTGTAATTGAGCTGTTGTTTTACCCCCACACTTCATAATTCACGTGCTGAGTGTGAATCAATACAGTTCAGCACGGTGTTAGGGACAACACGGACCCAACATGGGGTTTAAATAGTAAGTGCGACATCCCTAAGTCATTTGAAATGTGGTGTGTCCATTAAAAAAAATATGTATGTGATATATTAATGCCTATTACAT
>CM032667.1:37182984-37281591 GCA_019095985.1 Streblospio benedicti | reverse complement strand
TTTTATTTTTAAAAAATTAACCCGGATTTTTTTTTAATAATTTTTTAAAAAGATTAATTGAAGCCGTTTAGATATGCAAATAGACACTATAACGTCACATTTGAACTCATGTCCTATTGCTCATTAAAAATGCACAATTAACATGCGCCGTGGCGCATGGCTGCTACCGCAAAAACACTTTGAAGATGATCAGTTTTTTGTTAAATAACACGACTAATTCTAAAGCTAGAAACAGATGGTATACACCAATGGAATCTTTGTTGAAATCTTCTTCGATACGTATATTGGATGCGACAGTTCGACCGAACAATAGCATTATTTTATCATCTCCCACATGACTTTTGTTTTGTCCATCTTTCTGTCTATCTTTACGTGTCTTTACAAACGGTCTCGCATGTAGTCACTTTGGTCGTAGTAACAAAAGATTTACCAGTCTTTTGCATGTATTTTCAGTCGATGCTCGACTCCAGAACTGCCTTGTAAAAATATGTTGTATAGGACTGTCTACACTGCTACGGATTTCTTTATACATGGACTAGTTTTTTGACCCACTTCAAAATATGTTCATCAATATAGCACCTGCTACTTCTAGGAAAAAAGCTATAGATTTTATTAAACTACTAAGAAAAGCTCCAAAATCAATGAACATCAAAGAGAGCGCACAGAACAGGGTGCGTATCAGTCATACGGCCGACGTAACTGTAGTGCAAGTCCCACCATAGGTACCGTGCAGACATGTAAACAAAGGGGCGGAGCTTGTGATGTCATGGTGTATTTGCACAATGAGTAAGATGTTAATTATAAAAGATCCAGTGATTATTAAATTACTAGATTTAAGGATGCCAGAGCATTGTATATGTGGAGTAATTCTACAAAATTTCAAGACATTTGGTCGAGCCATTTTGAAAGTTATAATGACACTTTGTGTCAGTTATAACATAAGACAATTTGGCGTTGCCTGGGCATCCGGCTCACAGTACGGTCATTTTTCAAGATAAATGGTCTGTATATTTCAACATATCGCAATACTCAATTTGTTTGGATATGCAGTTCAAGAAAACTTTAGTTCTCAAACATATGCATTTGGACAATGGTGTTTTCTTTACAATTCATGAGTTGATAACGTAGAATAAGCTTTGACTAGTTTTAAGAGTACTGTTCATTTTTGTAACCAATCTATTTTGCCTCTGGCACAATAAAAGCTTCCATATATCTTAGAGAAAGTGCTCAAGTTACTGGCAGTGCTTAAGTTATTGGCACCATCAAAAAGCATTAATTAATGTTCTATAAACAAATATTTATTTACCCCAAAAATAATATAGCTGTGACCACTACCTCCCATTTTTAATGCAATGGTGCCAGTAACTTGAGTACTTCCTCTAAATATTTTGAACATGTTGAAGATCTGAAAGAGAATTAATGTCTAATTCCTAAGGAAATAAACAAAGCGTTTGTTCGAACTGTACTCAAACTCATTATTGCAGGATGCATATCATTTCGTGATATTTTGAATTTTGTAAGTGAAATTACTGAAATTTCTGTTTAAAGTAACAGACCATACTATTACTAATTGTTATGTACTAGAAAAAAAAAAACCCAAATAGTTTCGCTTATTATCAGCTTATTTTCTACTTTAGGATAGTTTTAGAGAACGTAAATTTAAAATCGTATTGAAAAGGCAAATTCATGTGTATGTGAATCCTGCATTGTGGGTTTGTGAGCCTAACACTAAAGATACAAACGTTTTTGTTCTTGTATTCAGCAATGAATGCTCCGCCTCCGTCTTCTTTGCCCTCCACACCAGCCAGCAAGATGGGGAACCGTCCCAACAGCCCTACATCTAGTGTTGTCGTCCTGCCTAGTGGCCTCTCTATTCATATTAAAGGTCGAATTCTTATCAGTGTTTTCACATATATAGTTATCAATTCATCCTTTTTTACGAGTTTCATTTTTTGAATGTATTCAGATTATCATAATGCTGTAAATAGCTGAATAAAAGCTCATATTTTAATAGATATCAGAGGTTGATTTTTGACAGAGTCTTTTATTAAGGGCCCAATAGCTAGTTTTGTCTCCTAGATGGTGGGCACTGGATCAATGAATATGTAATGCAAACAGCCAAAACAGGTCTGTCCTTAGATGTGTAGTGATGAGTGTCTGCTAACCGCATATTCATTTGGAAATTATAGGGGATATCGCAAATTAAAACATTTGTAAAGATATATCCAAATTATCACCCGCCTCATTCGCAATTTATGATATACACTAGTCTACAGTATCATGATAATATCAAATACTTCAAACATTTAAGCCAAAAAGCGGGAGTTGATCACTATTTATGTGACCATCATAATGTTTATTAGAAAATTTAATTTTCACCAAAATGGAATTTATAGTTTACAGGGCACTGATTGTATGTTTGAAATAGAGTATTATGTTAAGAATATCCCTTTTATATAAATTATTTTGTTAAGATCATCTTGGATTATTTTCAGGCACCCAATTGAATATGGTAAACATTTTTGGCCACCTTTTTAAATTAAGTGTTTGTTTTAACTTGCAAACTTGTCTTTTTGTCTGTGTTCACAGCAATACAAATTTCAAATGATGGAAGAGATATTACTTCAGTGCACTTAATTAAGGAGACTTTCTGGAGATAAAAGAATTTTGAGATAAAAAAATTCTCAAAATGTTCTTGTTTTTTATTTTAGTATAAAAATACATTCATTTCCCTTTTTAAAGATGTATAACACTTTAGGGGTTTCGGAAATAGAATTTGGTTTATGGACCATACAAAAGATCATACAAAAGACAATAAAAAATTCAGTCAATGTTAATTTTCCTGTACCAATATTGTATACATGATCTTTTGATTAGTCCATAAACCAAATTCTATTCCCAAAACCCCTAAAGTGTTATACATTTTTAAAAAGGGAAATGAATGTACTTTTATACTAAAATAAAAAAACAAGCACATTTTGAGAAATTTTTTATCTCCAGAAAATCTCGTTAATGGGATTTGTTGATAAGTAAAAAAGTATAGTTATAAGACAAAATGTGTAGTTATAAGTACAAGTAATGATTTCACAGTGGCATTCACTGCAATACACCTTTCCTCTCT
This sequence comes from Streblospio benedicti, assembly GCA_019095985.1. NCBI lineage: Eukaryota > Metazoa > Annelida > Polychaeta > Spionida > Spionidae > Streblospio > Streblospio benedicti. The sequence continues at coordinate 37,278,470 of CM032667.1, read as the reverse complement.
CGCCATGCAGGTGGACTAAACACCGAGGATGAAGAGATTCATGGCAAGAAGCGGCGGCGGAGCAACTCTGCCGGCGAGTCCGTGGTGATGGCTGGCGGCCGGGGTCCCCAGCCCCCTGCGGCTGCCCCCACTCCTCTCACCATGCCGCCCAAGGTGCAGCAGGCGGTGCCGACGCCTCCTCAACCACAGCATGCCGCTGGCCTGGGCGCCATGTCGGCTGTGCCAGGCATGTCCCCCATGAAGATCACAGTGACCAAGAGCCCGGCGAAGGCAGCCACCACACTGACCCCATTGCAGAAGGTGAGTTGGCTGTAATTTGGATCCTGAAAATTACGAATAAACCTATTCAGCGTGGGCGAGATATACTACCTATTGGCATTTACAAAGATGGTACATGATATGAGATAATTTTCACAGCTTTTTCAATGATTTAATCAAGTTGTCTCCAATCTTCTCTGCTGTAGGTGATCATTGTGTCGAGCGCAGGTCCTGGCCAGCCATCACAGATCCTACACAAGTCACTTAACATGGCGGCAGCTGCTGCGTCCGGCATGCTTAAGTCTGCATCTTCCTCATCAACAGCAACCACAAGCATGCTGACTCACCCAAAGGCGTCTGTGCTTGTCCCTAGCAGTGCAAACACAGCAGCAGGTAAATGGGGTGGGAAATTCTTGAACAGACGACATATGACAAGAGCATGCTGCTTGGTCTAAATAGCGATAGGAGTTTGCTCGTGTCATCTAAATTCCTGGCCACGTCTTGCTTTGATAGTAAATAGTTCGAAATTCTCCCGCTTGAGAAACAACAAGTCATCAATTGCTCATTAGAAAAAAGGTCTAATAGCTATGCGCCATTTACGAATTGTCTGCTAAAAAGTCAAATGACTCACAGGTTTCGTTTTTGTTGCAGGTTCAGGTGGAATTGGAGCAAATGGGAACCTTGGTAATATTGTGACTGTAGCAACCACATCGAATGCTGTGATGAGCGTCCACCAATCTCAGCAACAGCAGCATCAGTACATCCACTCTGTCTCGCATAGTGGACAGATGCAGCAGCAGCAAACGATTGTGCAACATGGTGAGAGCTACTTCATGATTTTATATTGAATATGCTGTCTTTCATAGTACATCATTATTTGTAACTTCAAAGAATACAGTTTATGCTATCATCTTGATACCAATTGTAATTTATTATTTTCTGGACCAAGAATATTTTATTTCCATTGGCATTTGTGAAAAAAATGTTAGAATTCATTTTAAGTAAAATGTTACATATATACAAAAAATATGTTATATAAAAAGATGTGTACTCTTACAGAAATTAAAGATTAAAAGAATAAAAATATTTTCAAACTTAAAACTTCATAAATTGTAGTGAAAGGTACACTGCATCTGTGTCGTAGTATCAATACGTTTTGCGAAGTTTATTCTGACATCACTGTGTGTTGTAGCGGGAGGCACCCAGCATACAGTGAACTACCCGCGGGCGCGCACACGCCTCCACACGCCCCGTGTCCGGGCACCAGTGCAGCGAGGCATCATGGGCAACCAGCAGCACGGCACGATCTACATGGGAAGCACCAGTGCTGGCCCAGTACACCCCACACCCACAACACTCTCAGGTCAGGAAAATGTTTGTTTTCTATATTGTAATTGTTGGTATACAATAGTATCTATCTGATAAATTATTCATGAAATGATTTACAGATCAATGACTGAAAATATTTATTGTGCCATGTTTATGTTTCATATTGATTGAATAATGCATGAATGAATGTATCCTCAATATTTTTAACATTATTTTTTGCAGCAAGCAGTAACATGCACAATATCCAAATCAAACCAGTTAGCAAGCCCACTATTCGCATCAAACAGGAAGGCAGTAAGTTACCAAACATGGTTTTTAAGTCTCATTACACACATTATATATTCTAACCAAAAATCCTATATGTAAAATATTAAATTATGCATTTCTATTTTGAAACATCAATTTATGCCATTCAAATGTTGACATCCATTTGTGCAATGTTATTGCAGGCATGAAAATCATCACTCAAGGTATTCCTGGGGGCAGTAAAATCCTGCCTAAACCGGTGGGGTCCAGTCATGGTGGCAGTGGCTCCACAGTGGTTGTCGTCACTTCAGGCACAGCAATCGCCAGCAGCAAAACGCTCAGTATGTTGCTTAACAAGTTACATACGTATTATTAAGCAATTTTCCATTTTCCAAACACACCATCTCTAAAGATGTGAGCTTGCGTCACTTAGATATCTAAAATTTCCTCAACGACATTGATATCTGTACAAAAGTGGTCAAGCAGCAACGTCCGGCAACTGTCATGTTACATTTGAATGTAAACTATCTACTGTAACTTGTGAATCTGTATGTCTGCCAGCAATATTATGTAAACGCTTGAGCTTGTTCCTCGTATGTGTAGGCCAGCTGTCCGGCAGCAAGGTGCTGAACATCACCACGTCCGGTGGGCGGGTGCTGGCCTCCCGTTCCACTGTTGGTGCAGGTGCACCCGCAAATGTGGTCACCGTCAACCCCAAGACGCTGCAGTTCACCAGTGTGAAGTCCTCCACTGCAGCGCAGCCTGGCTCTTCTGGTAGGTGGGACAGAAGCATACTACATAAAAACTAATCTGGTGTAGGCAACAATTAAAAAAAAAAAACTTCTCCATGTCCACACTTTTTACTTTTCTGTAACTAAAAAACTGAGCATAAGTGTTTCCTTAAAAATTGTCAAGAAGGGTTTGCAACATATGCTGTCATGAGTTTGACTGCACAGTGGTTTTGCTACAACTAGTTCCTATCAAGCAATGTATTCGATTATTAAGTACAAAGTGTTTAATAGTGTGATCTGCTGTGCCCATCAGTATTGAGCACGTCTGGCGGCCGCATCACGACGGCGGGCGGTGGGAAGCCGTCGGTGATCGTGGTGCAGAAGGCGGGGCCGCGCGGACACCACCACCAGCAGGTGGCAGGCGGCCAGAAGCCTCGCACGCCCACCGCCCGCCGCCGCCATCTCCAGCCCCTTCGAAAAGGTAAGGAAAAATGTGAGTATGAACGTGACCATTGATTCTTACTTTTGACTACTCGTTCTGTTTCGTTTAGCTGTTTGATTGGTTGCCACGTTTGGTTCTTGATTACGTTGTTTATTTCGTTTGCATTTTTTTTTGTGAGATTTGTTTTAGGAGTAGGCCAATATTAAGCAAAAAATATGTGAAAGTATTATTTAATTGTATTATTTTTTAACTGTTTGAGTGAATTAAGATTTAATAATCTAAAAAAAAAAATATATATATTTCTGAAATTTGAAATTGAAACACCTAGCTTCTTATTGTACCGGGAGTGTAACGAGCACGTTGTTGTACAGGAGCTGGTGAGCTTCATCCAGAAGCAGGACCACGGCGGGGGCGGGGGTCCCCAGCAGGCGCGCCTCGTCCAGCAGCAGCCCGGCACCAAGCCACTACCCGCCGGCCAGCACCACAAGAAGGTCAGTCACCACGCTCATAGCCATGCTGGCCATTTCTTATTTATAAACCCGAGTTTTAGCAAACCTGCCCACAAAAATAGCATGTGTTAAATAGACTGGCATGTATTTAGAGGAATTTTGATGACATTAAGATGAATTTCGATCATCTATAAGACGAGAATATTATTTTAAAGTGATGGTAGAGGCGAAAGCCTCTCTCATTGTATTGATATAGTTCACTATATGATATTATCCTGCTGGCTTTCACATCAATGCATAAATATCACAATGTTTAGAATATTGAAGATATAGTGGTGATTTTATGTTATTGTGTGCAGCACATCACTGTGGTGCGTCGGCAGCAGCAGCAGACGGGCGATGACAGTAGTGGGGGCAAGTCGTCCATCCTCGCAGACCTCATACACGCAGCCGGCCTGCAGCAGCAACAGCAGCTGCAGCAGCAAACAGCAGCAACAGCAGCAGCAGCAGCAACAACAGCAGCAGGTAAAATAATTGAATAAGGCAAATTCTTGTTGAAACAAGTAGTTCGAATACCGTAAATCTTCGCCTATAGGTCGAATATTTAGTGCCCAAATATCCATTTCAAAGAGGGGAGGTCGACTTATAGGCGACAGATCAATTTGAAATTGCATGGTCTTGTGAGCAATTTGTGCCATTTCATATAAAATATATCACATTTGCCAACTGACACAAGTGTGTCACAGTCAATAAGCTTTGTTGATTAATTGTTAGTTTTGGATACAATACTGATTTCAATGTTGAAAATTAATAGCCAAAAGTTGTCTGACATCAGGGCAAGCAACTCTAAAAGTTACTTGCCCTGCTTTAAAGTTACTTGCCCTGGGCGAAGGGGCAGACAGCTATTTCCAACACTGATTAAACATAAAAATCCAATAAAGAATAAGCAAGATATTAATTATTTTCCAAACGTTATGTATTTAATTTTTGGCGGTTTGTTAATTCGAAACGCACGTGGTCTCTTTGTTTATGCGATCGAGGTCAGGAAATATGTTCAGAAAGACTTATATTTTTCTTAAAATACCCAATTTAGGGTCCAAAACAAGGGTCCTCGACTTATTCGCGAAGTAGACCTATAGGCGAAGATTTACTGTAGTTCTAACAATAGGAGTTTATGAAATGTTAGGACCAGTTGATTTTGTCTGAAGTAATTCTCCCTGTTGACCATGCAGAATGTAATGTCATTGGTACCAAGCTATTTACAACTCGATGTGTTTTGTTATTAAGCCGGCAACTCATCAGAGTTGCAAGGGTTATAGTCACGCTGCCCACTTGCCCACCGAAGTTGACCGCTGAACCGCCTTAAAAACCGGCAATCAGTACGCAATCGCCCCACAGCCGGCCCAATCCGCGCATTAATATGGGGTGCGTTTCGGCTCCTAGTATTGCCAGTTCCAGTGCTAGAGACAAACTATACGTCATTGGAAAGGGCTCGTAAAGCGGACAATGTGCGATTCGTCCGGTTCAAATCCATCTTACTACAGCCGAGGAATCATGCTTCAAAGTTAAAACCTTTTTGTTTTCATTTTCGTTTGTTGGGAAGCCCCATGAAGTCATGAGCTGTATATACTCACCACTGCAACATGTTCTGTGGGGTCAAAGTTAGAGCTAGCTATATGTCTTATGAGGAAAATAAAGTATTCTACAGATTGCGTTAAGAATGTGTGACATTTGCCGGCTTCTCAGTACGTTCAGTACTTTGATTTTTTTCTCTCAGCATCAGCATGAAGAATCCGGTGGTCAGAATAGGGTGGTGGATCTGACTGAAGAGTCTCAGGCTGCTGTAGCTGGCATCCCAGGCTCCCAGGGCGACGGGGCACAAGCAAAAGGTGAGGTCAATCCTGCTGATGGACCTCGCTGACATTTCTATGGGTTATTTGAAAAAAAAATAACATATCAAGTCATATGATGAACATTTGATGTATAAATGTCCGGATGTTTTGAGCAAAAACTGCATTGTCAGATTAGTTTGTATGGCAAATGTAAAATGTTTTTCTTTGGTTTCAATTTTCAATCTGAATGTAAGTTCCTTTGTTGATCAGGCCACCAGTGGGTGGAATATGATGCACCGCCACTAGAGCAGCCCGAGTCGGGGGATGCGTCCGCCATCAAGGCATTACTCGACTTGCAGCAGGGAAACAGGCTCCACAAGTGAGTGCATCTTTCGCTCCATTATGCTTGTTATGAATAAGATTAAGTATGGTACTACAGGGTTCGCACGCCCCGGAAAAACCCTGGAAAACCCGGGAATTTGATTTTCAGCAAATATGACCCGGGAATACCCCGGGAATTTGACCATATCCCGGGAAAGTCTTTGAAAACGAGTAAATTGCACAAAAAATAATAAAATCCCGTGTCATTTCCTGATTTCCTGTGTTTATGTAACAAACTCGATTTGCCAAAGTGATTTATATGCACCGCTTTCGTTTTCTACTGCACCTCGCAAACAAAGCGCCACCACCGGCACCTACTGATACTATTGTGCAATATGTGGCGAACTCAATTTGAACTAAACTTCTATAAAAGACGTATGCACCGCCTAGGGAAATTCTGTTAGTTGCCCGCGCCATAAATTAGTTATGCACCAGTTTCGCTTTTCTATTCCACCAGTCGAAAGTGGCACATCCACCGGCACTTTGGTGTCAGACCTGGTTTCAGATATTTCTCAGAAATGTTTAACAATGATTGTTTTAATTATTATGAATTGAGGATGTCTGTGTCTTTCGATGATGAAGAACGGATGCAGGTAAAGTATACTACTTTTTGACAATAAGATGGGTGAAGTTTATGTAGCTTGAAAGACAAAAACGTGTGATAATGTGAGCGAAAAAATGAAAGCAAATTCAAATGTGTCAGTGAATTAGACATAAACACGGCCCCACCACGCACCCCCAGTAAAATTCAGAAAATATAGTATATATATGTTGACTAGGCGGATGTGTATAAAATTTTCATAGTTGTCGCCGGATGGTCAAAAAATCAAACACATTGTCAATTTAAAAAGGCATCTCCGATTTTGTGGGTCTGCAGCATCAGCTTTTTATACTACGGAAATTGGACAGATTTTTGAATCACGTTTAACATGTCATGGGTAAATGGGAAAATCGTGTCAGAATTTATACCCCCAAAACAGACAAAGAACTGTTAATAACTTTGTCAATTTTTGTCGGATTTTTGGTGATCTTTTTTTTAAAAATGATTCCATGAGACGTAGAATTTTTTTCAAATTTAAAAAAAAAAATAGAAATTTATTCAATTTTATTCAGTGTAGCTAGCACTGACCACATGTCATTAGAATATTCAAAATATTGTCAAAGTATGCTATCAGTATCAACAAATAAACCTTGCATATGCATATGCTATGTAGAGATCCTCTTTGGATAAAGCACTCTAAATTGCATCTGTACAGGAAGGGTGTCACAATCACTTGAACAAAATATAAGTTTTTTATTCATATATAATCTTACCAAGATTATATGAATAAAAACCTTTTTTTTTCAAGTGACCGTGAAGGGTGTACACTCGTCTATATATATTCTTTTTAATTTTAGAAGTACCACAATTTAATTATCATCGAAGATAACTACCCTGGAAAATTAGCTCAAACCCCTGGAAAAATGACACGTTTTATATCAAAATACCCCTGAAAAACCCTGGAAAAATAAGTATTTGGGAGTGTGCTAACCCTGTACTAATGACCATGCACTTTTTCAAAATATGCACTTCAAATGTTAAAAAATTTATAGATTGAATGAAACTGAATTTTCTATGAGTGTTGTTACCATTCTCTTTTGTTGTGGTATATTATAGCAGTTATGAATATATATATATAATTTCTTTCCTGTCACAGCTTATAAAAGTACATCATAAATCATCCGTCTATTTCATTCATACCAGTTTCTCTTTATAGCTATTTTTGATTTTAATATGACCGCGATTGTGTAACAAGATATAGATTTACATGACTGTTTGTTTTGAAAGATAATTTTTGTTACAGAGGGAATAGTAGTGGACCAGAAAGTCAGGTTATTCCTCGCTCTGATATCATCACTATTGGTAAGGATTATGTTTTTGTTGAACATTTTTCAATGTTATTTTTTTCATGATGATTTTGATCTGTTTGCAATCACTGTAACTCAATTGTTATTTGCAAATATTTTATTTTATGCATTTTTGTATTTAGATACATCAGGAAATATTATCCAAGGCCTAAAAGATGGATCAAATCAGGTAAGAAAAGCATGTTTTTTATGTCAGCACATGAAGTCAATTAGAACAAGATCATTCCGATTTCCAGAGTTGAATTCGAAATTTCGGAATCATTCTGAAAATATGAAGTCAATTCCGATCATTGGGGAAATGACCCAATATTTTAAAAATGGTACTTTTTCCCTTAAAATATTGATATTTTTGCTCGCATAATGGGTGCCGCCATTATCGAATGTACTCGATTGAACCATGCATCATATAAACGACGTCCACGGCTTTTACCGGCGCACAAAAATGCACTCGATTTAAATAACTGTAACAGCGATAGTCTCTATCAGCGAAGCCCAGTTTGTGCGTGCTGTCACTTATGCGGCAGACAGCCTCGACGATTCAGATTTCTATTGTCGTAATGCGCACATGCACCTGCACCAACACGACCTGTCAACGGTATATATGAAAGTAAAACTGAGAAGAAATATTGAAAATTAATGAATTTGTGCATTCTACAGTAACGCAATGATGCAAAAACACAGGGATAAGTATTCAAGAAAATACAATGATATCACTGCAACAGAAAAGAGTGTGCGTCACGCCCGCTATCGTTTGATTTTAGTATCAAACATAGTGGTGGATACGACATTGTCATTGTAGAGCATGAGCAATCAAAAGAGAACACATGGATATGGTGAAAATTCGTGGTGCATACAAGACATAAGATGCATGATTATTGATGTACACGCCTGACCTTCTACGGTAAAGTGCATTTGCACATCCCGTGTGCTCTTCCAACTCTACAAGCATGCATATCATGACTACATTATTGGACGGGGGGAGAGTGCTCTTGCGTAGGGGGTTTGGAGGGAAGGGGGGGGCGGGTTTCCCCAAATTTTTCTTTGAAAATGTGATGCATTCTTTTGCAATCCAGTGTATAATTTACAGCAAAATTGGGTACTTGGAAGACTTAAAATAGTCTCTTTTTTCAAATGTCCAACAAGATTCATTTCATCACTTTCAAAACTGTGTACTATGTAACATAGTTAAAATAAAATGGTTTGAAATCGTCATTGAGTTTTCCTTACTTTGAACGTTTTTACGCGAAAAGTAGGACGACCATCGTCCATACTTTTGTATTTTTTGTAATCAAATATGTTGAAACCAAGTTAATTGCACTTTTATGTGCATTTTTACTGTCCATTCACCCTTCTAAACACAGAACAGTGTTATAAAGTAGTCTTATTTAAATATAAGTTAAAAATACATAATAAACGTAAGATTCAGAAATTTTGACCCAAATTCAGAAATTTTGGCCTCGATTCCAGCAGCAGCAACAGCAACAGCAGCAGCAGAATCAACAACAGCACCTAGTTAGCATATTACAACCTCAGCATGGAGCTGCCGAGGTTAGACTGAACCCATCTGCTGCTTCCGCTAGCACGGACGTTAGACTGAACTCTATAGCATTAGCAGAAGGGGACAAGAATAGTAGACTGAATCCGTCACCTGCATCTGGTGTGGATAGACTGAGTAGTGGTAGCGCGTCTGTGGTGGTTGTGAGCAGACAGAACTCAGTGTCGTCGTCAGCCTCGTCTCACAGTACCACGGTGGTGGTGGAGAACAATAGGCAGGACACCATCGAGGATGACACGCAGCCGCACAACTCACAATCTAGTCTTCAAGGTAGCGACGCAAATATTCATACAATTGATGCTTTCTTTAATAGTTTGGTGTACCATTTCACCTTTGTACAGTTTGTACTGAAATTTACAAATGTATTATAATCTGATCTTATAGATTTAACAAAACAGTTATTTGATTAATATATGTATTGTCTTTGATGTGGATGTTTTTAGTTTTGTTATTTTCTTTTAGCCATTGTACATAAAACGTTAATATAAAGAAATAGTAAACTGAATAGTAAAATAACTGGATCTCATGTTGCACAGACATTTTATAAAGTATAAAACATTTTTTTAGTAATATGATTTACTGTAACCTAAACTCATCAGGATGAGCATGCTGAGATGCTCTGTTCTCACGGCTGGGTCCTACCCAGATGAGTGTTCTACTCATAAGCTTTAATTAAGATTGATGCATGATAAAGGGCCGGCTCGATACCCCATTCGTACCACAATGCTGTCCAATATATCAGTGGTTTTCAGAGTATGAATGTGTCAATTGTGAAATTACATGGGAATAACCTCTTTACTGGATTACCTCTTTGATGTCTAATGTTGGGAAGTTCCTACATCATAAAACTAAGATATCCAATCTTTAGAAAGTTATTATTTAGAAAATACACTTTGTTTATATGATCATAACCTTTGTTTTGAACTTTATTTAAGCGTGCATAAGACATAATATTAAATGTTTCAGTTTTAGTCAATGCAGCTGATGCTGAGCGCCATCAGCAGGCGGAGTCTGCAACAATGATTGACAGGTCACAGACTCCGCCCACTGCAGTGTCACTCAGCCACGGTCAGAACCGTGTCACGAACACAAGCAAACAGTTTGTCACTTTGACAGAGGCTGGAAACAGGAGCAAAACCATCAGCATTGTCAAACAGGTAAAGAACATGAATTGTATTTTTACATCCTTGTTGACCATTTATTGTGATCAGATGTATCAATTAACAGGATTTTCATGGAAGGCTCTCAAATAATTTCCTCTTGTGCATCTCATAGAGTGTTCAAATGATCTCTATTCCATCATTAGCAATTTGATCAAGGTTACCCATTCTGACAATTAGCTATTTTGTGCTTATAAGTCCTAACCCTAAATTACAATTAAAACTTAAATGCTGATTTCAGGGTGGTGGTGGTTCTGTGCCAGTTGCTGTGGCAATGGACCCATCAATAGACATGTCCCACATGAAGATGGAAGACCTTGCCAGTCAACGTTACGGCAGCCATGAGGATGCCACTGCCACTGTCATTTATACAGGTACAGTACTTACAATCAGCGAATTGCCTATGATTCAAAGCCATTGTCGGCTGTAAGACTGCTTTGTAAGGGTTAAGCTACCAGTTGACTTGATGAGTTGCTTGGTGATCAGTTTTTTTTAACTACCTCGTCAAACTTTATGATATTGTCTCCTCTTGATATGTAATCAACGTAATGTAATCATATTCTACTTCTACCAAGTCCATAAGTTAAAAAGATGTTAACATTTACATGGTTTAACATAAAGACTGGTAAGGCAGAAGACAACGTGTCTACCAAGTTTAAAAATCAGGTAGACCGACTCAAAATCAGGTAGCCCGGCACTCACGTGTTGTTAAAAAATGCATAACGATTGTTGGACACCAGTATTTTGTTTTTCTAATAATACATAATGGAACTTCGAAAACGAGGTAGACCACAGGTCTACCTACTGGCAAAAGCTGGTAGACCGACCAGTTTTCAGGTAGCTCAGGACTACAGGTTTACAACTTATGTCGAACCCTGCATTTAACAGAGGATGGTGTGGCATTGACATCTGAGCAGCAGGACTACGTGCGGCTGAGCAAGCGGAAACGAAAACCTCCTCCTCAACCCGATGAGGTCACGGCTCTGTCACAGGTCGGCGGATGGATAAGGCACGCACTTGGGTAAGCAGTCTGTGTGGCCACACGGTTAATATTTTCTCTCTTTCAAAATTTCATTAGTTTAAGCTTAATAAGTTTTTCTTGATGTGGTGACAATTAGTTGAAATTATGAGACAAGTTGGCCAGTAGTATTGTTTTCTAACTAGCCAAAACCAATCTTATGTAGCCAAAAGTGTCAAATATTTACCTGAAACCAAGGAAAGTAGAAAAACTTACAGCATCCGGTCACCCTAGGGCCTATGCTCCTAAAATGGCAATAGACTGCATAAATGTCAGTACTATGAAAAAAAATACCCTACCCAATTCTCAAACCTCGGCAAAAATCCAGGGCCATTCTCACTAATTTTCCAACCATTCTCATTTCACAAGTTTTTTCATAGAAAATGGACCCCCATTCTCATTTCTCATAAAGAATCAAGGGCCATTCTCACATCTCAAAATAAGTATATTTCCCCCTCTACTATTGAAATGTGCAATAGCTCATAATAAAGGCAGCTTTCCTAATTGACAAACGTTCAACTTAAAATCCACTTGACTTCATACACTGCTTTTCCTTGTAGACTGCTACAACGTACGATGCGTTTCCGTGGAGCATACAAGGAGAAGGGCGAAATGAACGCTGCGTCATGGTTCACGCGCCCTGTCGACCCAGCAGAGGTTCCAGACTACTATAGCATCATCACCAACCCAATGGATTTCTCAACCATCAAAACTAAGCTGGAGGTGTGTGGCTAGGTTACTTCAGTCCTTGCTTACTTAATTCTTTTGACCATACTGATTGAAATACCCCAAAATTGTGATTGCTTCATTAGCATTTGTGATTTTTTTACTATATTTTATTATTTGTTTATATCATAAGGTCAGTTTAGTTCATGGCAAATTTTTTTGACGGTTTTTTGCTATTTGGCTGTAATTTATGCCCTAAATTATAGATTTCACCACCATAATTTTGAAGCTTGGCTGGATGAATACTGTATGAAGAGGTTTGTTGTTTTATTCTGTGATCCTCAGCCCTCATAGATTATGTGTTCTGTGTTAAGTTTTGTCATGCTTTTCTTTGAACAAACACTACTGTTGTGTCGTTTAGAACAACAGTTACGACGACTGGCCGGACTTCCACTCAGACATGCTGCTAGTGCGAGACAACTGCTACCAGTACAACCCGGTGGGCACAGAAGTGCGGCGCGACTGCGATGAGGTCTTCGCATTCTTCGAGGCTGAATATGATAAGGTGCTGCTCAAGTGGCAGCAGCAGCAGGTAGCCATGGTATGACTCTTCGCATGTTGTGTCTCCCACATTCACTTACTCGTTCACTCACTTATCTCATGTGGCTCATCAATCAATTCCTTTCAATCTCATGTATCCTGTAATTAGTAATAGATGTTATGTTTTGGCTCTGACATGTTTGTAACAATAATAAAATGTTTGCATGCCATTTGTGAAGTTAGTGCCTACTAATTTTTTATTCTGATATTGAGCTTAAATAGAAAAAAGCCTTACGGCAGTTTGACTTTGTGGTTGTTTGGGCTTTGGTTTGTGAAAGATCCTTGATTTGGCCTTTACAACGGTCGCCGTATTTTGAACGTATGATGTACATTCACTTCACACAATGTGATCGATTTTCAGATTTTATTGTCGTAGATACTGTGAGTTCTATAGGTATACTGAAGAGTCCAAATAGTATTATACTTACACATGAGACATGAAATGCGATGCAGATTCTTATTTTCACACTTACAACTCATAATATTATACATTTTGAAAGAAATATCAATCGTAACCAACCAAGATTTCGCTTCTCGATTCAAAACATGGACATTTGACAGGCCGAGGTAATACGATGTTATGGTATGAAAGCAAGGTGTTTTGTGACATGAAATTGTTAATAATGATATCGGACATACGTTTTATTCACAAAATGAGAGATTACAGTCCTGTTGCTTTGCTTGCGCGATTGTCGAGTGATCGTGCATTTGCTGCCAAATCTCCCGCTATTGCGACGTGTAGACTAAGCGCACATTCCAGAAACTTACCAGGTGTATTCTATATCGTATCCGCCAAACACTGGTGGACTTTATAAATGCTTCCATTTCATCATTATCATTGAAATCTGACATTTTCCACAGAAGTATTTTCAGTCCATCCTCCTTCCCGCTTACCTGTGTTATTTCGTCATCGGAAACGCTTGTGATTGGTCAAAATAATAGCGGGTGCCTTATCATGCATGTTTTGAAATGCTACTACGAATAATAGACCATGTTGGCAGAGGCTACAACTTCGGAAATCACCTTAAACAGACGGAATATAATGAAGGAATAAATTATTTTTATGAGTTCAGGGTTCACGGCATGCTAATGAGATGTTTATAAACAGATAGGAAAATGGACGCTCAATCGTTTGATACCAAAACCGATGGTTATTATTATATTTCGAGGACAAAATTGGGTTCAGAAAATGGGTGTTTCGTCTATAAGTATGTCTTCTTTAAAATTATTGTATTATTTGCTATAAAAAGTTGTTACATCGAAATATTGTGAAGACTTATGAATGGAGTAGGCGATTTTGAGTCACCACGTGGCCTTGTATGATGCATGTGACAAACGCTTTGATAGTTACGAGGGTTTGAAGAACGCATGTTTTAGGCTTATTTTAAGGCATGCATTAAGGCATAAATGCCTTACCGACCGTCAAAGGGTTAAATGTAATTCTGAGCAACACCTAAATTGTGTTTCCGTGTGTCGTACATTGCAAAAACTGTGATTGTGAAAGAGTTAATTGTAACCTGTGTAGATGATAATTGTTTTTGTTCTATTTCAGGCACATCAGAGTCACCAAACATCACCCTCCAATAAAAAACTAAAACTGGTTGAAAAAAGCCCTGTTAGATCATAGCAGGATCAACACACTGCTGCTTATTTATTAGTGCTTGAGGCATCATCGTTGTCATGTTAGTGAAGACAGACTGAGGCTATGGGCCCTTGCCATGATTTCCGGATACTGCATGCTGGATGCTGGATGGTGATTGCACATCATCCCTTGAACAGGCACCATAAGAACAGTAATAATCCATGCTCTAAATGTGCGTTCACACTGTTTGTGCAATGGCTGATATAAAAGTTGACTGTAAAAGGGAGAGGGCATAGAAATAGGACCATTTACATGATAATTTGGCAATTGTCTGTTTTGGGAAATCAAATTAATGGAAGTTGCTGAAACAATTACTATAATATACCCCCCCCCCTCCCTCAAATGTGTCCAAGAAAAGACTAAGCAATTTTACTATAGCATTTTTAATCATGTAAATAGTTCTTAATATATGTTCACTGCCTAGTTTAGTATGTTTGTTTGCTCAGTGTAAATGTGATGGGTACAAGAAAGTTTGTTGCAGTTCAAAGATAGCTAGTCAAAGAGTTGACAGACTACCATGTCACCACAGCATCAAACAGGTGTACTAGTGTTGGTTATGCGCTATTTGCACTTCGGGACAGTGTTTATAAACCTGCTGAAGAAAAAAATATGGTGTAGAAAACTGTCACTGTGAATTCCATATAGTTCTATCAAAGTTTGGTGTGCACCGGATGTTTATTTGTAACAAAAGTGTTTAAGCATGTTGGAGTCATTGGTGAGGTGCGGATCAGCCTACCTTATGCAAGTCAAATGAGAGACTTATTAACAGTTCAGTAGTTCATATTATTTCATGTGTCATTGTTTTAACCATTATAGGATATTGATAGATATGTTAATATATGTGTATAATATACAGTATTGAAAATAAGTCTAATAGCATGTTGGTTTGTACTGCACAATATTATATTGGTGATAAGTTTAATCTGTTCTTCTACTGATACTCATAAAAAGATGTGAATTTAAATGAACTTTCACTGGGAATAAATTATATTTGGGAAACATATCCCTGTCAAGTTTTCGGATATGTGATCCTTTAATGGTCTGTAACAGTTTACAAGTGTTCCAAATTTCTCCTGTGCACATTTGACACGATTGTGTAAAAGAGGTCATTTATATATTAGTGAAGGCGTTACATATGAAATTGTTCAGATGATCTCCTATATCAAATGTGGATAATTAGTCGGCAAAGTACCATCAATTAGCATTCTTGTTTGGAAAATATTTTTGTTCAGTTTGCCCGGTTTTTTAGTATAAGACTAATGCTTTAGATATATTGTTTCATAATTCTTCAGTGGTGTATAGTGCCCAAATCTCATTATTCTAATGGTTGTAAATATAATTATTAAATTATGAATTTATTTCCCTTCCCAATTGTCTTGTCATGTAAATATTATTGTAGGGTAGGATAATCTGTGCCATAATGTTCAAACTGTTATAAAGTACATAGGTTATAATTTATTTTTCAACACATTCTGATATATTTATCTAAGTGAAAAGGAAAGAAGTAAATTGCACAAAAATCTACATGGCTGATTAATAAATGGCAACTAAATTCAAACTTAATATGATCTACAAAAAAAAAGAGATTTGTTTATTGATTTTTATTGAATTTGACTTGTAACAGAATCATTTTTTTTTATTATTTAAAGAAAAGTATTTTTTTGTTTCTTATAATGATAATTACAAAAATACTATAACTTGTACAATTATACCAGTGAAGGAACACATGAATTCTGTATGGTGTATGTCATTTTTTGTATTCCATTTTGCAACATGTTACATGTAGTTTATTGACAATCTGTAATATTTACAGATTTCAAGGTGGTAAATTACGAATCAAAATTTGAAGCAATCTCCAACTGTATTGGAACAAGCTTAATACATGAGGACAAGCACATTACATTATTTTGAAATGGATTACCTCTAATTGCTGAATATTGAAACCATTATGGTAGAAGTCTTAAATATGTGATGATTTATCAAAAAATGGAGATATGGATATGGTAACGTTTGTATACTACTTTTTCTGCAATTTGTGATGTTTGAATAGATATCTGTGTAGGCAATATCCATATTTGTACATAAAAAGCTGCATACGTATTATTTTTTAAAGTAAACACAGAGGTTTTGTCATCAGTGAAAGTTTGGCGTGTATTTTATAATGTATGTGATAATTTTTTTTTAAAGTTTTATAACATGATATCGCATTTTGCACATCAATTAACATATTGAAATTATTGAATGGTTTTGTATTTTTTTCTGACATTTTGAATAGCGGAATGCCTCTAAGTATTATTGCAATACTGAGTCAAACTGTCTTGTTTGTCAGAGTATCTTGTCACTGCCACAAAATATTCTATGAATGTATGGATGCCACACATTTGTCTAAGAATTGCAAATTGTTATGAATGAAAATAATGCAACGAAACAATTAGAAGGATATAACAAAAGGTTAGGGTTCAGTCTCATTATTGTATGGCACAGATATTTCTTTGTAGGATTTTGAATTACAAGTGCCGTCAAAATACATTAATTTCTTCAAAGGGTGCATAGGAGCTGTATTAAAACTAAAAAATAACTGAAATTAAACTTGTACTTTACCGTTACATCTGCTACAAGATAAACAATTATTGTCTATGTATGTTTATTTAAAGTGTGATAAAATAATATTTGGTACTAATTTATTTCATGGCAAACTTGAAATTGCATGATAGAATACTTTTTGTGTTAATTTGTTCTAAATATTTATATGTAACACAAAGATTATGTGACTTCAATTTTATTATTAATTGATTGAAGATAAGTGGAAATAATTATTATTTTACCATATGAAAGGCTAATGTTACAAATTTGTTATAAGTTAATATGACTAAGTTATTCAAAAGCCAGTTATGTGGAGATTATGTGGATTTCCCTTTTTTGTTATTTTGTTGAATTTTGTAAAATTTAGTTTGTTTCCTTTCATTAATTAATCACAATCATTTTTACGAGTGCTATTATTAGAAGCTAAAATGCTTCAATCCTTTGGTGTACAGAATTGTGAATTTTGTAGCACAAAAGCTGATAGGAAAAAGAAATGTAACCTTTCAAGTGTAGTTGTCAAGAAAATGAACCGTTAGGTGCATTGCTGATGGCGATGTGTTAGGGAAGAGAACCTGCATTTAATGTGTGGCATGCTCATGTTGGCATTTATACACTCATATTTGTATGAATAAAATATTTTATATTTAACTGCTAATTTGCTGATTTTTTATTTTTTATAATAGAGTAGTCATCGATCACACGATTATGTCACCAAAATGTACAAATATACCAGGCGCCCCAATCACTAATTTTTAAGTTCAGTAGAACAGAAAGATCAGAACAAAATTCAAAACGTATTGATTTATTTGCACAAGGAAAATAGTTCTGTGTACAAACTTATGCCCAGTGAATGCGTGTTCACAAACTTCATGAACAGAATTGTAATGGAAACGTTACTTTCGACATACATGTTTATTTCCAGCATTTTCACATCTTCCCCTAAGAAGGTTGTCATAGACTAACATCTTTCGATAGATGATACCTTGCTACAGCAAGACGGCATTTTCATTGCATTGTTAGATCATAGTATCCATAATCTATCCAAACTAAGTGTAGTAATATATCGTTAATCTCACTTTTGTGATAGAGATTGCTGCAAAGGTAATTTTGTGGCACTTCTTGTATCATGAGATAAACTGTTTTTAGTTGAAAACAATTACAATTTAAACAAATTAAAAATTCTGATTTTATTATAAAAAACAAGTTAAATGTGACCAACACACTGGTACAGAGCTGCTCCTAATGTTATGTTCGGGTTGAGTGCTCATATATTTAATGAAAGTTCATAATTATGATAGATTTACTGGTAGAAAATAGTACACATCATGTAGATCTATTAGTTATATAAATGTGGTCACTCGCTACAAAAAAAAAATTTTTTTCGCTGTTATTTTTCATGTGAGGTTTATGTTCTCTGCCATAGTAGTTCCTGTTTGTTCCATTGCATTGTTCTGACGCTGCTTCACATGCTGTAGGAACTGGCTGTTGGGCCGCAAACTGACTTTCAGTTTCTGCAACAAATGTCATTAATTTAGTGTATCATGATAAACAAGTATTATAAAGACAAGCCCCTATAAGATGAGACTGTCAAAATGCGTGACTCAATTAAGCTTGGAATAACTGTCAAAAGACTGTCAAAAGAAACACCTCAAGCGAGGGGTACATTTGACCTTGCCGGCGTGTTGGCCGCAAGGCGTGTTAAGGTCTGCGAGGTGGTCTACGGCGTTTTCAGCATGCATTAACAAAAATACAATTATGTGCACATACGCACGGGGTCCGTGCGTCATGGGTGCGTCGGCACTGGGAATGCTTTTATTGAGGTGGCCGTGAGTTCAATATGCTTCGAAAGTGCGTTGTATTCACGTATAACTTACGTTATACGCACCGTTTGCTTACTAAAGTGCGGCATTCTTACGTGCATGGTACAGGGAACGCACGGCGCCAGTGCTGTTAGTATTGGTGCCGACAACGTGCGGGTAAATCGGCTGTGATTGTGCCACCGATTAGCGTAAGGTCTCCACACCGCCTCTTTACGGTCAGACCATGAGGTAGGGTGGTCGTAGAAGGATTTTGGCTTGCCATACTTCTGCGCCCACCGTCAACACCGTACTGCCCCCCCACCCCCCAAACGCTGCGTTTATCGCACTTAACACTCATGGATCTTCACGATCTCCGTGCGTTTTTGATCGTAGACTGGTTGTAGATAGCCCTTGCGGCGTAATGTGCCCTAGGCACAAAGGGGCTGTTTTCATCCTATGAGGAGTGACATTTCTGCTAGTCTATAAGTTAATTACTTGAATTCTTACACATTACACTATTTCTTGAGTCTCAGGCACACACTGATGATAGTCAACAACATTAAGCATAAGCTTCAAGGTGTTCAATTCAACATA
The DNA here is from genome assembly GCA_019095985.1 of Streblospio benedicti. NCBI lineage: Eukaryota > Metazoa > Annelida > Polychaeta > Spionida > Spionidae > Streblospio > Streblospio benedicti. Next base: position 37,259,277 of record CM032667.1, on the reverse strand, counting down.
TCTAATTTCAAAAATTTCCCAGTTAAGTTTACTCTGGTTATTTAGTTATTATTGATAAGAGAAGTTGCAAAACCTCAATCATTGAGTCTCCATCTGCACGCAGTAACACAATGAGTGCCATAATGGGGATGGGGACGAGGCTAGACATGGCGAGCACCCAGCCGGCGGCATTTGCAGATGCTGGGTACACATAGGTGCCGAGGGTGGCCGGCCGCCAGGACACCACCGACATCATGAACACCACCTATCACATGCAATGTTTAATGTCTTATTGCAGAAAAAACCTTTTAACTGTACTAGTAATAAGATTTTAACGTGGCTAATCATCTTACACAGAGATTTCGCATAGCATCCCGCATGTTTCTTCAGTGTATTACATGATTCGATGTGATCCCGTGACCTCAAGATGGGTGGGGTTAGAGGGGAGACAAAGGACGACTTATTTAATTAAGACCATTTCACCTCATCTTAGATCAGCTGCATATGCAAGAAACTTAGGTTGGTGCTCCAGACGTTCAACATCTCCACCAGCTCTATAAGCCACACACCACTCTGCGGGAGTGGTTGATACACCCTTAGAACACAATCGAGAAATACATAAGATCTAACGTGATATACTAACTGAACTGTCAGGAACCTGAGTGTAATGACACCAACATTGCTGAATTTGGCCAACCGTTGAAGGTGGGGTTCAAGCAACACAGAAGAGCCATAGCCACTTGTTACTCGTCCCCAATACATGTACACCACTTCAGCTGTGAATCAGGGGAAACCACGGACATATTACATCAAGAGCCAAGGTGTTTTGAAAGGAGCGTTCCATCAACCTTCCTTAAACAGAAAAAAAGTTGTCTTCGGAATGAGACCCAGCCCTGAGAGCGGAGCAACCCAGTCATCTTGAAGTTACACAATCACATCTAATCATGACACATTGAAAACAATTCCACACACATGGTAACTGCTATATGAAACGACTGTGTATATTAAAAACCCAGCATTAAAGATTTAGTTTAGTTATTATTAGCCTATCACAAGGACTTTAAATGATCTGCCATGAAGGCCTATTCTAAAAGCTTCTCTACAATCCAAAAGTACCTAGTTGTTTGGCTAATTTGACGTCATTTGCTAAAAGCACGTTTTTCTATCTTCAGAACAGCAATCTTTTTTCAGAACAGCTGTATAGTTGCTGTATTTGGGTATCTTCTCTTTTAAGCAAGTGATACTGTATATTTGTCAGACCAGGATGTTCGAGGCTCTATATTTAATATCTGTGGAATTCCCAGTGTTTTGTAAAAGACCTTATATCTATTAGAGCTAGAAGCTGGAATCAATAATGTACCGGTCCACCGCGCCTTACCTATCTCAGAGGCTGTCACAATTGTACTTGCTCTTCATCTTTGCACTTGATATATGGTTTACATGAGCGGTTTTTGTAATAATAGAAGTAAAACTATTAGATATAAGATCTTTTGAAAGACTGAGTTATTATATGATATATACTGTTCATGATACACCCACCAGGATTATGATAGGAATGCAGAACTGCCAGGAGATTCGGAAGAAAATGTTGGGTCGGCTGCCTGTCATGTCTTCAATATTGTCTGACAGACGGTCAAACCCTGAAAGGGGGCATCATAGGTTATTATCAAAACTAACAAGCTGCAAATATGTAGATTGTAGAAAGATGTGAGAGTGAGAAGATAGAGCATGAACAAGTAAGTGAAAACAGTATGATTTAAACTTATGTAAATAAAATAAAGAATATAAAAAAATATAGGTATTCTCACAGAAGCCACGAGTATGGTGGTGGAATACGAACGAGATGGAAATTCATGGTTTTGCCTTACTTTTTCCATGAAACAAAACCTCACAACCCTGAGTGTACTATTAATCAGCGAACATTAATCTCACTGACCATAGATCCAGCACAGAATGACTGCCTCTAGCACGGCCACCAGCATCAGGGAAAATGCTGTGCCGTACCAGTCAACCAGGAAGAACACGTACATGCCACCCTGTAAATGGTGGCCACACAAACAACTCCACACAAATCAACCAGTCAATTATTAACAAACGAACCAACCAACTAGCCAGCCAGCCAGCCAGCCAGCCAGCCATCCATCCGTCCATCCATCCAGCCACCCAATCATCCATCCAGCCAGCTAACCAACCAACCAGCCAACCAACCAACTAATCAATCGATCAATTAGCCAGAAAATCTGTCAATTAGGCAGACAATCATTCAACTAGCCAATGAATGATCACCGACCAATTGATCAATATGTCGACCAATAAATTCAGCGTTTAATCAATCAATCAATCAATCAATCAATCAATCAATCGATTGATCAATCCATCAATTAGCCAGTCGACCGACAAATGAAAGACCTCTGACCAATTGATAAATGAATGAATGAATGAATGGATGAATGAATGAATGAATGGATGGATGAATGAATGAATGAATGAAGAATCAATCAATCAATCAATCAATCAATCAATCAATCAATCAATCTTATTACATCTTTATCATGCATATAAGAAATATAATAAAACAATATTGAATCTCTAAGTCACCGGGTACTTGGTGATCGGATGTGTATTGTTCGGATCAAATAGGACTTTACCACACCAAATTCTATTGCAGTTTAGAAATAAAACATGTTAATCTATGTTGATGAATTACTGTTTGTAAGAACTTTTCTGTCAAAAGCCTACCTCGGTTACAAATAATATATCTAAGCAGAAGAATATGACTGCCGCAGTCAGGCCTAGCAAAGCTCTCTTTCTTGGTTGTCGAAGCTCGGGAAACGTGTCAACAAAGCTAGAAAGGATGGTCTCAAAGTGGCATAGCTGAAACAATGGAACATAGACTGATCGTATGCATCCTTAATGGTAAAAGATTTCTGTTTCTTAGGCCTATATTCTTCGTGAAAATCTACGTGCGTGTAAATGAGTTATCACATGTGATAATTATTACACATTTATCGCATAGTTTCTGAGAGGTATTCATTCCAGTGTTATTTCTAAGTGGTTTCATTATCTTCAAATCTGCTGTAATATAAAATTCCATTTCCTGCAGAAATAAAAGTCACCTCTGAGCTCATGCCGAGCAGCACAAGCATAAGGAAGAAGGCAACGGCCCACAGCTGCGAAGCGGGCAGGGAGGCCAGGGCACGAGGGTACGCAATGAACGCAAGGCCTGGACCTGGGGCACACGCAGGCAATTCTCATATAATGATTGTAAAATTGAATGCCACAAAGACATATTTCACATTTACAGACTTGCTATTTGGTATTTCTGATTTAATTGCCATGGCATTTTGAGTGTTATTCAGTATATTGGTTTTGAATATCTACTATAAAGCCAATCTCGTACTGAATAGTGTTTTTGAGTTATGGCTGTAGAAAAGGTATGGTTTGAAACATGAAAAAGGCTGCAAGTAAAAAATCCTCCATATACGGGTTGTTCATGATTAATTCAATGGTATGAAGTTGCACAATAAGAAATATTGAAATTCTGCATAGTAAATCCGTTCAGCCTCCCTCTTAAAAAATGATCACCTAAATTTGAACTTACACCACTCACACATATGCCAGTGTTTGCAAATTTAGAGTTCCTACCTCAATAGTCGTAACTCCAATAGTACAAAAAATATCAGACCTGCAACTGGCTTTCACCACTTGCCGGAACACTATAGCTGCCCACCTGAAGCGACGACCTCCTCGACAGACACGCCTAGTTCAGACGCCATGTTACCAAGGAAGCTGAACACGGCGAAGCCCGCGTACAGCGACGTCATGCAGTTCGCTAGCGTCGTGATCACAGCCCCTCTACAACACACAGCCAAAAACATGTCTCTGGTCAAATCGTGCAAAAGCACGCGCAAACAGCGGAAAAGGGTCTTTACAGTGGCATATAGTCGTGCCCTCGTTACATGGGGGAGCCAACGGGCTTTCTAGCAAACCGTATTCGACGTGTTACTCAATCAATCTTAATAAGCAACGAAAGCTGCCGTTTCAATCACATAAATATGGCTGAAGAATGACAGTAAATATTTTAGACGGCAGAAATATTACTAGCAGGTGATCTTCTTCTTTTAATATTTTCAATCAGGCCAGGCCTGATCGAAAAACACCGAGGGTAGTTTGTTTGTGAGACGGGGGGTGGGAGTGAGGCGTGGGGGGGGGCAAGAAAAATTGCCATTGTGCCCTACCATTTTTCACCTGCTACGCTTATAGGGACGACACTGGACAACACTAGGCCAAACAATTGTAACAAAAAAAAACAGAAAAAAAACAAAAAAAAAAAAAAAAAAAAAAAAAACAGGTCGACTGGTGTTTAATGATGAATCTGGCCTCGAGTTATCAAACTATTTGACCTTTAACCTTTGTCACCATAAAATTGCAAATCTGGCAAATAATTGCAATTTGCCGCTTCCAAAACAGGCATGCATAACACCAATTGGCAAATCACATTTAGAATTTCAATGTCATCTCCAAGTATAGCAATACATTCTAAAAGAATATGCATTAACTAATTGTAAACCTTCACATCGGTCATTGACGGACAATAATTTCAATATTAAAGGCCAATGCACGTTTAAAGTGTTCAAAATCAAATACATTCAGCTTGATCAATGTGGAACGTAAAAAGTTATTGCCCTTTAATCAAACAGTCTGGATTGATCTGGCCTCCAACCATAGTGACTGTCCTTTTAATCTAAGACCCTTGTACGATCTGGAGATAAAAGAAAGTATAATTAAATGCATTCGCTGTCACATGTGGTATAGTAATCAGAGGCATGACGAGATAACACAATAAACACGCGTTAAAAACGTGACAAATGACCTTTTTCATTATTGATAACTCAGCCGAATAGCGCTTACATTGGTTCAGTTGAATATGATAACAATCTTGGGAAGGACAGGTAAAGCCCAATTAAAACTGTTCTCATTTCAAGTAATACTATGTGATTAAACAGAATTAAAACAACTAATTAAGGAGTAATATACTTATTATGAGACAATTTTCATCATATTAAAACGGGAAAGGGCCCCAAGTGAACGCTTATTTTTGTGTCTTGATTTACACCTTCAATATCATCTTGGGAAAATGAAACTATTACCTCTGGAAGTGATAGTGGTAATTGTTGAAGGAGGCCATGGTGATGAATATGCCGTAACTGGGGCCCAGCGAGTAGAAGATCTGCAGTGCGGCGCTGAACCACACCTGAGGCAAGAGCATTATATTGACACGGAGTTGTGAAGGAGGACAATTGGGCCCGACTGGTTCCTTCCATTACAAATTTATTATTGCAAAGGCGCCTCTCAACTGCCAGAATAAAATTATTGACGGCCTTTGGGAGAAGGATATCATGGTTTTTATATGGACTTCACAACGCCGAATACAACAGAAAAATCACACATTACATCTTAATCTAAATAATTAAAGAACGTTGGTAAGCCTAGTAGGCTAGTGGTATCATATATGTATACATAAGTGATAATTTGTGGGGTAAAATTATGGTACCTCAGTGTCGAGCAGCTTGTGCCACTGTGGCACAATGTAGAAGGCGACACCGTCGAGGGAGCCGGGCAACGTGGCGCCACGCACCACCAGGCATGTGAGCATCAGGTACGGGAATGTGGCTGTCAGGTACGCCACTTTCCCGCTGGACCTGCCAGCGAAACACCCCAATGTTGTGTTGCAGCATCATCCAGTCCCTCAAGGAAGGAAGCTTTTAATTAAGTATCAAATGGGAGGTTGCGACTCTTAATACTCTCAATACAGATTTTATTTTAGAAGTTATTTGAAAAGGAACCTGTGTGTTCGAAAACGTTAATATAATTATCAGTTTAGATTAAATTTTGATATATGTCTATTGATTTTATTTGCCAAGTTCTAGCACTAGAAAAAGAAATATAAGAATAAGAACAATAATATGACTCTCAATACTAGAAAAGGTAGTTAAAGTATCAACAAGAAACAGTGTATTTAGAAAATAAAATGCATATGCGAGTTTAGTTGCCTAATGCTGCGGATGGTGGCGAGGAAGACAAAGATCCAGGCGGCAGCAAGGCAGCCGAACAGTGGCCAACGTAGGGCCCCCAGCGCGTGGATACCGGTGGACTGACGCAGCACATAACGCCTGCAAACAAGCGCGGGTAATTGTGTATAATTTACAGAGATTTGAGAAAAGGAAACTTCTGATAATTATAGATAAAATTGTGCAGATTTATATTTGTATTTAAGGACTGAAGTTGAAGATGTGTGAACCCCCTTGCTATATGTGCTATGTGCTATTTGAAATAAATTCCATTTTGCTATGCGTTATTTGAAAATAACTGGATAAATGGCCCCTGCTATGTGTGCTATTCATATTATTTTGTGTGTGTGGGGGGGCAGCGGGGCTCATGTGTGGATGAGTGGGCAGCGTATGCTGCTAAAGTCGCTCAAACAACGTACTCAAAATATTCCTCTGCTGGTGAGATCATTTTGGTAAGATTTGGTGTGTGGGCTGTGCTGTTTTCTGCCAGTTCAAGTATAGTCACTGAAATAAGAACACGGGAAAATACGGTATATATAGAGAGCTCTTCTCCTATCATAGTCTTTGTTGAGAATGTTATACAGCACAATTATAAATGAATCGTGTAGTACCTACCCTCTCAATAGGATATATAACAGTCGTGAAAGTGTTCAGGGCTCGTGATCGTATGATTCTTTGTCTGATTCTCGCATAAACACCAGAGATGTAAACTTACCATTGGAATTGTAGGAGTCGTTCAACATGGCTGCAAAGCACTGGGGAGTGTTCCAAGCGTTATTACAATGTTTCCATGGTAACTCAATCGCCATGCTGGCAACCAGGTAATAAATCGCGTATACGATAACCATGATGTAAGACAGCGTCACCAGCAAGTTGAGTACCAAGTATGTGATGCCAATTCCTAGAGAAAAGTCATATAGCATACGCCACTCTGTGTAATTCAGAAATATGAAGTGCCATATGATAAGTATAATTTTATCACTATAGAGATTTGAGAATGTGTACAATCTCTTTTATAGTGGTGGGGGATTACAGTCACATGATTTGAATTTAGAATGGTATACACGACTTTGCAGGTATGAGACTGCCAGCATAACATGAACACGACGTTTTAAGGGCCGAATTTCAGAAGTTTGAATTTGAATGTTGTGGGGGGTCAGAAGTTTCAAAATGGAAGTTGTGGGGGGTCAGAAGTTTAAAATGGAAGAATATGGGGGGTCAAATATTCTGATTCTTGAAATGTTACTGGGGGGTCAAATGTCCAAATTTTGTAAATTTACTGAAAGGGGCCTTAGCAAGCGTTTATATTTCTTAATAAATGTTGGTAGAATGTCCTGATCTTTTTCTTTGGTATGTGATCAATCATTTGGTTGTATAAAATATCTTGTAATTTTGTACCTAGTTTAATATGTCAACTCAACACATGCAATTGTATTGCTCATATTTGCCAAAATGCTTTTGACAGAGGATTTTAGTGATTGGATGGAAAACATTTCTTTAAGTATGCCTTCCCCAAGAATTTGTACTGCTTAGAAATATATCAAAGTTAACTTGTCATGATATGAAAGGACTGGTGCTATTAATTGAATTTAGAGTTTTTGATAATACCTCATCGGCTCTTATATTAGAGCAATTATCTGAGCCACTGCAAGCAACTTATGAAATGGAATATGAAACCCTTTATCAAGATTGAATTATATTATGTTTAATTGTCTTTCGACCAACCACTAACTTTTATTTTCGGAAAATTCAATATAAATTCTTTACTTTTTTTCTCAAAATAACAGATTGAAGATTAAATCGCTTTCTCTAAAATCAATTAAATAGCATCAGTCCATTTATATCATGACAAGTTATTATATACAGTTTGTATTACATTTTGTTTATTGCATTTAATAAACTGGGGAAAAACTAGTTTCGTTCATTCATAGTTTCATTCATATAGCTAAATATTTTTGCAAATTTGTACAGCAGATATGACAGTACAATGCTATGCTAATACATACACAGGGCATGTGGAAATGTGGGTGTCATATGCTAGGTAAGATATACTAAAGTGGGGGGGTCGGAAGTTCATATTTCAGGCATATATTTCAATGTTGGGGGGGTCATATGTTTGATTTGCGAACCCGTGGGGGGTCATATGTTTGATTTACAAACGCGTGGGGGGGTCATATGTTTGATTTGCAAACCCGTGGGGGGGTCAGAAGTTAGAAACACCGATGTCTAGAAAACTTCCGATTTGAATAGTGGACAGATGTCAAAGAAGGACATGCCTGCAGCGATGCCCGCGTACTGTCCGGCTGCCTGCTCGAGTACGACCAGTGGAAAGGCCACAAGTAAGGCCATGATGGTGTACGGCACCAGGAATGCGCCTGGACGAGAACAGGAGAAATGGGGGGTTGTTTTGTACTTAGGGAGTGTGCAAATTTTCCAAGTGAATGTGTGTAGGTAATACATTGTATTTCTCTGTTGGCATGAGCTATAATGTTCCAGTGGTCCTATTGATTAAAGCATGGGCCCCATCACCATGAGAGGGGGCAGCTGGTGTCTGGTATTAATATGATTTACAAACACTATGCCATACATTTTATTGTATATATTTAGATTGTAGATTAATGACAGAATTTGTTTAGTAGTTTTAAAAGTGACTGATAAGCCATATACATCATCTACTAATATGCTACTCATATTGTATATCACACCAAGTCACAATGATTGAATAAATAAAATTAAATCAAATAAAAATCTACCATAATGCAAACTTAACTAAGATCAGTTAATGAAAAAAAAAAACCCACTTCATTATTACATTAATGAGAAACAAAGCTATGGAAATTTGATAAAATTTTAAAATTGTGATTGCAAAGACTCTGTCAACTTAATTTTTAAAATAATGTGAAGTGTTAAAGTATAGACCAGAGCACAAATCCAGGCTAAGGGGTAAAACCCATAGCGACGTACGGCAGCCATACGGCAGCCGTATGTCAACTTCGTGCCGATTGCTCCAATGCATTTTACATGGGATAAAACCCACAGTGAAATTCTGTCGTTTGTCAATTGCCCCCCCTCCCCCTAGGCGATCCAGAAATCTGCCGTACGGCAGCCATCCGCTGACGTACGGCGTCGTACGTCAGAAGTTCAGTGTGGGTAATGTAAAATGCATTGGAGCAATCGAAGCTGCCGTACGGCTGCCGTACGGTCGCTATTGGTTTTACCCCTTTATATACGGGAACGTACGCTGTCGTGTGGATCACTTTAGTGACTTTTCTATTGGGCAAAACCCATACTGACGCATTGGTATCAAACAGAGCCTTACGGCAAATCACCTTAGCACCCCTGCAATTAATCCTTTACTAGTTATGCGTTTAATAAGTTAATTGAATGCCGTGTTTCAAATAACTCTACACATCTTACAACGATTGCGTGTTTTAATTTAAACTCAGATAAACCATCACAAACGACAAGGTCACTAGATTTTTAATCGCCGTACGGCAGATTTGAAGTACGGCAGCTAGCTGTACGGCGAGCATCCGTTACTGTGGGTTTTCCGCTTAAAACATATCCTGGCTCCCCTCTTTTTTCAGTTTTTGTTTTTGCTGTAATTAGTTACCCAAAAGTAATGTGTATGGTATAGTGTTGGTAATAAAAATAGCAAAAATCCCGCCTAGCCCTTCTCATGATGCTGGGGTCTGGGGCCCATGGATATAGTTGTAGTTTTTTGTATTAACTTTTATCTTTATTGAATTCTTCATATATGTAATAGATAGATATCACTATATGACATTTATTTTTCCAATTTCATGATTCACTTTGAGATTTATGAAACGGGATATGGAACTATTGCTCTAGTATTACAGATGTATTATCATAGCTGTCAACGTTCTTATCTAGGAATATTTTGCACTAGTGTCACGCATATTATTAAGCATTTTGTGATTGATGAATATAATATTGTGCTTGTAGTTATGAAATTAGTTAAACCGCAGGGGGGAGGGACATTTAATGAGTTCCGGATCTTATCCATTTCAACCCGAGCAGCGGTGGATAGCCTCTGAGAGCCAGCTAGTATACATACCTCCTCCATTCTTATAGCAGAGATAGGGAAACCTCCAGATATTGCCGAGTCCCACACAATAGCCTATGCACGTAAGCATGAACTCCAGCTTGGAGGCCCATATTGGTCTCTCTGGTTTATTCTCTTCATGTCCCACCGTATCTTCTTGCACAGGTAATATGTCTGCATCTTTCTGAGCTGTACACATCTTGTTCATACTGAAGTTTATACAGTGCTCTATTCCATTTTGTATTCACTGGGGCGCCAATCACCACACAAAAGTTGTATTCACACACTACAAAAAGCTGTAATTACAAAGAAAATCTACCTACACTCAAATACATTTGCACTTTCATGTAATTGCACCCTACAGCATATAGCATGCACGCTGCAAACATTTGTTGAAAGTTCGTTTGATTGAGTTAATCAAATTTGTTTAGTAGCAGTGGTTATAAATCCGTATCACAGACAAACTATTTGCAGATGAAGAGGATTTTGGTAAATGCGAAGAATACACCAAAGTTTTGAACTGTTGCCGACAGTTCAAAGGCTGTTTGTTAAACTTTACAACGAAGTTTGCAAGTATGTGTAAAGCAATATTTCATGGATTATCAGCATGAACAAATATATTGATAAAAACTACTAATGACTTGCTAGTACGCTTATCCCATTGTAAAGTATTGACCTATCATGAAACTTTTTATGCCCACCTCACATGGTGTATAATAACCGTAATTAAAGATCATTAAACAGCAACATTGATCCTGCCATAGCTGTTACAGAGGGTTGTGGAAGTGGCGGTATACAGCCCTGATGAAAATCCATTCACCAACAGTTGTTTCATAAATCACAAGTCACCTGTCTTTCACCAATCCCCAGGAATTGTAATTGAATAGGTTGGATCACATTTTCATCACCTTTCACACACTTAGAATACATGCAATTCACAATTCACGCTCAAGATTTAGGGCAAATCACCAATCATTGCCCTTGTAATGAGCAGATCACCAGTCACCAATAATAGATTCCATTACATTTCACGCACTTAATGAGATCTTTTATTAGTCATAAAATGTCATGAATTCTAGGGTAATTTTGCATGCTGAAAGCTTATCTACTGCTAACTATAGTAAAAGTTGTATTACAAGGTACCTAAATCAATTTTTAACAAAACGTACACCTTATTTCGATACTAATAATTCAGAATGTGTGTGGTATTTAAACTGTTTATTTAGTGTACAGTGTTTTAATAGTACTTAATTAAAATAAAGATTTTCCTAGGAGAATACAACAGTAATCTGATATGACGAGCACATACAGATCCCCCCCAACACACAAAAAAAACAAAAAAAAACAAAAAAAAACAAAAAAAACAACAACAACAAAAAACACCACAAAACAGTAAAACTTACTTTTTAAAATTCCAGTTACACGTAAATAAGAATGTTGTATATCATTTACAGTAACAAGAGTCCTGAGATCTTCAGTGGCGGTCACTTTCCCCTTTTCAATCCATTATCAATGGCCATTAGCTTTGAAAAGTAGTGAATGGGTAAGGACAAGTGCATCTGTATCTATATGACTTGATTGTCACGGTTCCTTTCACGTATTCACCTAGGACGAATACTTTTTTAGCCTCTGGTGCATGGAATATCATTTGCTTTTCTGCATCTTGATTATTACAGAAAAGCGCAGGAACTGGTATTCTCACACTCTGACAAGTAATTATAAGTAGTGATATAATGTATACCACACCGTCCAAATATAGGCATGAGTAGTAAAAGGGGCGGGGGTATAGTAGAAATGTGTCAATCACATTAACCGTTCATTGATAGATTTCTAGTAGATCTGAGAACGTACATTTGACGTAGGAAGAAAAAGGCGAAAATACTTGAAATTGTGTGTCTCAAAAACAAACGCACTTGTTAGGTGCCTGAAATGAAGCAGTTGATAAGCTGTGATTATGACGAAACCATTTGTGTATAGCAATATTGACAGTTGTTTGGGTTTATCAAAAACATTTGTCTGACATCCACACAACGAGTCAGTACTGTAGTGAGAACCTAATGCATAGATGAAGTAGCTTAAAACCCGATGTCATATTTCAGATATTTGGACATACTATATGTGTCAGAAAGTGATAGAAAGTCAGGCTAAAATATGACAAATACATGATTGTGACTAGTAGTGTTGAAAAGAGAAGAGGTTTGGCATTATGTAGGTATAGAGCATGCTTACTAACGTCAAACTAGCACAGAACCGACGTGAACATGTGAAGCAGCCGTAAGACTGGGTTTACATTATATGTGGAACTAATATGAAGAGGCATTGGTGGTGGTGGTGGGGGGGGCAAAATCTAAAACTGTATAGTATATATACATTATACATGAGTCGCTTTCTAGATGAGCGTCAAAGCCATGTGCCCGGTGACCTATGGTGGTGGCTGGTTAACTAGGGGGTCTGGGGGAGTGGTTTCTCTCTCTCTCTCCTTTTTTTAAAATCTCTAATGGTTAGCGTTTATTAAAATGCGGATAAAATTGAATGGTAGTAGGGCGTCTACCCCACAAAAATACCCATCACTAGAGGGGGGGGGGTAAGCGTGCCCCTCGGGCCTCAAGCACCCCCCCTGGATCTGCCACTGTAATGGTACATTGCAAACTTTACTATTTATGTGTTCTGTTAAAAATAATTGCGTAATCATAGATAGAATATTGTATGAACTTTCGTAATTGTATATTATGTGAATGCCATGCAGTGTAGGGCATATTGAAGTTTTTTGCAATATTAAGGCTGAACTATAAGGGTCCATAAATTAATATATAATTACTGAAAAAAGTGAATCTCGGAATTTAAAAAAAAGCTTCAAACCTACACGCTTCCCTACCTTACTACTATTTCAATGTTCCCATAATCACTGTGCGTTTCAATCTCTCTTAATTTACGAGAAAACTGGTTCATAAATGTCGAATCGACAAGCCATATTTTCTACGCGACCGCTTATTTCCGGGTGTCTGCGTGGCGTTCGTAAAAACGACTGTCCCGATAATAGTACATAACGTCCCCGCCTACTCGACACGAAACCAAAACCGCACCGACTGTTGAGATTAATCGTCGTGCTGTTATAAATTGATGGACTATCCATTTGCGTCCGTAGGACGCGGGCCTGCTAGTAAAAAATAAATAAAAAAGAACAATAAAAAAACAAAAACCAAACAAACAACAAATGGTAACCACCTGTTTTTTCTTTTACTTATACTTGTGTGTATATATACCACAAATTAAAACACAAAGGAAAACAAGTTTGAATACCTAATAGTTGTTCGATTAACTTTATTTCATGCATGGTAATAATTTTCCAATACGCGCCATAGTAAAATCACAGATTTTCTGCTTGTACATGACAATTCCACTACTACTGTTTTCCTTTGTGTTTTAATTTGTAGTATATATACACACAAGTATAAGTAAAAGAAAAAACAGGTGGTTACCATTTGTTGTTTGTTTTTTTGTTTTTTGGTTTTTTTATTGTTCTTTTTTTATTTGTTATGTATGGTCATATTTTCTTGAAATGCATAGTGACCCATGTATATTTTTATCTTTTTGACACATCATATTATGGAGTTTCTATGATTAGAATATTACAAAAGTTAGAACATTTGTCATACTCTAAGTGACCTTCTTTAATGACTCCTAGCTGCTTGAAGGTTTGCAGTGCATGCGTATGACGCACATCATTAATCAACGTAAGTAATGCCTAGGGCACATTCCACGCAAGGTGGGTCTACAGCCAGTCTACGACCAAAAACGCAAGGAGATCGTAACGATCCGTGAGTGAGCAGTGCGGCAAACGTGGTAGGTTTTTTTCAAGGCAGTACGGTGGCCGCAGGTATGGTTCAAATATAAACATATGATCCCCACCCACCCACCCACCCACCCACCCACCACGTCTTACACAATGACTCAGCCCTTACTACGAGGAAAAGCCCAAAAATCAATGAGATCTACAGTACCTCATGCGTAGCTGTCATACGGACCGATGTGGTACAATAACATAACTTTGGTAGTGTATTTATGGACAAAATGTCTGTACATAACCTAAAAAATCGTATAGATTAAGCGGTTTTTATACTTTAAAAGCTTTGCTGAGTAATGTTGTCACAGACTCCTCGAAGGTCTGAGAAGGGCTCCATTTCATGCTGTAAAATTCTTTCCTTCCGTCTTTATCGGTAGCAGAGAACAGGGAGATGTGTAGGGCTGGTTCAAGCAAAGCTCTACTAACCTACTAGTACTACTAGTAGTAGTGGAATTGTCAACTAATCAGAATCATTCATTTACCAAAATTTTAAATGTATTCATAGGATATGAGTGTTGTCTTAATCAACAATGTGGTCTAGTTCACCGAGGAAGCAGCATTTAATTGTCGGCTGTGGATTTTCGGGAGCTGTGCTCGCTGAACGTATTGCCAACGAACTGGACCATAGAGTGCTGATCATAGACAAGCGAGATCACATTGGAGGCAACTGTTACGACTATATTGACGCTGAGACCGGAATTCTGGTGCACAAATATGGGCCGCACATCTTCCACACCAACGATGAGCGGGTGTGGCGCTATGTGAACTGCTTCGGCAGCTGGCACCGCTATGAGCACAAGGTACTGGCTCTGGTGGACGGACGCTACGTGCCCATGCCCGTCAACATCACCACCGTAAATGAACTGTGTGGCGAGAGTCTCACCACCGCAGAGGACATGGAGAAATGGCTCACTCAGAATGTGTCATGCTATGGGGAAATCACTAACAGCGAGCAAATGGCTAAGTCGCGCATTGGAGAATTCCTCTACGAAAAGCTCATCAAACATTATACGAAGAAGCAATGGAACAGGGATGCTAGCGAGCTCAGTCCTTCGGTGTTGGCTAGGATCCCGATGCACAAGAGCTTTGACACAAGATATTTTGCAGATAAATATCAAGCTCTGCCTGGTGATGGTTACACATCAGTGTTCAAAAAAATCCTATCACACAGTAATATCACATTGAAGACGAGCACTGATTTCTTCCAATTTAAGAATGCCACCGATCTGTCGCAGTTCACAAGCATCATATACACAGGCCCCATTGATCAATACTTCCATGATAGGGGCCTCGCCAAGCTGGAGTATCGAAGCATTGACTTTCATGTGCGCAAGTTCTTCCACATGAACTTCTACCAGCCGAGCTCAGTTGTCACGCACCCGGACTACAACACCCCGTTCACACGCACTGTGGAGTATAAGCATTTCCTAAACCAGAAGTCTCCACACACGCTTATTGTGTCCGAAACGTCCAATGACCATGGTGATCCGTACTATCCAGTTCCAAATGGCAGCAACATGGCACTGTATGAAGAGTACAGAAAGATGGCTGAAGCGGAAGAGCACAACAATGTGTTCTTTGTCGGTAGATTAGCCAATTACAAGTATATGAATATGGATCAGGCCATTGCAAACGCGCTGGAGTATTTTGATAAAATTAAACAATGTTTAAATTCATAGTCAAAGACTAGATATTTAATATGTTTTCTGAATTGCTTAGTCTTTCAATTTCAATCTAAATTTTCGTTTATTTACATGCAAATGTGGTGGCTGGTTAACTAGGGAGTCTGGGGGCGTGGTTCCTCATTTTTAAAAATTTTGATCTCTAATGGTGCATTCTGAGAGCTATTTTTCACTATTTGTAGCGTTTATTAAAATGTGGATAAAATTGAATGGTAGTAGGGAGTCTACCCCACAAAAATACCCATCACTAGAGAGGGGGGGGGGGGGGGGGTGGCCTCGGGCCTCAAGCTGTAAACGTTGCATATTATAGGTACTACTACATATTGGGTTGTTGGTTGTTATGTATCAAGTAATTAAGAAGATGTTCCGGGATTTGTATGAACTGAATAAAAGAACGTGGTAACATGTACAGGGGGCCGGTCATTAACACCCGGGTCTCTTTATTGCTTTACTTTACTCAACTGATGACACAACGTACACATATAACAATATCCTCCCTTATGAAAAAACACACCCAAACAACTGATCAACAAAAATAAACGGTTTAACGTGAGCGTTTCATATAATTAGTACTTTGCATGAACAAAAATTTATACATCATCTCTGAATCTCAAGGAGTTTACCCTATTCCTTTAAGGGTTCCCTCTAAGAACATTTAGACAAAGATCAGCCCAGCTTCTATCAGTTTCAGGTACAAATTTCCTGTAACACGGGAGGGGCAATACAGGGGGATCGCCGGGGTCTGCACTCCAGCATTATTGTAAACAGTGTTATTTTATGTTTTATGCAAATTTAAAGTTACCTTTATTCCAGAATCACATTGTCTTATGTAATTTAATATTACTAGACCTTGTTGTGTGATTAATCTTGCCTATTGCATAGCACATGTTCACATTTACTATGATTAATTATTCATTATGATTAGCATAGGCAGATACGGGGGTCGCAAGGGTCGCACCCCCCACCAAAATACTTCATTTGCATAGGGTTTTTCATGAAATCCCTTAAGTACGCCCTCCCCCCTTCCTTAAGTGCGCCCCCCACAAAAACAAAAACAAAAAACAAACAAACAAAACAAACTGTATCTTCCACTGATTAATGGAAATAGCTGCACCCTGACCGTGAACGTCAAAGGCAAAATCAATATACTTGGTTTTCTTACTCTAGGATCGTACGTCTAACATTTGAGTTCTTGGCTGAACATTTCGGCAATGGGCTTCTGATTGGTCGGATTTTGTAACAAACCCCGCGAATATTAAGCCGGTTGGATCACGGCCATATACATGTACTGAGTATATAGCAGTGAGATCCCAAGTGAGATAGGACAACGCAGACCCATGTTGCGTTTGTTAAAGGTAGTCTAGATGAATTTATGTTATAAAAATACTTATAGAATATTAACAAAACAATCAAAACGATGTTCAGGTGCGTACACTTAAGTATCTTGTGTGTATCTTTAAGTTACATACCTTAATTATAGGAGATCGAGTCCAATTAAACACTGATGGGAGTCCGTTATGACCAGAATCAACACTTGTCAGTCCTTCAAATGTGTAATTTAAGGATTGACTGTGGAATAGGAAATCGTCAACAGTTGCTATGCAAATGAGTGACATATGTTGGACATTTTGTATGACGTTCCAGCATATTGTCCATGTATTGTCAGTTGCATACAGTAGAAGCTTCAATTATGACTCCCCCTATTAAAACCACTTCTACGCTGAAATAACTTCTTGCAGTCCAACGCATTCATTTATTGTAACCCGTGGTGTGTGTTTGGGGGGATATCCAAACGTAAAACCTTTACGGTGTGATTCTTAGACCATCGCCTAACTTTCTTGGAAAATTGCAGCCCCCACTGTGGGGCCACACGTCTGCGTGATCCAAAAACACATGAATCGTTATTGTGCTGTAAATAAATTAGTAATCAACATCTGTCTGCAACACCACGTGACATCCCTCTGCTATAATCGTCAGCAAGTTGATTGCTGCAGAGTAACCAACCAACCAACCAACCAACTAACCAACCAACCAACCAACCAACCAAACTGTTCTGCCATTAATTTTTATACTAGCTTATACCCGTGTGGTCAAAGAGGCATGCTGAGAATCACATTGAACCACTCCAGTTACATAATCGTATAAGTAGATCCCAACTAAATCATTGGAGAAATCTATTGACGTGGCATGTGAAATGAAAATCTAAGGGAGGAAATGTTAGTGTCCATGTAAATGGGAACATAATGCTCTCCATGGCCATAGAAAAAAGACATATTTGGTGAGTGTATAAATATGTTTTTACGGCATTTTGTTTTCAAGCGCCCTTGTCCTGACGATACTTGCCCACGTCCTGACAGCACCACCACCCACCTTGAAAGCACCCTTACAGCATCCCCATACACACAAATTCAAGATCAAGCCAAGGCGTCATTCATTGAAAGGCAGTGTTTTTACTATGTAAACATAGCAGGGTGACCATCCTCTATAATAGCCAGTCAAATTCAAATGCATTGTGATTTTCCCCCCTAACATTGGCTATAAGAATAACTGTATATATTTTTTTCCCAAGTCTTGCTTGTGAATTCAATTTTATTCTCACTTTTCTGTCAAGCAAGCTCCTGCCACTGTATTGACATAGCTGAAGAGACATCTTCCATTTTATATCAAGTATCCTTGGGGAACTGATGATGGTATCATTCTGAGACTTCAATGGCACCATCAGCCCGCAGGGCTTGGGATGTGAGTTGGAAGATGTCTTTCAGCTATGTCAATATATATAATCTTAATAAATTTTTGCTCGGATTATTATTATTTGGTTTGGCATTGGAATTAAGTAAAAAAGAATTTTTAAAACGATAATCCATCATAAGTTTTACTCTAATAACCTTGGTTAAATAGCAATATTGAAAAAATAAAATTTGAATTAATTTGTTTATGTTAGGCTGCTTTGTCAGTTCTTAATTTTATAGACAATATTGGGTTGTATAGCTATAATAAAGAATTCCCGATCTTAAGATTATATGTTCTTTATTTATCTATAAACCATACATATAATTAATAATAAAGACAAAGAATTAGAGCTGTGTAAATGATATTTCTCAAAAAAAATGAACATCACAATTTTTCAATATTTCAGAGGTTTGAAGTTGCCACCATTACAGGGTGGCGCAAAAATATAACTGCAAATCAGTATCCATGTCTTTTCAACCTACATGTATTAATTGTATTCCTTTCCAATGCTGCTATAAAATCAACTTAATTATAATGAAAAATCTGTTTGTCAGTTGCATATACTATTTCAAAAAAAGATACTGGCGTTTTTACTGTAGAATAGTTAGTTGAGTTGATGGATTATAACATTTTGCTAATCCCCTGTGTTATGCTTGAGTGGCTCTGTCACCAGGCTAGCCACAAGAAATTATAATCCCTGCAGCACAATATTACTCAGTATCATTACTACAAACCGTACGCTGCTTTTCCTTTATTGTGTAAAATAGTCTGATTTGATTGTATACACCCACCTCCCATTATGTTTATTATGGCTTTCTGCAATCTATCTAAAAAATGTATCTTTTATTGATACCACCAATTGATGCTTTTTAAAGTTACATTTTTACTTCATCAAAAAAGTGATATTTTTTTGTATTTCAATGTCACCTAAGATTTGCCCATATATATATAGTTATTTGCACTAACTTGTAATAATAATAATAATAATAATAATTAAAACTATATATATATAATCTTAATAAATTTTTGCTCGGATTATTATTATTTGGTTTGGCATTGGAATTAAGTAAAATAGAATTTTTAAAACGATAATCCATCATAAGTTTTACTCTAATAACCTTGGTTAAATAGCAATATTGAAAAAATAAAATTTGAATTAATTTGTTTATGTTAGGCTGCTTTGTCAGTTCTTAATTTTATAGACAATATTGGGTTGTATAGCTATAATAAAGAATTCCCGATCTTAAGATTATATGTTCTTTATTTATCTATAAACCATACATATAATTAATAATAAAGACAAAGAATTAGAGCTGTGTAAATGATATTTCTCAAAAAAAAATTGAACATCACAATTTTTCAATATTTCAGAGGTTTGAAGTTGCCACCATTACAGGGTGGCGCAAAAAATATAACTGCAAATCAGTATCCATGTCTTTTCAACCTACATGTATTAATTGTATTCCTTTCCAATGCTGCTATAAAATCAACTTAATTATAATGAAAAATCTGTTTGTCAGTTGCATATACTATTTCAAAAAAGATACTGGCGTTTTACTGTAGAATAGTTAGTTGAGTTGATGGATTATAACATTTTGCTAATCCCCTGTGTTATGCTTGAGTGGCTCTGTCACCAGGCTAGCCACAAGAAATTATAATCCCTGCAGCACAATATTACTCAGTATCATTACTACAAACCGTACGCTGCTTTTCCTTTATTGTGTAAAATAGTCTGATTTGATTGTATACACCCACCTCCCATTATGTTTATTATGGCTTTCTGCAATCTATCTAAAAATGTATCTTTTATTGATACCACCAATTGATGCTTTTTAAAGTTACTTTTTACTTCATAAAAAGTGATGTTTTTGTATTTCAATGTCACCTAAGCTTTGCCCATATATATATAGTTATTTGCACTAACTAATAATAATTAAAAATATATATATATAATCTTAATAAATTTTTGCTCGGATTATTATTATTTGGTTTGGCATTAGAATTAAGTAAAGTAGAAATTTTTAAAACGATAATCCATCATAGGTAATAATAATAATAACTTGGTTAAATAGCAATATTGAAAAAATAAAATTTGAATTAATTTGTTTATGTTAGGCTGCTTTGTCAGTTCTTACTTTTATAGACAATATTGGGTTGTATAGCTATAATAAAGAATTCAAGATCTTAAGATTACATGTTCTTTATTTATCTATAAACCATACATATAATTAATAATAAAGACAAAGAATTAGAGCTGTGTAAATGATATTTCTTAAAAAAAAATTTGAACATCACAATTTTTCAATATTTCAGAGGTTTGAAGTTGCCACCATTACAGGGTGGCGCAAAAATATAACTGCAAATCAGTATCCATGTCTTTTCAACCTACATGTATTAATTGTATTCCTTTCCAATGCTGCTATAAAATCAACTTAATTATAATGAAAAATCTGTTTGTCAGTTGCATATACTATTTCAAAAAAGATACTGGCGTTTTACTGTAGAATAGTTAGTTGAGTTGATGGATTATAACATTTTGCTAATCCCCTCTGTTATGCTTGAGTGGCTCTGTCACCCAAGCTAGCCACAAGAAATTATAATCCCTGCAGCACAATAGTACTCAGTATCATTACTACAAACCGTACGCTGCTTTTCCCTTATTGTGTAAAATAGTCTGATTTGATTGTATACACCCACCTCCCATTATGTTTATTATGGCTTTCTGCAATCCATCTAAAAATGTATCTTTTATTGATACCACCAATTGATGCTTTTTAAAGTTACTTTTTACTTCATAAAAAGTGATGTTTTTGTATTTCAATGTCACCTAAGCTTTGCCCATATATATATAGTTATTTGCACTAACTTGTAAGAATAAGAATAAGAATAAGAATAAGAATAAGAATAAGAATAATTTATTTCGATAATATACATTTACAGAATTTGTATAAATGTATAATCATAGCAATAAGATATAAATAAATAAATAAAATAAAAATAAAGTTGTGTGGACGAGAAAATTAACACAGTATTAAAATATCACAGTCTTCCAATATGTGAACAAACCACTATAAGTATAAAACTGAGACTTAGTAATAGCTTGCACAAGATTGTTCTCAGAGGATTCTAATCTCTTTATAAACCCAGTAATAGCATTCCTCATTATTATATCAAAATGATGAACATTGTAGTCTAAAAAAGTTCTTGATATACTGATACGGTGCTTAAGGTTCATCAGTATCCTAAAAACTCTATTATAAGCAACCTTAATACGACGCAGAGAATCTGCAGTAAAATTACACCACAAATGTGAACAGTAAAAACTAGTGCAATAAGTCTTAAAAAGGTGAGTCTTAACATCATCGCTGCATGACTTAAAATTACGAATAACACTGTTGCCCCGAGAATATAAATTACAACGCAATTTAGAAATATCTGCGTCATCTTTACAATCACTTGTCATAATGACACCTAAATACTTATATTTGTCAACAAGTTTAACCGGCTGACCAAGAAGTAATAGTTTAGGTACACTAGGCATGAGCACAATTTTAGATATGATACACATATAAACAGTTTTCTTGACGTTAAATATAATCTCAGAAGTGCTAGCATACTTCTCGCACACAAGAATAAGATGTTGAAGAATACTTATAGATGGGGCAATAAGAACTGTATCATCTGCGTACATTAAATGATTGATACAGATATGATTGATAAAACACCCAACATTGAGAGCACTGGATAAGTCATCAACATATACATTGAAAAAGTGCGGTGAGATGACTCCACCCTGCCTGGTACCATTTGATGATTTAAAAGCTTCACTGACACTAGATCCCCATCAAACATAAAAATTTTGAGTAGTATACCAATAGATAAGAATCCTAACAATAATTACAGGCATTCCGCTTTTTAAAAGCTTGTCAAAAAGCACCCAAAAATTTAGCCGGTCAAAAGCCTTGGAAGCATCAAGGTAGCAGATAAATAAAGGACTAGACATGCTCTGGTAGAAATCAATAACATGCTTCAACGTAAAAGTACAGAGATCTGTAGAATGCTTATTCTTAAAACCAAACTGATTATAACATGTAATAAGGCAATCCTGGTACCTATTTAGAATAACAGTCTCAAAGATCTTAGATAAAATAGACGTGACAGCAATAGGACGGTAATTATCTTTACTCTCCAGGTCGCCTTTCTTGTCTTTAACAATAGGCGTAAGGAAAGTATCCATAAAATCAGTAGGAATATGCCCATTATATTAATCTTTCAAGCATCCATAGTCCAAATTACTATAGTGTGACAGCAGGAACAGTCACTCCATGTACAGCACATGTATGTACTATTAGGTCTCAGCCAAGTCATTTTAGTCACAGCTAAGGTAGGAACATTTAGTGTTTATGTATAATGCCTTCCATGGATATAGGAAAGGGATATATTGAGTAAAGTGTATGAAATGAGTATGGCACTTTTTTCTCCAGCACCCACCCTTGTACAAATTGTGGGCATGGGTGATACTTTGTAACGTTGGCTCTGACCACTTTTGTTAGTAAGTACATACAAATTAATATATAATTACGGAAAACCGGCTGTTACTTCTTTTGCCCACCACCCCCTACGAATCTCGGACATTTGTCCCCCTTCGCTCTTATCAGTGGCGTTTTAGGGCTTCAAAACTAGACCCGCTCCCTGCCTTACTACTGTGTGCATGTTGCCATATGCACCATACCTTTCATTCTCTACTCATTTAGGCGACTGCTTCACCGAAACTGCTTGGCAATGCTGATTCGACAAAAATGTGACATTTTTCCTCTCCTGGCGCTCACCACTACAGTTTTGTCACTTAAAAACTTCAACTTGCGCTATGTCAGTAATGTAGAAATCGGTTCACAAGCCGCACACATTCAATTATGTCATCATTTATGAGAAAACTGGTTTGAAATATTCAAATAATACCTGGCACTATAAGTGGAAGTGTTTTGTTTCCGGCCACTCGCTGTTAGTCAATTCGACACAATCGTTTATTGGCTGAAACAACGGTTTGTTATTACACAATTGTCCACGGGTCAATCTGCCAAACAAAGGCGTAACAAAGCCGCTATTATCCATTGCTCAACCTCCCGGGGACAACTAACCTAATCCATTGGTCAATCTTAATAAGGATGTATCAATTGTTTGGCGAAATAGCTTATGATTAAAAAGAAAAGAAAATAAATTTTGATTAAAATATGTGATGAAAAGACTATTGACATTGCAGTAACATGCCGTTGCAAACTAAACCGAACAATGGATTTATTTTAATGTAAATAGATTTTCTGTTATAAACTAATACCACACATACATATAATAATAATTGATATAAATAAACGGCATGTACAATTGTATTAGAATAAAAAACCGGCCTGTTTCCAACAGATTATGACAAAAGATGACAAGAATTTGACAAACACGTAAACGAAAAAATTAATAAAGCAACAAGTACCTTTGCAATGATCAGAAGAGCATATAAATTTTTAGATGAAGAAACTTACAAACCACTTTACAAAGCTCTCGTTAGAAGTCACTTGGAATATGCAAACTCTGTATGGAGTCCATATAAGCAAAAACACATTGAAGCTATCAAAAATGTTCAAAGACGTGCCACCAAACAACTACCTGGACTAAACACCTTATCATACGAAGATAGACTAAGTAAAGGCGGCTAAAATTACCAACCCTGGCTTTTAGAAGACAAAAAGGTGATATGATAGAAGTATACAAAATCTTACATGGAAAATATGATGAAGATTTACCACGACTACTTAAATTGAAAAAGGACAACACTATTAGAACTGGGTTAAGGGGTCACAGTATGCAAATTTATCAAGAAAGAACAAACCTAAATATTAGAAAATATAGTTTCACTCAGAGGGTTCAGAAGACCTGGAATAAACTACCAGAAGAAATAGTAACATCTCCAAGCTTAAACACGTTTAAGAACCGCATCGACAAATATTGGAAAGACCAAGAGCTATTTTACAATTATAAAGCCAATACCATAATCGGAAGTAATAGACAATATTCGGGGGGAGACGAAGAAGAGCTGACTATAGAGGCCACAGATGCCTGCAGTCAGAAAGAAACGTAAAGGAACGTAAAGGTAAAGGTAAAGGATTATGCCGTGTGTAGGCTGCTTTAATTGTCGGACTTCCATTATCGCCATGCTGGGGTGGCCTCTTAAAAATATACTCCCCTCAAAATAGGCTCCGTAGGAGCCGGGCCAGCTAGTAGATAATAAATAATATTGGCACACTTCATTGTACTGACAACTTAGCACATTCCAGGTATTATGTATGATATGGAGAAAGTGCGTTTTGGAACAACCTTTAAGAGTGAAGGTAAATTGAGATAGGGAAGTTGTTATAGCACAATATAGAATCTTTTGCAATGAGCAAGATGTCAAACAACAGACCAAGCTAAGGATTTCTGAGCTTGGATGTAGTATACTTGGCCCAGACGGAGAACTACCTGGATTAACTCAGACTTAAAGCTCTAATAAGTACATTTCAAGTAAGTCATTGATCACAGAAAATGCTCTCGCCATCTATTAACAAATAAACCCGTAGGTGATTTCCCATAAAGTGCAACACTCAAAATGCGTGAAAGCGCCCCAGGAAAGTGATGGAGGCGAATTTAAAAAATAAATAAAAAATAAAATAAACATGGGCAAGCCCATGTCTTCGTAATTATATATAGATGCCTTCCATGGACATAGAAAAGGGATATATTGAGTAACGTGTATGAAATTAGTACAGCACTTTTTCTCCAGCACCCACCATTGTGCAAATTGTGGGCATGGGTGATACTTTGTAACGTTGGCTCTGACCACTTTTCTTAGTTAGTACATGCATATATATATATACAAATAAATAATAAATAATATTGGCACACTTCATTGTACTGACAACTTAGCACCTTCCAAGCATCAAGTATGATATGGAGAAAGAGTGTTTTGGAACAACCTTTAAGACTGAAGGTAAATTGAGATAGGGAATTTCTTATACAACAATGTAGAATCTTTTGCAATGAGCAAGAAATCAAGCAACAGATCAAACTATGGATTTCTGAGCTTGGATGTAGTATACTTGACGCAGACTACATAGATTACCTCCGACTTGAAGCTCATAAAAGTATATATCAAGTAAGTCAGTGATCACTGAAAATGCACTTGTCTATTGGCATGTAATATGCAAAAGCTGTGGGATGAAAAATTAGTGTCTATGATAATGGGAACATAATGCTCTCCATGGCAAAGATATTCTCACACACTTCAGTAGAACATCCCCATTAAGACTGCCCAAGGACTGGCGTCAAGTGGTTTGATATAGGGGTAGTCTCTTTAGGAACGTTGGCAATGGTCTTTTTATGAAGATTTGGGACTGTTATAAATCATCTTATAATAGAGGTGGTGTATTTATAGAGGTGGTCTTGATTGAAGGTTCTAATGTACACATAGGCCAATTGGCAAAGCGGTGGTAATCCCTAGTATTTGAACCCATGTGACGCCTTTGGCGTCTTTATGACAGCACACTACTCCACATGACGCTGTCATGGCTGCTGCTGTCTGCTATTTTTGTTATAAAACTATTAATTAACAACCACCAGGGCCATTTTGACCATGAAAAACATATTCGTGCAAAACTACACAGGACCAGGAACGACCTCCTGTAGTGGCGTCAAGCTAGTCCGGTTAAAGAAGAGATAGCCGAACAAAGTCCAGAAATTAGCGTAATAATATAGGATGTGGATTTATAAATAAAAGCGTACAAGTAATGTGTTTGTGTCATTACTCAAAGTACAAATGTATTGTGTCAATATTTCAAAGAGAATAAAACAATTTGCTGGCTCATTATTGTCAATATGAATATTAATGTTGACAATTGTATATTTGTTATGTGTGTATAGAATGTGGTGGTTAATATCATCCATTTATTAGAGTTTAAATGCATTTTACCTACTTAGCATAGTGTGAGAAGAGACCTAAAACACCTCTTTTGATACACCAAGTAAACAAAATACGGGCATTTCGCAATCAACCTAATGCATAAATGTGAACGAGAGGAGGCTAATCTTTCATCTGGATTATGTCCTGTTATTGTCAGAGCCGTGGTTATGTTTAAAGTTATTAATGAACATTGCTGAAATTAAAATAATATAATAATTTTCTTATCATCAAGAAAATACAATACAAGTCCTTTTAAATCTTGCATTATTATTTTAAAGTACTAGTCTCATATTGACAGAAGAATAAGCGTTTCAAAAATGTATACTTTACTATGTCTTCTCTCTGTGTAAGCAGATAAATTTCGAATTAAACATAATGCATTCTTTAAAAATCACTGATTTCTGTGATCTCCATTTCACGATGTTGTCATTCTCTGTAGACCCACGCCCTTACGTCAAAACGTACACGTAAAACATGCGCTGAATTGCCGTTCTCCCGTGACAAGAATCAGGCGTGACAGTGCCGGCGCAGTGGGTTCTCTGTACCATGAACGTACGAATGCCGCGCTTTAGTAATCACACCGTGCGTAGAGCGCAAAATATGCGTGAGAACAACGCACGTTCTATGCATGTTGATCTCACGGCCACCACAACAAAAGGCATGGAGCCCGTGCGTATGTGCCCACAACTGTCCTTTTGTCACTCCCGGTGCGGAAAACTCGAATTTGCTGCATTTGAAATATCTGGGGTTAAATTCACGAAGTATATACCAAATGATTCTAGTTCTCGGGTGTGTCTATATATAACATTTATCTTTGTAATAAGTGTTTTTACTTTTTATTCGGAATTTCATTTTCGAATCGGCACTGTGTACAACTCGGCCGCAAATGTAAATGGTGAATAATCAAAGGAGTCAGACTCCTGAAAAGCCGAGCTTGCTGTTATAAGTCTCTCTTGAATGAAATGTGCGTGAAATTACTACAACATGCGACGCCAACTCGGAGTTGTTGCATGCATGCTGGATAGACAGAAAAGAACAAACACACGAGCCACATGCGTGCATATGTACTGGCGTATTGATTTTGATCGGCTGCGGTGTTTGCCAAGCTCATTAACATCGGCGATTGTCGTTCCATTGATAAATATTCAAATTGGGCACTAATTTCAGCGCGTATGGATGTGCTTATACTATACTACTGGCGGTGGACCGGGAACAGAATGAAATGCCTATGACGGCTATAAAGCTCGAGTCTTCTGCGAAGCTCGGCTTTAACTGCGAAGCTAGGCTTTAAAAACCAACCTGAGTACTTGCTATTTACAATAACGAGACAACATGTGGGGCATGATTTGTAATTTATTGATGTACGTACACAAGAAATATTCGTGAAAGAAGTATGAATTTGTAAAGACAGAGTGAGAGAAAAAATGGAGACCAAAATTCAAGGCATTAGTAGGAGACATCAGGACACTCAAAATCATAGATACCGTGTGCCCAGGCCTAGAAAATCAAAGGACTGAGAGTCCTGAAAAGCCGAGCTTGAGAATGTTATGCGGCTGGGAGTGCATAGTAAAATTGTCTTCAAATGCAGTCAGTAGAAATATAAAACAGTTAGCAACACATTGTCTACCCCTAGATAGATGACTAAATACAAATTTATCCCCTTGATGATAGTCAGCACTGCATAACACTTTATAACCCATCCTATTTGTCTTTTTCCAGCTTATGGTGAGTCATAATGCATATACTAGTCTAGCACAATCATTTCATTTTCTCTAAAAATACTTCTTATCTGTGTACATAACTGTGTCAGGACATAATAAAGCAGAGTTCTTGTTGGTCTAAACTTGTAGTGGGACAATTGGCCCCTTGGTATTATAAAGGCAAATCAATGGGTCAATTCTGTACTTGGTGGGCCAATATTTTTGCGGTAAATTTTGACCATGAACAGTTTCAATAAATAATATTAAAAGAATAAATCCAGTGCTCACGTTTATGCTGAGTAACCATGACTTATAGTGAAATAAAGTACAATGGTTTAAGTAATGTTTTTCATATTTTATTTATTCACACATCATAAGGCGGCAGTAATATTTTATCAGCATTTCCAAATCATTGATCTTAAATCAAGAACATTTGTTTCATTTTGAATAATATCTAACATGCATAGGCAGAAAAAATAACATCAACATGCATCACTTACTACAAATCTGTCTGCACATTGCAGAGTGGGTAAAACGATTATTTTTTATAACTGTAAGCGCATTAATGGCGGTTTTACCCGCTGTTGCTAACGCTTTAAATAACTCCGCGTATTAATTTTGATGGCTACGACATTTTCCCAGCTCATTAACATCAGCGATTGTCGGCCGCTTTCAGTTTCATTGATAATATTCAAATTGGGCACTAATTTCAGCGCATATGTGCTTATAGTAAACGTAGTAGGCGGTGGAGAGGGAACACAATGAAACGCCTACGACGGCTATAAAGCTCGAGTCTTCTGCGAAGCTCGGCTTTAAAAATGATCCTGTGGTTCCGGTAACCCTAGCTAACCCATTTTACCCCCCCTAACCTAATCTTTTTATTGAGTTTTTTTTATATAAAAACTTCGAACTATGAATTCAGACATAGAATAATAAACTAATTTTAGCGATCCAATAAAAAATCATATGTAATTCATCATTTTTTGTTTAATTTTACCATCATGTTGTGTGTACAGTCACTTTCGTTTTCTATGTGGAAAAAAAAAAAAAGTGGCCCCTACCTACCCTAATTTTTTGCAGTAAAAAATATGAAGAAAAAAAATACCTACCTTATTACTAGCTTATTTTTCAAAATCATGTTACCGGAACCAATCATTTTTTCTAGGCCCCAGCCTTATGCTGCGGCTGGTATAATTGAAGTGTCGGAGCAGGTCGTGGTGTTCCAACACGCCCACGTGAAACAGACAAGACCGGCTCCTCCCGCACGTCATGTTACTTCTCATGCACACCAAATAACCTGGATTTGATAGTGAAGCGTGGCAGAAATGGACCAACGAAGGTTTGGGACCGTGAAAAGTGGTCTTATTTTAGAGGTGGTCTTAATAGAGAGATCTTAATTGGAGGCTGGACTGTACACATGCATTTTTCATTGGTGATCTTGACCGTCTTATTTAATACCTGTATTTCCCAAGCAATGGTCATTTTGTGCTATGGCAGTGCTGCCTACCAAACAAGACATTTCTGGTGGTTAGGAATCTTACAGTTAAACTTCCAACCAGTGATTGATCATTGGGGGTCCTTACGATCTTATGTAATACCTGCATTTCCACGCAATGGTCACTGTGCTGAGCACAAAACAAAGCTCACATTTCATTATATTGTTTGGGGGGTGTCAAACGGTGAACCAGCACCCAGTGAGGGTGTTACTGGTCTTATGTCATATACTTGTATGTCCCCACAATGCGAACTTGGTGTTGCGGTAGTACTGCTCACATTGATTGCACATAGCAGTGGCGATTTTGATATTCTAGTATTCTTTAATTCTGGCTTTTAATGTAAAAATGCTAAATATCATACTCAAGTACAAGACTTGTACTCAAGTAAAGGGTATATTCTGTTCTGAACGAGAGTGCTTGAGGTACCCGTGGGGACCCTACCCTCGATAAAACACGTCTTCCTAGTAGGTTAGTATAGGGTGTTCAGTCAGTTAATACAATGACTATATTAGCTGATTATTGCGTCGCTTCAGCAGCTGAAGCGAAAGCCTTGTGTTTCGTTCGTTTGTAACTATGTATCTATGTGTGTATGTTTGTCAAGCTACAGCTTTTACGCTTCACCCTATTTTGTTCAAACTTTACACAACTATTTGGTATGACACGACACCGAAGTGATTCGATTTTGGGCACTTTGTCAATTAAAGTGTGCTCTCCATAGTGCCATATTAGGTCACTTTTCAACATTTTCTGCAATAGTTTTGTTGATGCTTGTGGGAAAGCATTCAAACTTTGTACAATGCTTACATGCCTACTGAACATTAGCTGTACTCAATTGTGGCACTTTGCCAATTAGAGTTTACCTTTCAGAGGGCCATTTTAATTATTTTTCTTTCTATTTTTCCACTATAGTTTCAATACTGTTCGAAACATGACCATCGAATTGGCATAGTGGTTATATTGGATTAAAAGTGCCCAGAGAGCACAGCGTTACCATATTTATTGATTCATGGGGAATAGATATTTACTTTAGCCATGTTTAGAAAGAGCCTGCAGTCCAGTGCCAAGAACATAGATGTAGAATGAGTCACGCGTCAAATAAGACTTTTTCTTCAGCTTTTATTGCAAAGCAAACATCTTTATTGCCCATAGGTCAATGGTGCTCTAGCGACGCTGTGCTCTCTGAGCACTTTTGATCTAGTTATTGATTTGTAGATGCCCTGTATCACAATTTTAAACATGGTGAATTGTCACATAAATTTCTTATCTGTGTCGGTAAGGTTCATTATTGTATTCCTTGCGGAATACCTTACCAGGGGAAGATGATTATTCCATTAAAATGAACTAAAGCACAGCCTGTATAAAATGTTTATTAATAAACAATATATATCATATATGTTTTCTTAATATATCACAGATATAAGATACTTATTTCATTGAAAATTCTAATAATTCTTTATCACTGATTGATCATAATAAGTACAACTTTTTATAATCAAAATTAAACATTAAAGAAAATTTCTAGAATTATTTTATATTATGATCCATTGTTGAATTTACCTTAATGTAGTTTCAGCGCAAGCATATTTGTTAAATATATTTATAATTCTACAATAGGTTCAATTTCATTTTCACCAAATTAACCTTTACCGATCCAACTACTGGTGAGACAAGCACAAAATAAGAACAAACAACAGAACATGGGAACAGAAGAAAACGCATTTCAACTTCCTAATGTGATAGAATAACTAAATAAATTACCTAACATAGTACAGTTTATACATCATTTTGTATATTATGCTACAACATAAGTTACGAGTCTGTCTACACCGTGGGTCTACACTAGTTTCTCATTTATGTAGTCACAATACATAACTCACTCATAATATTATCTATAAGGAAAAATACAAAATTGTTAGCACAATACACAAGAGAATTCGCAGGAAAGCATATATGGATTCTAACGGAATATAGTATGTTTTCCATCAGTACCATTGTTGTACCAAGTAACATCATAATTTCCTATTCCAATTAATTGGTTCAAAATTCAAATATATTGTTATGATCAATTAACATGTTCAATTTGTTGTAGTAATTAATTTCCGATATTGAATACTAAAATTAAATGGAATTAGTGCAAGCAATGCATTCTAGAGATTTATACATTTGTAGTTTCATTATTAACAAACAAATAATATAAACCTTTATAGCAAGTAATCTATCACAGATGAGAAAAAATATCTTTATCTTCAAGTCGCAACTGTGTCTATTTCTTTGGATCTTGCTTTTTTTTCCGCTTTTCTTGCAATTTCTGAAAAAATATTTTGAAATCAAATATTATATTAGAAGAAATACCCAAACCAGATAGTTGTATGAAATATATACATTTCAACATTCAACTACCATAAAATTCATATTTTCAAGTCAATAGGCAGCAAAGTAAGCAGACATTTTGAATTACTGTAAAACTAGAAATGTTTGCGCACAATTTAATTTGCGAATTTCGTGGGTAGATGCAAAAACGCAAACTTAAATACATGTAGTCAGCAAACATTAATAGGCTATGTAAAGTAAGTCCAGGATGGACCAAAATCGCAAAATTAAATAGTCACAAAACAATTTATAAATGAAAATCGCAAAATTTAATAGCCACAAAATATTCTAGTTTTACAGTATACTAATTTGATGCAAAGCAAGAAGCTGTGCAGTCTGACAGTACAGTACAGGTCTAACTATCTGGTTTCCCACCATATACATATTCTCTGAGCCTCCACTCTATGTATTGTACTGGTGTTTTTTTGTGCATGGAAATGGCCCAAATTTTGCATGAAAAGGCCACTTGCACTTTTCATGCAAAGTACTTGAAAATTAGATTTTCAAAATTTCCTCACATGCACACTAGTTTCTGTGAAAAATAATACTGATACAAACTAAACTGACATTTGGTGGGATTTTCTGAATTTAATATTGTCTCTGCTTACTTACCACGATATTTAAGTATGTTAATGCATCAGTATGTATGCAAAATGGAAATCATTATTGCAACAGTAGCTATATCAAAATTGAACGTCTTCTAAAACAGGCATGATGAAACAGTAAGTCATATATCGTCCATATGATCCTCACTAGAGCTAGTCCCAGAATCTAAATTCACGTATATTTCAATCATCTGGATAAAGTGTTGCGATAAATGGACATTACAGTACTGCAATCAGTTTTAGGTACTAAGAGAGATTGGAAATGTGGGCTTGAAAGTGACATAGCTTTTGCCCAAGGTGTTTTACTCTCATTTTTTAATAATTTCACAAAACATTTACTCTGGTGTCTTAGAATCCTATAAGAATCCTATAATTATTAAACAAAACCTTGTTCAGTTGACGTGGTCCTCATAGTAGGTTTTTATATAAATAGAAAAGATGCGCACCTTTTCAAATTGGCGCGCCCGCTGCCTGTTGGCCTCATACTGCTTCTTACGATCCTCTTCCTCTTTCTTACGCTTTGCTTCTTCTGAACGACTGTATAGCCTATAAAAATTGTTACATTCAAATTCTTTGATTAATTTACAAAATATAGAAAAAAATATATATATAATTTTCATATTTTAGTGGATTTTATTTAGGCAGAGAAAATTTGTTTCTGGATAAGCTGCCACTTCAGGTGAGACATATAGTATGCCACAATTTATGTTAATCATTATAACATTGATTACAAATATGATTTTCAAAATTTTGAAATACTAAATTCATATTTTAAGAATATATCTTTTTAAATTTCCAAACAGAAAAAATATTTGTAACCCTCTTCTACATTTTTTCATGAGCAAGTATAAGAAATACTTTCAACCAATCAGGCTGTTTACATAGAGTGGGAGTTGCTATCAAACAAGTATGAAAGTTGCTTGCTATTAGCCTTGCTATCAGCGTCTGACGCCATTACCTGGTGGTGCGTTCCTTCATTTCCTTGGCTTGCTTCTTACGCTGCTGTGGGCCTGTGGTCTCGTCACTGCCCCCTGCACTACTGTGGCTGGTGGCGCTGGTACTTGGGGTCACTGCAGCACCGCCTACAGCATGGACCATGGTGAGTATTAGCGGTCACTCTTGGCGTATATGCTCTTATCATTGAATATTGTGTGTATTAACTCAATGAAACCAAATTCAATTGTTATTTTAAACAAACGACTTACCACAACACAGATAAGACAGTAATTATTAAACGAAATGTATCATGTTTTGCTGTCAGCAAATGATAATGCAGCCCATACCTGCTCTACTCCCACCACCCAGGGCCCGGCTCTGCTTCCATGAGGCGAGCGTCTTGCCCATGTGGCCTGCCTGGCTACTGGCACCAGCAGCTTTCTTCTCCTGGGCCCTGCGCTTCCCCTCCTCTTGCCGTCGTTTGCTTGCTGCTTCGAAGTCTGTACGCCGTCGCGCAAATGCCTCCGCCAGTGACAGGCCCTCATAATCATCAGTGCCTGATTAAAGGGGCAGGTGTTATGTTGAATGTACAAGTACATTTACAAGCATACAGTTCATAGTCTACTTTCAATCATTGCAAATAATACATTAAACTGCTTTTTTACTTCATACATTCAGTATGAAACTTTTTAATTTATTTTTAAATCTCAAATATCTCTCTTAGAAATCACATAAATTTGGAAGATTCTTAAAAAAAAATACGTTTACGTTTGAATGCACCCACCTTCCATACCATCAGACTCTGGTTCCAGGACAGCAAACTTTTCTTCAGATGACTTTGACCTCCCTCTTACAGGGCTCTCAGTGAGCCTAGAGGAGTGGTCAGTCATCCCAGATGACATTGGAGAGTCAGAGTCTGGCTGGAGAGACATCCATTTGGCTGAGGTGGATGGTGAGACATCAACTGTCACTTTCTCTACCATCGATCGTTTAGGAGAATAGCTTCGACGAACTGCTGGCAAAACATAATAAATTCATTACTTTATGATTGATGGTAAGGCACTCTATTTGACACAGGACATACGATGCACTGTTTCCTATTGTTTCAATATTTACTCTTGGGTTAGTGTGTCAATTTCTAGCAAAAATGTATGATATACAATATTTTATCATGCAAGGACGTGTACGATATGTTCACGTTTTATGTAAGAAGACATGCGTGGAACTCTCCGAGCGATATTTAGCTTGAAACAATCTCTTATGTACTAGTTGAATGTGGAGATACATACCTCTTCTACTTATCATAGTATTGTAAGAAAAATATTACCGGTAGTTTATGTTAAGAAATCCCACCAAAAAAGTTTTTTGTACCGTAATTATTTATCTTCTAATGCTATTGAGCGATATGTGCGAAAAATCAAATGCACACAAATTTCTTTAGTCTTGACATGCTTTTAGTGTGTGTACAGATGACTATGTTGGTGATGTTTTGGTCTAATTATTTGACTAGATGCTAAAATGCGACCCAATTTTGGGAGCAACGAATCCTGATCATAGATGGTATATGCAGAAGTTCACTACATTCTTTTGGCTTCAAACCAATCAGAGTGCAGGATTTGGAGGCATGTCACTGAAAGTGATACAATTCTCGATATGGTAGCATAAGCTTGGAATGTAATGCAATGAAACAGATGCTCATATTTTCCCGTGAAGCAATGACAGAGATGGTGTTGTACCTGAAGTGCCTGGTGAGGGTCCGTGTCCACCAACGCTGCTACTGTAACCGGATCCGCCAAGACCAACACTCTACAAAGTAGAAAAGGACTCAAAGTGTTCTAGAAAACGAAGTTCTAAATTTGTTTTAAATGTGTTTTTACATTTACATACCATGGCATTATTTGCTTTTTGGGCATTACATTTTTAGTACAAAGTAACAAACCATCTTTTCCTATCAGAAATCCTGTTCACAATAACCAGTAATGCATTTTTCCTGCCTGCTTCTGTACAATACTACTTATTCGGTTTAAAACACACACAAACTTTTCAATTAATTTCTAAGCTAACATATGTAATTTCAAGTAAATAAAACTTACTATATAACACATAAGCTAACACAGTAGAAAGCATCTGCATGCACCAACCTGCTCATGCTGTTCAAATGACAGCAGAGACGAGCCGGACTTGTTGCTCTGGTCGAAGCTGTGTTGGGACAAAGCGGCGGCGGAGGACTGCTCCATGCTGTGCTGAGAGAGAGGGCCGTGGTCCGGGCTGTGCTCAGCCCGAGGCTGGTTCTTGTGTGGCGAGGGCGAGTCGGAAGGGAGGAAGGACTGAGAGCTGTTGGAGACGAGGGTGAGACTGGGCTCCTCCGTGATGCCCGACTCCTCATGCTCTACACCACCAACAGGCTGTGAAGAGATACACAAGGGTAGGCCAAGCTTTATGGTTTGGTTTTGTAAAATATTCTATGTGAATAATTCAAAGGGCAAATTGGCTTTACGGCTGTGAGTGAAGTAAATTATGATGGGATTTTACTATTGGGCTATATGGGAAACTGTAAGTAATATTTGTCTTATCGTTATGAAACTTTCAGCGTCACCAGAGGATTTGAAATGCATTCTTATCTGATTTTATAAGACTACATGTAATACCCTTGAAGATAATCCCCAAATTAACTATGTGACGATTATGAAAAGTACATTACGTGCTGCTGTAGCTGCTGGTAGCCTCCCCAGGCCTGCTGTGACTTGGCCAGCAGCTGCTCATGCCTCCTGAGACTCGCTTCCACGCGCTCACTCAGCTCATCCTGCCCACCAAGAGCCCCCACACCACCGCTCCCGCCAAGCGATGAGTCCGGGCTCCTGGCTGACAGAGGCTGCTCCGACGAGCTGCGTGACGACATCAGACGCACATCGTTGTGTGCCGCAAAACGCACAAACGGCGGGGAGCGCTCTGTCGGTGACTGGGCCATGGCAAGGCTGCCGTACGCTGGCGGGGACACACCCTGACCCCGCCGGGCTGAGGGGTCAGAACGCCGGCCCGGAGAACCTATAAAAATGTCATGTCATGGTGTATTCACAGTTTAACAGTTGGGCCAGCAAATTTGAATGTAAATCAATTTGACATGGACAAAGTATGAAAGTAACATTTTCCCTCAAAAATTGGCATTTGATGCATCACGCCGTAACCCGGGGTCCGTATGATGCCCCGGGGTGCCGTGAAATGCAAACCCCGGCATGTCGTAATGCCCCGTTTCTCCCGTGATATTCCTCAATATCGGTTGTTGCTAAAAAGCAGACCGCCAAAAGTAATGACGGCCGTGCGCATTCCGTTTTGTCACAATGTGTTAAGTTGGAAATCGAGTTTTAATAAATCAAGAATATATCAGATGTTTCCTTTGAGACAAAGCTTGACCATTTTGCTTATGAATATTAATAAAATTTGATATCACAGCAGTCTACCAGCCATCACGGCATGCCGAGGTATTGCTTTTGAAAAAAAAATAATTAGCTCAAAAATGAATTTTTTATTATTTTCACGGGCCGGGGTATCACGGTAACCCGGGTTACGGCGTGGTGCATCATTTCGCACCACCACTCATCCCAATTTCTTCTAAGCTACCAAGTATAATTTCGTTTTTTTTTCATACTCCCTGAGGTATTATAAATTTAAGAAGTATAAACCTGGTGGTGCTGCCATGGAGGCTTCATTGGGATGTGGGGTGAGAGGCTGGTAGGAGGCTGAACTCCCCGACGCCCGGGCGGCACTGGTCATCTCATGGGGAGCGTAGTGACCACTGCTTCCTGCGCCACGCCCAAAGTCCATAGTGCTGCAATAATATTAAATAGCACTCACTGTCAATTTTCGGATTTCGGTTTTTACTTAGTTAAACTTGATTTCTTCTTCACAATCAATATTGCTTTTCCAAAAGTTTTACTCACAAAATAAAGCTTACAATGTACGTAAGAACGTTGAACTGAGAAAACATTGAAATTCTAGTTTTTGACATAGATGTTGTTTGTTCTGATTAACCCTCCTATTGCTTCCGTTGCAATATTATGACGTAAGTTTTATTACTTCCCATTGCCAAGGTCGCAATATTGTGACCACAAACCTGAAAAATACAGCCCCACTTTGACCGGAAATTTGTATTAAAATACTTGTGATTTATATTTCGCACTCACGTGTGTCAACAATGAAGACATGACCTCGACATTTCAATGTAATTTTCGTGAGAAATCAACTCATTACTAATAACATCTAGATTTTATTTGTAATTCATGTATTGGCATCAGATGAAGTTAATGAAACTAACATTTGGAAAATTTGTTTTACAGTATCAAATGTTACCAGATTTTACCTATTTCTCTATATCAACATAGTCATCATGTCCTACCTGTGAAAGAGAGGTGATTCAGAATCTGGCTCCCCACTTTTGATTGAGCGTACTGAATCATTTCCAGGTTGAATTCTAAAAATAAACACAGAATGATCACTATTGTGAATACCTTACAAATACAATACTAGTTTGTTTCAATGTCAGCATCCTAATATTAGTGAGAAATTAGCAAACCATATCAACGGCTAAGGCCATTACTCAAGATCCCGTCATCAAATGCAACATTATATAAATAAAACTATGATTGAAAGATCAAGAAAGATTGAGCACGTAAGGGTATGGGGTCTAATAGATCCTAATGACTGAGAGGCCTGGAGAGAACAGTTGAGATGTAAACTGGGCAGCCTCCGAAGAGT
Organism: Streblospio benedicti; assembly: GCA_019095985.1. Lineage (NCBI taxonomy): Eukaryota > Metazoa > Annelida > Polychaeta > Spionida > Spionidae > Streblospio > Streblospio benedicti. Next base: position 37,221,059 of record CM032667.1, on the reverse strand, counting down.
AATAATTAGGGAATGCCCATATGAATTTAGGATTTGATTGACTGATTGATATGCAATGTTACTGTGTGATCTGACTAAGCTTACCCATAGTCTCAATTACACTGAATCATCCTTTAGCATACAGGTGTGCCCCAGTGCCCTGGTCACCTACTTGTACTGGCTGATGTCTGTTGAGGCTCCCAGGTCCGAGCACGGCTTTCCTGTGGCCCCTGCTGCTGCATCCTCGGAAGAGTTGAGGTCTGATGACATGGGGTGTTGGGTGAGTGAGCGTGGGTGGGCTGAGCTCTGCTCATCAGAACGCGGAGACGACTCACCACTCGCTACACCAGACCTGAACACAACACTACTGGTCACAGATGGGAACTCTAAATGTTCAGTGAAGTGTGTAGCTTTAGGGTATTTGCACTATTGAAATGTTATGGAACAGCAAGCCTCTTATGTAGCCCATACTAACTTTACCCAGAAGTTGATGGTTAAATTAGGTTAGTCTGTAGAGAAGCATATCAAACCATCTAACCAGCACACTTCTGCTGCAGTCTTCACCTACCTGAAACTGGCTGGCTGGCTGTGGACTGGCCCCTGTGTGAGGGAGGTTGGTGATGCTGACTTGTCTGTCAGAGGGTACTGGGTCAGGTCGCGGCCCATGGAGGACCGCGTCCGGGTCGGCTTGACTGGTGTGGAGGAGTCTATTGGCAAGCTGCGGTTATCCTGAATACACAGGGGAAGGGGGAAAGAGTTTTACAGACAGAGAGCTGATTATATGACAGCTTACATCATCAAGCATGAGTATTAATATAAATATTTGATTCTCTGATAACTTGATTTATGGATAACTGGAGCAAATAGTCGTTTTTGTTACTTTACATTGTAAATCCTTCTGATGACTCAAATTTGCGATAACACAATTGGGAAGGATTATTTGACTTAAGAAACTTAATGAAAAAAATGAGGCGCTTAAAACTTAAAAACCTTTTTTTAGCATGCTTTGATACAAGATACAAAATATCACACAACATAGTCCACAAACAGCTAAAATCTCTACCTGATATGTCGGACTCCTACTAGATCGTCTACGATATTCACTCATATCATCTACGGTGATTTCTTTTGGGTGCTTATAAATGGCTGCCTTTTGCCCATTTGGTGGCTTTTTCTGTACCTCCTCTTGTGAGCGATCCAAACTAAATATCGAGTCAATCACATCTAAATTGGTCATCATCTGACTTGTGGGGAACTTAGATTTGGACCTTTGAGATGCATCAGAAGGTCGAGAACCAGATGAACTAGATCTGCCCATCTTGCTGGAACTTGCTGACTCAAGTTCATGTTGGCTCAAAGTCGACTGATCTGCACCAGTGGCCTTCATTACTGCAGCATAAACATCCTTCATCCTACTCTCAAGGCCACTGTATTCTGATTCCATTTGCCGGCGAAATCCATCATTACTGCCCCCTTTTGAGTCATCTGAACTACTGACAGAAAACTCAGCCAAGTCTGATTGCCAATTACGGCTTGGTTTAAATGTTTGCGTTTTCTCTTGTCCATGTCTTTTAGCACCTTTGTCACTAACATCTGATTTACCAAACTCTGCTTCCCAGTTTCTAGTTGGGTATGCCATTGAAGCGCCCTGATCATGTCCATCAGCTCCATCACTATCAGTGTCTAGCACGTTTTCACCTGACAATTTCCTATACCTGAGTTCTAAACCATCAGAACCATCCCTGTTTGAATTTGTAGAGTCCAAAGTTATCCCCATTTCAAGTGGCTGATACGCGGATAAGAAATCTTCTGTGGACTTGCCCACTGGCTCTGTAGTACTGCTGCTCCGATACCCACTCCTTGTGTGTACAGGAGACCCACGATCCTGAGTGTGGCGGACTTCACTCTCAGCTCCCCCGGGCCACACTCCTTGCCTCACAGGAGGGCTGTCTGTGAACCGACTCCCTCGTAGACCTTGCTGTATGCGAGCCTGTGTGGGCGTGAGGTCTAGATCATCATGACCTGGCTGGTGAGTTGGGCTCTGCGTGGGCGTCCTGTCGGCATCCATGTCCTGCTGACCCTGGGGGCTTCTCCGGGCTGGTGGTGGTGGGGAGTCGGGGTGCTGGCTCACTAGAGTGGGGGGCGTGGCCGGGTATTGCTGTCTACGTGTCGCCCCTGCAGGGGGAGGAGTGGCACGGCCGCCACCGAGGGCTGAACTACGTCCGTCTGCATCCAGGCCGCGCTGTGCAGCCATCTGAGCCGGTGGCGGCGTGTCGTGTTCCTGCAATGCACAGATGAGACACTTATTAGCCTACATACATTGTATACACATGCAAAGTGGCTCACAATTATGGATTATATCAAGCAGACAGATTATTGAAATGTTATTACAACTATTGGTTCACGAAAAATAAGGCAACTTCGTGTCACTGTCATGAGCATCCTTCAAAGACAACAAAATTAAAATTGTGCTTGGTTCTAATCCATACTAGACAAGACTACACATCGTATGAAAGAAATAATTCAGGCTGCTATCCAAATTAAGAAGCAGCATATATGGACTGACTCACCTGTATGGTGCTTAGGTCCAGCTGGTATCCTCCGCCTGTTGACCGCCACTGACCACTGCCCTCTTCCTGCTCCTCTACAAGATGTTCCTGCTCCCCAGAAGGAGATAGGCTCCGCAGAAGCTCTGTGGTTAGAGGTGACTGCTCTTGTGAGGAGGAGACCCCAGTTCTTTGAGAAGACAGACGGTGATCGTCTGACAAACCCCCTTGATGATGGTGCCATTGTGAGTATTCCTCATTAAGTCGCTGTTGTTCATCCCTTTCCTTCTGTTTCTGCTGATCATTGAGATCTGGAGAATTCAACTCAGAAACATGAAATGTGCCTCTCGATGATGGGTACTGAGACCCAACAGAAGGGTAGGTCTGTTTTGAGGAGATAGAACCACTCTGTCCTTCCTGGTGGAGTTCATGTTGTTTATTCAACTCAGAAATGTGAAATGTGCCTCTCGATGATGGGTACTGAGACCCACCAGAAGGGTAGGTCTGCTTTGAGGAGATAGAACCACTCTGTCCTTCCTCGTGGAGTTCATGTTGTTTATTCAACTCAGAAATGTGAAATGTGCCTCTCGATGATGGGTACTGAGACCCAACAGAAGGGTAGTTTTGCTTTGAGGACATAGAGCCACTTTGTCCTTCCTCATGGAGTTCATGTTGTGAAAGTGTGGAGCCATGTTCTTGCGATGATAGAACATTTCTCCTCTCTTCAGACAGATGACTCTTCTGCTCTTCAGACAACCGACTCCTTTGCTCCGTGGACATGGTATACTGAGAAAGCTCTTGCTCTGAGAGTGCATGTTGCGACAAGCTCTCCCTGTCATTGCGCTGGGCAAGTGCACTCATTGTAAGCGGGGAAAATGGCTCCTCCGAGGCCAGCCGACTTCTCAGTTGCTGCTGGGAGAGACTTGCTGAGCCTGTCTGAGACACCGGAGCTTGAGAGATTTTGCTTCCCTGAGTAGACAAAGGACCTTGAGAGAGACTCATTCCCTGAGAAGTAGAAGCTCTTTGTGATGAAAGTTCATGCTGTGAAAGCCCTGCCCTCTGGCTGATCTCAAATTGTGACTGGCTGGTTGGCTGAGACAGGGGGGCTGGAGCCAAAGAGCCGAGGGACATAGGTCCCTGGGTGGATCGTTGGCTGAGCTGTGAGGTGGACTTCTCAGCCGGTGAAGGCCAGCCTAGATGGTCAGTGTTAACTCTGTGTCCAGAAGACGATTGTTGCAGAAAACTGCCACCTAGGTCCTCGGTTCCACGATCATCCTGAAAGCATAGCTCACGGCAAAATTACACATCCTTGTTTGCCAATCTACTAGGGTCTATTGAATGTAATATCATTGACATTCTGCAATTGATATGAAATAGTACTTTGTCCAATGTAACTCTACATTTGTGTAGCCGTAAAGCAATAATATTGCAGACACATCCACTTGAACCGCTATACAATAAGGGGACATCATTTTCAGTTACAAATGTTAGTATTAGTAAACCACAGAAGCGTACCTGGTTGAAGTAATTGGGGTTGAGCAGGTCTATGGGTGTGGGCTCGTCACTGGTTTGGGTGGTGTCTCCGCCTGGCCGCTGGGGACTCTCCTGCCTCAGCTGGTCAACACGCAGGCTCACCTGATGTAGCAGCGCACAATGTACAGAGACTTCACTATTTTGATGCATTGCATTATTAAACATTTTGTGATTTCATTGTAAGCAGTGTTGCTGCCAAACACTTGTTACTATTTTGCCCCAATTTATCATAATATTTTCAAATGAGATGCTAAAAATAGAATTTCAATGTTCAATGTTTCAAACTTTAGCTACAATGTGCTGCATATCATTCAAGTGTGGAATGAAGTTTAATTTCTTTGCCTAATGTGTTTAACCTGATATTGGTTGTAGCTACAGTGTGCTACTCTGTAATACACACTCTTTGTTCAGAGTAAATTATAAAACTGGCTATATCTGCATTGCTGCACTTTAACAAATGCAAAATTAGTTTTTATCGCAAAAATACTGAGAACACGAGGCTACCTCATTAAGCTCTGGCTGATTGAGGCTGAGCTGCCACTGCTGGCGCATTTCCTCGAGCTCCTGACGCTGGCGTCTCTGTCGCTCAAGGATGGCCATCTTCTGCTTGCGGATTTCAGCTAAATCGTCTATGATGGACACCTTGGAAGCCAGGTCAGGCGGAGGTGGCTGGGATGGTGCTGGAGCTGTCAGGGCAGAGTACAGGGGGTGAGTATTGATGTAGGCATAATTCTATAATACTGTCTGAAAATTCCAGATCAATTTTTTCTAGCATATAAACATAAAGAACTTTGTCATAGAATGTTTCTAATCGTACAATTATATGAGAATCGGTGGCAATTTTGAATGTAAGGAATTTGATAGTCTTTGAATCAAAGAATGTTATAAAATGTCATGAAATATTACATTTTCTAGTAGGCATTTCTATTTATAATAAAACATTGAAATACATTGTTTTAAAAGTAAAAGCAGCCGTTTCCTACGACAACACACCAGTAGAGTAAGTAGCTGATGCCCCGCCTTGGCTGGAAAGAGGTGCTGTGGTGTATCTAGGGGCAGCCTTGGGAGGGCTGGAGAACGGGTGGATCGAGGTCCTGGAGGCGACTTGTTCATCCCTCACTCTATCATGCCCAGATGCAAGCTAAAATGTAAGCCAGTGGTTACTATTGAGTAAGGGCATGTTGTCGGTCACATCTGTATAACATCTAATTAGTTGCGCTGATATTGATCGGAAAAAAAAAAAAGCTTACATCAGGCAACCCATTATAGATGCCAGCAACATTGGTACAGGATATTCATTTAGTTTAATGCACTTCATTTCTGATAATAACAACCCACAGGTTTTGTAGTGACTCTAGTAAAATGGTCAGTGTGAGCTTACCATGCTGCTACTGTGCCCCAGGTGTTGTGGCAAGCTGTCCCTCTCTGTGCTCACACCAGACACGCTGGAGCCACGGCCCCCGATAGGACCTCCAGACCCACTAGATGGGGGCTCCCAAGGCAAAGGGTGGTATTGGGTGCTCTGCTGACTCTGCAGGGACGACCTGAAAATATGATCAATCGATTATCTTGAGTATCAGTAACTTGAAATAATTTCTCTACCCCGCTTCAGCATTTGAGTAGCAATAGGGTAAGTCATTAAGTTGGTTTTGAGATAGTCTGTAATATTTCCATAATTTACAGGATACAATGCATTACCAATGACCACAATCTAAAGTCTATTTGACTAAAAGAATGATTCTGGGGTCCTGTCAAAATAAATTCAGGATTTAATTGAACGATTGATTTTAAAAAAAAGAAGAATATATTTCTCACCTTCCGGCAAATTTGTCTGCCGACCCTGCATCAGACGGAGCCTTCTCAGGGTCGATGTCCCAAAAATGACCCAGTTCTGAGAACCGGTTTGAGCTGGCCTGATAACTGTGACTACGACTGGTTGATGTCTGGTATTGGCTACTTTGATTACCAGCTGGCTGATACTGGTTCATACTAGTTGGTGGTTGCTGAAACTGGCTAATACTGGTTGGTCCTGACTGGTATTGGCTCTGACTGCCAACTGTCTGGTATGGATCAGTGGGATAACTTTGAGCCTGACTGCTGCTTAAGGTAACCCTCTCATGATAACTTTGGCTCGCAGATGCTGGGGTCACTGCGTACTGGCTATAACTGGATACAGGATAACTCTGTTGACCTCTTCCTGAGTAACTGATATCTCCCGGTAGAGTAGCCGGCGCCTGAACTGCCTCTGCAAAGCCACTGTGATCTGCTGGAGCATTGGGAAAGTGGTGGGTGCTGATGGCGTCCTCATTAGCGCGTCTCAGCAGCTCCTCTGCCTTGCGCTCGAGTTCCAAGCGCGCCTCCCGCAGCTGCTCGTGCCGGTCCTTGTGCTGCCGACTCAACAGCCTCTGCTGGTACCGACGCACACGGTCCTCCCCAATACTGGACGACTGGTTCAAAGCAGATGCCAAGTCAGCATCAGATGTGCCAATTGATTCACCAGTCTGTGATGGCCGGGAATACTGATTAGATTGGCTACTTAAATCACCGTGCAGCCTTTGGAATTCAACTGATCTTCTGTCTGTACTTGTAGAGGGCTGATTTAAGTCTTCAGTCGATGGCTGAAACTGAACAGACCTTCCTGCGCTGGTTGCTGTATACTGATTTGATCGACTCAAATCATTCGATGTGAGCGGAAATCGCGATGATTGATGTGCCACATTCTTTGGCACCATTCCACCATGATCAGAGTCGAGAGGTCCCTCTGAGAGATGTCCACTGCTCCCTGTCCTGTCCAGCATTTGCTGCTGGTGTTGTGCAGACTCACTTAGCATTTGAATCTCTAGATCTTTCTTTTTTGATTCAATTTCCTTCAGTCTTGCTTCCAAAGCTCTTTTCTGCTCCCTGGAATTTAGATACATTTCCATGAGAGAAGTACATTTTTATTCAACGGCAATGCATTAGTAAATATTTTGTTTGCTATTTGGTAAATATCTAATTCTTTGGTTATTAGATAAACAAATGTGTTAATTCTCTCATGACTAAGTTAATGAAGTCTTATGCATTTTAGTAAATTCAACTTATATAAAATCTGATTTTGAACACTTAATATGCTAACAAAGTTATGTGGAAGGATTGTGTGGTAATTCATGTACATAATGATGTTATAGAATCACTAAAAATTGCATTAAATAGAGATGATTATAGGCGAAGTAGGTCAGTCACAATTAAGTTATACTTCCTTGGTATTAAGAACCAAAAAGCCCTTAAAGCCATTAAAAAAAAAAAAAAAAATTTCAAAGCGTAGGCAAGCCAACTTTTCTCTTGGTTTCATTGCTGTAGAGTAGACCTTGCTGCGTGGTGGTGGTGGACTGAGCATGAGCTACTCACGTGATCTGCTGCTGTCTGCGAAGTGTTTCCGCCTTGAGCCGTTCGGTCTCTGAGCGCTGCTCCGCCTCCCGTGCTCGCTGCTCGCTCAAGTACGCCGAGATGTTCAGATCCTCAGTCTGCAGTGACAACATCCCTGCTGTGAGCACTAGCTAGCTATGCGAGCACCAGCTGCTGTATTTATGTACTCCGATGACCATCATCTTATACCCCAACAACCTCACACGTAGCATCCAGTAGATTAATTTCACACTTAATAATACAAATCTATGTTTAACCCCAAGACTGCTGTGTATGTGCTACCTGTGGCTGGTTGCGGACCTTGGCGGCCCGTTCCATGGGGTGGAGAAGAGTGTCGTCGGCCTGCTGGCTACTGCTGCCACCGGACACAATAGTGCCCTCTGACAGGGACTCCTCACCACGGGTTTGTGTCTTTCTGAAAGCAAAGTCCATCGGTGCAACACGAGTCAAAGCCAGTAGAAAGTTACAAGGCGTCATGATTTTATTCATATGCCATTTGATATCAAATATCAGAAAAGTGTATGAAAGAGCACCTTGGACTTGCAAATACACACCGATTGTAAGAAGCTAAGTTCTTACCTCTGCTGTCCGCAGCCGTCACTTGAGGGCGTGGCGGTGGACTCGACTGCGCCGGTAGACAGAGACGCGTCATCATCGTCATCAGTGCGGGCGTCAGTGGTGATGGTGTACTGGGTGAGGGTGCGATCACCGCACTTGTCAGACGATGCCACTGTGACTGTGTCTGCTGACGACTCTACAACACAATAAGTCTAGTGAAATTATCTAAAAACATGTATAGCAAGGTTAAGTTGCTGCAATGCATTCCATGAAATTCATCACATGTTACGTCAACCTGTACACCAATTACAACCTATGGGTATTAGATTAGACACACCCCACTACTGCATTTGCCATAATGTCATAAAGCTGATGTGAACGTACCAGATCTATGCTGGGAGCCCGACAGGTGTTGCTCCCTTTGATGTCTTATACGATCCAACAGCTTCTTCAGGCCTGAGTCTAAAAACAACATTGAAACATTTACTGTTTCATCCATTATGTCACCATAGCTAGATAATAATCAAAACCACCTCTCTCTCCACCCACCTGGTGTCTTGCTCCTGTCTATCAGTCCGCTGCGGCTCACCGTCGTGTTGCTAAGCAGCGAGCGCTTCCTCTCATCCTCAGATGGCGCTGCCGTTGTTTCTCTGTCCTCCTTCCTGGCGTCTTCTTCCTCGTCCAAGTCACCGTCGACCGTGGAGAGTTCTAACGTTTCTGTCACAGCCGGAGTCTCAGGTGGAGGATGTGGGTCTGTGGACGCGAGTTACATGTTACAAATTCATATAATAATGTAAAGTCAATAAATTGTTCACATTTAAAACACTGAGCTATTGATGGTCGCCAAGATATATTAATGTCTAATTGCATGCCTAAAATACGCCTTTTTCAAACCCTTTACCTGTCAATACGCATGCCATATATGCATTATCTAAGTATTGTAAGACCACGAGGTGGCATAGAATCACCGACTCATTCTATTAATCGAATTATTTTGATGTAGAACAAGCAATTTTTACCCACTGTACAGCTGATTTAACATTACAATAAAGTGTTAATCAATACCCAGCGCAGCGTGGGGCTGATCTATCCTCCAGCGAGCACGGTCTTACCTAGTGCGAGGCTGAGGTCACCCATGTAGTCGGTGCCGGCCATGTACATGTCCTCGAAGGCACGCTCCAAAGTGGCCTGCTGCTCCTGCTTCTCCTCCAACCGCTGAGACGGAGCAACAAACACGGACTTCTGTAAAGACAATGGACAGCAATGTGGGCAACAATTATGATGACATTCATGCAGCCATTATCACTGGCTTTTGTAGAGCCCATGTGAAAAAAGAAGCGTATCAATCAGTGGGGGTTGATAAGGCTTATTTCTCTATGTGGCATGCTTTTATAGTTTTGTCTTTTGACATATGTATTTACTTTCTTAGGAATCTAATTATCCTCTTATCCACCCATCTTAACACAGATCACGTGTCTTTGGTCAGATCATGATAAATTACTATCCGTAAATTTCTGAAAAAAATTGCAGCTAAAAACACATAAACTTAAAAAGTTCTAGTTGTAAGAAATTCAATATGAAAATGAGTTTTGATTCAAATCACACAAAAAGCACCGTAAAACACAAATGCATGAAGCAGACTTTAAATACTTACAGGGAGATTAGCCACGATCTTCTGCCGCCTGACATTGTCCGCTCTCTGAAGGTCACTCAATTCATGAAGCATGTGATCATAGTCCTGAAACAACCCATTTTCATCATAAGATATTCAGACAAAGTCCAAGAAGCTGATAAATGCTACTTCTACAGTTTTAGGTTCCAAACTAACTACAGCATTATTTTAGCATTTCATGATACGCTGGCAACTAATGACTATTGACAATATCGAGCCTCTAATAAAGTACCAGATGATAGATTGTGCGTGAGAGTATTATTGCTTTTCAGGTTCGTTGACAACCAATTGTTTTACGACTTTCAGCCTTCTTCTTGCTGAGTGACTGTTTGAGAAAGAAAGATCTATTTTTACGTGTGTGTGTGGTGACGTACTATTTTCAGCCTCTCCTTGCCGAGTGCGTGTTTGTGCCGGAGCCAGGCCTTCTCCTGCTGCTCTGTGCGCTGCCGCCGCTTCTCCTCCTCAGCCTCGCTGTACCTGCATTGTTGGTGAAATGATCAACGAATTTTTAGTGACGATTATAACTCGAATACTATAGAGTATAGCTTTGATTATCTGGCTCCCGATTATTCCAAAACGCGGATTATCTGGACCTCCCACGACATATGTCCCTTTTTCTTTCTCAATAGACTTGAACTTGTCTCTTTGTTACATTATTTATTTGTCCAATTTGCTTTTTTATGCATGATATTAATGAAAGCGCAGATAACACGCCTCATTCCAATATTCTTTCCATTGATTACCTAATATAGATTACTTTAGTGATGGTTATAGCGGATGATCAAGACTACCCACTTAGGTTTGATAACAATGCACATTCGACTACATGTGGGACAATTTTTTAGGTTTGAAAATGTTTTATTTTTGTGAACACTTGTAAATAATGGGGCAATATGTTTGAATGTGCTATGGACATCATTACGATACCGAAGGTACTATCATTTGACAAAATTAATGATAAAGTATGGCTAGAGATGTAAAACATTTGTAATATTATCCATATCGGCTTGGTCTTCAAAATTCTCTTTTCAGAACATCTTGATTATCTAAATATCATTATATATGGCCCCGCATGTATGGATAATGGAACCTGTGCTATACAACTGCTTTATTTTATTTTTGCCACGATACTGCAATAAAATACAGCCTCAGTTAAAAAGATAATTCTGGAAACTTACACCTAGTGATCAATTTAAGAACGATTGATGATCCTTAATACTCGTTATGAGTCGTTAATAAAACTTTATATATTGAATTTCGAAAAAACAAATGACTTGCACGAGTTCTAAGACATGGGGAAATTGGATGGGTAACAGAGTGACATCAGGCTTCAGCTCTCACTTCTTTATTTTGAATCCTCACCTGGTGCCTTCGACTGAGGCTGCAGCCTTAGCGTCCACCTGCTCACAGTCGGCAGGCCGGTCAACAGAGACTGTGTCAAGAATGTGGTAGTGCGAGGCTGAGAATGCATCCAGGTCAATGCACTTCACAGAAGACGATCCTGGAAATAAGTTACAATGAGTTAATAACCAGGTTGCCAATATTGTATAGGGAACAATCTTTATCAGGGCGTTGAAAAGTCTTTAAAATTCTTGACACGAGATGTAATTTTTTTAAAGCTATAAGGCCTAAAAAATAATCAATAAGTAAGACATAACATTTTAATAAACATCTTGAAACATAATGATTAGGTGATGCACCATAATTTTGGATATATCAGCACTTCCCTAATAGCCAACTTGTCACATTAGCTACTTGAAAAGTGTTGTTGAGTTACTTGACATTCATAGTTTTACACCAAAGACAATGGAAATATGTACATGTTAAATGTGTACTCAAAGCTTTGAAGCATCTTACACGCTAACAAATGTTATTTTTTGAATTTTTATTCTAAAGTAATATTACATTACATTATTCTTATTTTGAGTTTTACAATATCCAAGAATAGTATTTGTATATAGGTTATTTTGAGTGTTATTAGATAGTTTAAAACATACAGAAGTTTTCTATAAATCTGAAATTTTATTTCTGCTAGACAGTCGATTCGTACGTGTTCAATATTCACGACAATAGTAGCAATGTAAGTTGGTAAATTGGTATTTAGTTTCCACAGAAACTTCCACCAGCAGAAAAATCTGCCAACCGTGACACAGTTAGTCTACATCTACACTCTGAATTCATACTCAGAAGGCAGGGATACAGGTAATCCTGATGATGGCAATATTTTATAAAATCACATATAAAACTGACTTGCTTACAATATTCTTCACACCACCATGTTACTTTTGCCTGTCTACTCTACTATATTTTATAATTGAAATCTAAACTAACATTCAATAATGCATGATTTTTCAATGTGTAACATACGGATATTCTGGTCAAGCTCTGATAGTGGGTCCTGTTTTGGAGGAGGCAAAGATGCAATTTCAGAAGCACGAAGTTTTTCTGCCTCAAGTGCTGTCTGCCTGGTGATGATGTGCCGGTTTTCCACTTCTTCCTTGGCTGTCACCTAAATAACATAATTGTTTTTTAACTCACATTACATAAACATAAAGTGTTACTTCTAGGACTTTCCAAATAAGGGCCAAATGACATATCTTACTCAAATTAGTGCAAACATGACTACTATATGTGCCAAATATATAATATCAATATCAATAGTGGTCGAGGGTACTAGAAGTACAGTTCATCACAGAAAGAGCTGGCGGGACACAATCTCGAGGACAAAATAGCTGAAGATTAATGTGTCTAGTCTAAAATTGACATGGCAGAGGACAGAGATGCTTGAAGACAAAAACTACATGAAACCAGCAGTCGGTCCAACATCATTATAGCAAAGTTGTATGTGCTAAATGCATTGATGATGATTTGTTCAACCCTCTCATGACTTTGATGGCTACATCAGTGATATCTGTATTGTTGCTCACTCTCAGGGCAAATTATCAACCTACATTGTGATACACGTTTTTTACACATTTCACTTCTTTGAACAGTGTATCATTTTTAGTACATAATTACTTTTATAAAGCTATAACAAGCTTACGTACAAGAAGACTGTAATATATTTCTCTAAAAAGCATGCCAGTATTTTCTGGTCAAGGAGACATCTATCTAAAGAAGTCAACGAGGCTTAACATAGCATTGTGCCATTTTGTTGTTGCTGTAAAGTTTTTTTTACATGTACAATGTATATACGTACAGAAATTCTCCAAATTTTGATTAAGTCTAATTGACAGATATCAAGGCGCCTCATGTGGTGTTACAGTAATGCTGAGGAAAATCTGGTACTTGATATAATAGTTTCCCTATACAAGTATTTGCATCAGTCTTTCTTGTGTATGTGTTTGATATGGTACATTAGTTATCATCTTGAAACCCCATGGTTAATATTGAGACATATGATTTGCTTGAATAAGTGTCCTGGATGGAACACTGCATCCCAATTTTTTTTTGATTATCTTTGTTTTTAAATTTCAATTATTAGATTGCAGCTTTCACAAAGACCTACCGGTACAATGATTAAAGATTTAAATATCTCTTTCTATCAGACATCTATTGTGGATAAAAGTTAATTTTCAAATTCATACAATTAAAGTAGAGGAAAAACATGCATAATTCGTGCCCATGGAAGAGCTTCCATAGTAGCAATGAAGCGCCAAATACCTCTTCTCTAAGTATCTTTAATGCCTCTCTTCCTCGTTCTTCAGCCAGCCGACTTTGTTCTTGTCGAAGAATGAGTCTTAATTCACTTCGTCCTTCAGGATCCTTTTATATTAAACAGGGAGTAGTATTAATTTCATAATCATAATGATAATCTATTAGCTCGAAAAGGAATTTTTTGTGAACATGTCATAAAAACAATTAGTGAGGGACTTCGACAAACATCAATTTTGGTCTGTTTCGAGAATATTACCTGCCATGAAAGAAACAAAATTAATATTTTGACAAAAATAGAACAAAAAATCACAAGAAATAATACTTTCATAAGAGTTTCTGTGATTAAATGATACTGTCAACTACTATTATATATTTTTTTTTTCCAAATTAAATTAAGATTTCATATAAAAACTAGGAGTCCTAATTAAAACTTCAGTTTATCTACAGACTAACCTTTCAGTTTCATTTAGGGATAGCACTAGTGCTCGAACATTCATGAGTCCGGTTTGTTTTTATTCAAGTACATTCACAGACACTTGTGTACTCACTGTTTTTTTTTTTTCATTTCTAAGTTTGTAAACTATGAACTATTTCATGTTTCCAACATCATGATGATGATGATTTTACCAAGCCATGAACACTTACAGACCGCTATTATGACATAATGCATTGACTGACCAAAAAGGTTGAGGATTGACTACTAATTTCTTATGCTAATACTGATGCTCAATGCATTTGTTTTGCACTTGTCATTAAATAAACTGACAATTTACAGTAATCTAGATACAATAACAATTCTCACAACGTCCTCTGCTTCAGCATGTCCTTCTCCGACTGATTTCACACTGCGCTCATATGCTTCTTCCATTTTGCGAATTTTTTCTGCCTTTTCCTCTTCCCATGTGCGCAGCACTTCTGCAGCAAGCTTTTCAATCTGCCGATTCTTTTCATCCTTTACAGCTTTTCTAATCGTAGCTGCATTGACTTTTGCTTGTTCTCGAACCTTAAATAAAAAATACGAAAATGATATTTACACACAGTACATTTGATAATTTGCGAGTCTTATATGTATATTACAATGTCATATGTAGAGCACAGGTTGCTGAGCATAACAAATTAGTTCTCTCATCTACGTGGTTTAGGTGTGAAACACTTGTGACCATGTTCACTGACTAAGGATGGGCTAAAGAACTCACAAATCATCGTCGTAAACATTTAGCATCGTCATATCTCACAGCGATGTACACAGTACATGTATATAGACATAGCAACACTGAATGTACAGTGTAAGAGAGATTCCTGTAGACCAAAGATGACAATGGAGAATGAGTTACGCAAAGCAATAGATGCACTACGTAGAAAGCGTGTCACATCAAAAATATACTCATCACACGTCTGCATTATACAGAACGTTAAGAAGACGTGTGCACATTTTTTTTATGGCCATGGAATAATTTGTAACAAGAGTGACTATTATTGGTTGTTATTGTTTTGTGGGTTTGGTGTATCTAGCATATATTGATATTCTAAATTTAGAACACTTCCAATGGAACATGAAGATACAATGTTGCTGCTTTTAAGAAGGTATTTTTAACTCGTATGTGGTGGAAAATCAGCAATGTTTACGTTGATTCAAGGTCTACAAAAGGGGAATAGTCTGTGAGCCACATTCTCTTACAGTTACAGTCGTGGAAGTGAGCGTGGCACCATTGAAATAATGACTCTTTTCTTTCCAGTTTTCCAGGTCTTTGCAATCAATTAGACAGTACCTGTCGGCCTTTAATATAATATAATGCACATAAATAAAGAAGATTCAATTATCACATCAGAGTATAAAGTTTGTCACATAAAAAAGAAAATCCAGGCATTCGTAGAAGCGGATCCATTTATGGTTTATTAAAAATATTTATCACGGGAGGTTGTTGTCTGATGAGCAAGGTTGGCCAAACACTCCCAAAATCAGGGTTTTTTTCTCGGCTTTTCGATACTATGATCAGTATCATATGTGTACTCTTAAACATCACATATGTGTTAGGAAATATCATTCTTTATAAATTTTGTTTTGTATTTACATTTAGGGTACATGTATATGATTACCTATATCATATTGCTTTTCAAATATAAAATATATAAATTAGGAAATCAATAAATGAATATTTGATAGCAAATTTGAAATACACAAAAGCTTGCTCTCTTGACAAAATCTAACATAAAGTATAACTCCTATATCAAAACTGACTCTATCATTCACCGCATACATGCATCTGTTATTATTACGAAAATGAATAACTATATTGAATATTTTTTAGAACAAATAATTTATATTTTGGTTTACTAACATCAACATGAAATTATAAATCAAAAGGATCTTTATAAATATTTATAAATACTATGTTAAATACTTTTTAGATGTGATTGTATTCACTAAACTACAATAAAATAGGACAATTCAAGGACTAATAGTATTTATATCTAATTACATAAAAGAAACTCCACCTAGATCCTTGGAAAAAAAAACTGGCCACAAATACCCAGACAACAAACAGGGTTTTTGTGGAGTGGTTTTAAAATCTATTTATGACCAGCTCTGCTGGTGAGGTAATAATTAGAACTTAGAAGTGTCATTACCTGCACAATTCGCAATTTTCCGCCTACGCTCCTTTTCTTCTTTCAACAACCGAGCCTCTTCATTTGGGCTGAATCGATACTTTGGTTGCTTTCCTTTCATAGTTAGTAAATTCTAAAAAAAAAAAAAAAAAATAAAATAACAAAAAAAGAAGTAAAAACACAACTGGCTAATCCATAGACTTTTAAAACTATTTTGCAATGGCATCGGGGACATAAGCATACATAAAGTTGCAGCACTGACACTGACTAGTTCAGTGTTTTTGATACTTCATCAGGGATCTGGCTCAAGTCCCTTGGGCTTCATCTTAGCCCTTGAAGCCTATTCTAGAGAATTTCATTCCAGTTGTTCCTGGAAACTTCTATAAGTACTATCAAACCTGGTGCTATGGAAGATCTAATCATCATTTCTGAGTTCAAGGAAGATTTTATAGAGGCTGACCAAGTAGTAAGCAAGGATAAAAGCTAAATTACTGAGCAAGGTTGGAAATTTCCGTAGTGGAGGATTCCTTGGAAGCTTCCATCTTTCTTCCGTTTGAAAGGAATGCCAAAACTTTTGCCATTTTTTCCAAAGTGGAAAAAATATCAAACTTACTTTTTTTTCTGCTAATAATTTGTACCTTTCTTCTTAATAATAAGCATTTGTAATAACAAAGGAAGATTTTTAGCTAAAGCTACAGATGTCAGCATACTTTATCAAGTTCTCTGCAATAGCTAAAAGTACATTTATCGATGAATTTACGTGTAGCTAATAACTATAAATTTACCAGTATAACTACTAAGCAACTTCTCTGAACCCCAAGTGAAATGTAATTGGACTTATTCTTACTTAATACAGCTCATTAAGAACTTTACCCTGCCTGTACTGTGGCTTGATAATAGCCTTGATTTGAAAGGCAAGCAAATGTTAAAACTTCCTGACTGTGATCTACTAAGTCACTAATTTATATGCAATAAATCCAGGTGTTGATAGAAAATATGTGCTTGTCATAACATTGTTAAGAACTTGCATATCGCTGTTAAAGACTGAACCCTCTATAGAATGTCATCCCATGATTTTCCAAGATTCTTTTTTTTGAATGATATAGCTGCATATCTTACTATAAACACTTTTTCAAGATGTATTGTGGTGGCAGTAGAAAAGATATAGTTTTAGTTTTCTAAAGCAGATTCAAGAAAATGGTAAGCTTGTGGCAAAATGTAACAAGTCTTATCCATTAAATCATGCAAGGTAACTGCTACGGTCTATACAAATCTGGAACAAGTGACCTTAAACTTAAGGATCTACACTTCATGATACATTACCCACCACCATGTTTATTTACATAAAATAATGATGGAAATTTTCCTTTTACACTTTGGCACCAGGAAAACTATCATATTCTTGGCAGTAATATATTATTTGATACTTGTTTGCATGCTACTTAAAAAATAAGTAAAAAACATAAGGGATGGGTGTGATCTACGGGAACTGTGTGAGTCTATACATCATAGAGCATCAATCTCACTGTTCGGCCATACACACAATCCGTGAGTTTATGTATGACATGAACTCCCCTGTTACAGAGGTCACCAAATTTCACGTCATACACGTCATAAAATTCACCGCATATGTGTATGGCCGGTTTTAGCGATTGGTGATCTAATTATTGAATATCACCAGTGCATGTAGATCTATAAAACAAACTAAGAGTGAAATATGATGTACTCAAGTTTATAAGGAACTAGGCCAAAGGATGCGTACATGACAGGGGGCGTGTGAATGGTAAATATATGTCGTACATAATGCCATAAATACTTTTGAAAAAAAATATATACAGTTATTCATGCCATAAAAACTGTTGCCAAGTCCTGCGGATCTTGCATGCATTGCATGTCAGGACTTGTACAATTCAAAACAAACACGAATATTGTTAAATGCACTATCATGTGTAATAGTTACGCCTATTAAAATACCATACAGTCAATTTCCATAACTTATGTTAATAGAATGACTCACAAGTGTAATCACATATGGCTTAAATACATTGTTATTCTCAAAATTTGTATTATTTTATTTAAACGCTCGCGCAAAATTAACGACATACCAACATATTACGACATAAAACTTTTGGTATGTATTGATATATGTCAAAAAGCTAGCCTTAATAAGTCTAGTGATCACACTATGCTAACTGATGATCTGCAAGCTGATTAAGACTAGTATCACTACTTCCGGTTGTCTGCAAATATACTTCAAAAGTTTATCATACATTATTTGCATTAAAGAGTATCAGGTTAGTAGTTGATATGTGTTAATACGGTCGCTATCGAATCATTAAAAATTGTATTGCTATATATAGACTATAACGTACTTGATTGTGCCCGTTGTAATATATGTGCTAGACATATACCTATTCCAGTTGATAAAGTTTTTGACAAGCATGGACGTCGACTATTAGCCGAATACAATTATGCTGGTACTTTATTTCATACGTACACATTAATTAGCAAAATAATGAGAACTATCTTATAGGTCTAGTCGACCATATGCCACGGTCTAGAATGTTTACATGGCTGCTGGCATATGATGGTAGAAGAAGTGTACATCATCACACAAAGTGGTTTACAAGTTATGTAGTTTTTTAAAATTAAAGAGAACTAATTTAACTAACTGAATGTATGTTTAGTTCAACGTGGGTTTCTTTATTCATGATTCGAAGAATTTGATGGATACCAATAGAAACCATTATCATTACCATTTGGCCGGAGACTTTCGTTTTTTCGCAACAACTTCTTTGGGCCGATTGAAAATCTCAGTCACATGACCACCATGGTGGCGGCAGTCATGTTACTGCAGAGTCGAGTATACGGGGGGCAAGTCGTAGCCGATGTCACGGTCATTAGTGATAAGGACTTTAAGGTTGTGGCAAGGGAGGATGAGGAGTTCCGCAGGAAAGTGAGGGAGGCCATCGAAATCCGCACGCGCCGACCCGAGCTGAACCGTGACACTGGCTACGACTTGCCCCCCGTATACTCGACTGCTGTCATGTGACTCTGAGATTTTCATTCGGCCCGAAGAAGTTGTTGCAAAAACAACGAAAGTCTCGCCAAAATGGTAATGATAATGGTTTCTATTGGTATCCATCAAATTCTTTGAATAATTTAACTTAATAATTCATGAACCTTTCCTGTCCGTTATATACCGCGTCCGCATCTTTTCTTTTTATCAGCAAGTAATTGTTCCAGTTGTGGGCAGTTTATGACATGATCGAGATTCTTATGTAATTTTGTTCATAAATAATAGAAATACATGAAATAGTTTTCCAGATTATCAAAATATAAACAATGTTTGATCATTTCATGATAATATATAAGGATAAGGCAAAGCCTTGAAATAAGCGGCCGCTCACGTTATAGCATATGATGACATAATAAGATAGGTACAAAAATATTATCTTTTACTAGTTGCCAGTCGAAGGGGGAACATTTCCTCTAAAGGTAGCTAATAAAAAAAATCAGGCTTTCCATCATGACATTACCATGACAGATCAGCCTGCCAATCCATGACGGATCAGCCCGGAAATCCATGACGGAACAGCTCGTGGGCCGTTTTGTTATGATGAAATATTCTTGTGACGAAAAAGCCGATTTCCATTCAATATTGCGGCGCCCATGTCTTCCAGATATGTTTCAAAAATATGAAAGAAATTGGACAATTTCATAGTGATACAAAATTTATTGGGTAATGTTATGTAGGATACGATAAAAGTTCGTATTGGTAGTCATTTTGATGGCATCATTTGCCTAGATAGGTGAGAAAAACAATCGTAAATAATGAAATTTCACATATTGATTTTGGCAGCCATCTTTGAGTCAAATTTTTGACACAGGAATCCTAGATCCTCTAGTCATAACAGCTCCCTTGAGCGGTCGTTATTAGAGTAGACTAGCTTTGTTATATAAAGTACTGTTAAGTTTCCATTTTTGTTTTGGCGATGTTTGTACCTGTTTATGTTTGCCGTTTAAAAGATTGCTTTAGATATGAGCAGGTCAGATGCAGTTGTAACTACTGTAAAATGTCTCCCCGGTTGCAAACACCACTAAACGGTTTGCCTGAATTATAGTTATTAATGTACAGTTCATGAACAAATATGTGTATCAAAACTTATTTTTTCGTTAAGTAAACGTATGGGCAATTCATCTCTAGATCGTTATCTCTGATATTACGTCAGACGTGTGCGTTCCCTTGGAGATATACATAATAATTAACCCTAGGTAGGATGTGCCCATAACTGGAACACTTCCTCTACCTGCCTCGTGGAAAATTTTACGGCTAATTTTCTCGTCATCCAGAGTCAAGTTACCCTGACCTTATGCCCAGCAATGTCATGCTGAGATGATCTTCATTCTTTACTTTACACATCCATTTCACCATTGCCTTTTCATTTCTTTAATGATATGCTGTTTAGATCTTCTGTTCTAGGTGCCCAGCATTAATTCAGATCCTTACAGGACAGCATGCAGTGTACACACCCATGAAGGCAGCATAAATGCAACCATGCTTGATTGTGCACAAATATTAATTAAAGCTTTAAAAATAACTATTGCTCTTTTACTTTTAGGATAGTTTGAGGGATCGTAAACAAACATGCGGCAGCTGAAAGGCAAAGTCAAGGAATCTAGAAAAGAAAAGAGAGAGAGAAAGGAAGAAAATCTTAAGAACAAGGATTCTGTCCTTACTGTTGTAGTGCCTGTTTTATTTGTTATCGCCGCCATAATTGTTGGATTTATTTATGTGAATACCAAGGCTAGAAGGCCAGAGAGCTAATTAGATTCTACTCTATGTACAAAGAATAATAATTTGGTGTACATACAATTAACGATGCTTAGGGTGAAGGAACTTATTATTTAAAGTTTTGAAATTTTTAGGGATTCATAGTGTTTGAGAAGGGGAAAAAATCTGATTTATAGTGTATTATTTTTAACCTGAATCTTTATTCAAAGCAAAGATGAAAGGGCACGAAGCATCAGATAAATTGAAGGAAATGCATAAACGGCTGCAACTTAAGCTCCGCATTTTACCTACAAGATTCAAAATAGCACTTGGTCTATCTTTAATACTCAGTGTGCTGTCATATGGTTTTATCATACATTATTTTTTGTTTTACAACCATGTTGCAAATTTTAAATTTCTTGAAACACATAAATGCCCTGCTTGTTATGGCCATTTTCTGTGTAAAGATATGCGTGATGAAGGTATTGCAAAGTTAGAAGGATTCTCTAGGTTACAGTTCTTAAACAGTCTTGCCAACGTTAAAAACGTTAACTTTGGTACACACGGGGGCAAAAAAGTTGTTTTTAAAAAGTTAGGTCATAATTCAGAATTAGATAACTTTGACATGGAACTGTGTGAAAAAGCAAAGATGGGCTCTTCATGTAAATTAGGCGATGCAATTAATAGATTAATAAAACCTAGTCGCTTGCTAACTGCTGATGAAGTGAAAGGTGTGTCTGATTTAACTACTTGTCCAACCAGAAGACTTCTAGATCGAATGGTAGACAGATACCAGGAGAAGGCTGATGCAATTGATATGTCGTACCCAGAAAAACTTATGATGATCACCACACTTATGGTTAATCCAGAACCAATTACGATCCAAACATTTCCAAAATCTGAGGGTTTTCCCTTTCCAGAATATATAGGTGCTTGTGGAAGGTGAGAAAGCATTTTGTTGAAAGATATGAATATTGACACAACACTAAACCATGAACTTTGGTACCAATATTAAATAATATTCAATAAAAAATATTTAAATAATCAACAGAAAAACATTTGAATTGAGAGATTATTCCTCCTTGTTTGTGTATCTCCCGAAGTTACTTTCATGGGTTTACCCAGGTGAAGCATTGCTACTACATAGTTGAATAGGCTATCTAATATCATTAATTTTGCATCCTGTCAAATGTCAATATTACAGTAGAAATTTGTTATCTTAAAGTTGTAAGAACAGTAAAATGCTCAAGATCTCCAATATTTAATAGAACCGACCAATATATGTTCATAATATAATGGAAAGGAAATGAAACTAATCAAGATAACAGGAGCCGAGATAAACAATATTGAGATATTGAGTTCTACTCTTCTTTGTGTTAGATATGGTATAAAATAGCTGATTATTCAAATGTATTTTTCAGGTTTGTTTTGATAGAGAATGTTGGTAAGACTTTGGAGGAATATTACAGTGCTCCATGGGAAGAAAGGCTTGATTATGCTACACAACTTTTTAGAATTGCTGAACTATTTACTGAAAATTCATCACAGTTTGCGTTGTATTGGACTGATCTCAGCTATGAAAATTTTGCAATTAATAAGGATGGAAAAGTAGTGGTCATAGGTAAGTTGCAGAGGTATTTTCGCAGCATGAAAATTTACATGATTTTTAATATTTGTTCATAATGACTATGTACGTATCGCATTGTTAATTAATTCTAAAATAGATAGTTTTATGTGCTGGTGGGTTGCTAATACTAGTATGTGTCCAATTGAGACACAGAAGCTCGGTCATAGGTCACAACTTAATCAAATATAAAAGTTATGTGTTACAAAGCTACAGAATTTTGTGTAATCCCCAGAAGAATGGGCCCTATAGTACTCCCATCAAACTGAAAATCAAACTGTCAAACATCAAACTGTACCGATAATGTGTTTGTCATATGCATATTGGCAAGATCTTCCGGTGCAATCGTGTGTCCATCTTTAAACATCACATTCTTTGGCAATGAATGATGTATTGATTTTTCTATTAATCGTACGAAGGTTTAAATTGCACCATTGTTGTAGAGGCCAAGGCCGGTATCACTTTGTGAAAAGACAAGCGTTTACAGAACATCTTAGTATGTCAACTTGTCAATCTGGGCGTAAGAATTCCACCAGAACATGTATAGTGACATTCGCGGGATCTGCCTATGCTAGAATATGTTTAGCATACTCAATGCCATCATTTGACTTATCTACTATAGTCCTATACATGCATAGAGAGTATGTTTTTTGAAGTCGTATTTTTCATGGCATATTATTAATGGGTGGTTTAACCTGATAATGTTAATCACTTATTGCTAATTGTAACATAAACTACTAAAAGTCCAAACCATTGTATTAGTACAACATTCTTGAATCATAAGTTTGTTTATTTCTTAAAGAATTATCAAGATAATATATATGAAGTGTTGTATTTTGTACAACATGAAGAAAGATTCAACTAGGGTATTGATAATCTTCAGAGAGTTCTTAAATTAAGCAGTACATGCATCTTAATTTCCTCAATCATTTATAATTTTTTGCTAAAAATATAACACTATGATGCTCTATCATACCTTATGCAGGTTGATATTGATCATCTCTATCGTTGACTCATACTTTAGTTGATAAACATCAGCAATACGGACGGACGAGAATTCCACTGGCATTATCATCATTACCATCTAGATGCTATTCAGCAAGAGCATAAATTTAGAATTTTGATCGCTAGATGGCCGCAGGTGTGTTTTACAACATACATCGCTGATATTTTTGATGCATTTGAGATATCATTGGCGAATGACAAAATTGCTTTGAAAGTAACTACAACATTGGCATGATATTCAGTGTATTGAGCATAGATAAACTTGAAATTGAACCGGTAAATCTTGGTTACAACTTAAAGGGGTTTAATGAATGGAATATATTGGTTTCATAAAGTGTAGACTATATACATAGTAAGTCTTTGCTCAAACGTGTATGTACCATCCAACCAAAGTGCTTTGAAGCCGATGTCTTTCTTCTCCCTCCTTACATTTCTGATTGCTAAATTGGGCAACCTTCAAAACTGAACACATTTGTTTGTCATTTATTTATCATGTATACCACGCCACTGTAGTTAGTGGCTCATGGCACAGTGTCGGACTCCACACGCATTGGTCACAGAATGATGGAACATAAATGGGTGGTTATATTAAGCCGATACCCATTCAATCCAACTGGTAGCGACAGACCATTATTGTGCGTGGTATGCCACTGTTAATGTATGAGTGTGTTGTTATATTACAGATTTTAGTTGAAAATATGTCAATTTTTAGTATTCAAACTGAAATCCAATATCTAATTTCCTATGAACTTAATTAACTACCATTGTAGAATTTAAATGTAGTGGTTTATTGTCTTGATCCAAGAATGTCTAAATTTTCTATGAACTTAACCACCATTGTAGAATGTAAATGTAAATGTGGTGGTTTATAGTCCTGATCCAAGTCTTGCTCTCACGACTTTACAATTTGCACCAGGTCATTGGCCCCCTTATTGATCATCAATTGATCATTTCTCATATGCTTTCATCGGCAACACATTCAGCGCATAATGCAAGTTTTGTGAAATCAAATGAAAAATGAAGAAATCATTTAGTAAAAATTCCGGAGTTTATGGCTTTAATAAAGTTGAAACAGTTTCATTTAATCTGTTTCACAACAGATGATGATTTTACAAGGGGATTGCATGGGCCTCTGAAGAGAGGTAATGATGCAGTTTGTATTATGACTAACAGACTGTTTGCATTATGACTAACAAATTGCATGGGCCGCTGTGAATGAGGTTATGCAGTTTGCATTATGAATAAATGCAGTTTGCATTATGACTAACAATTGTTGACAGACGGATGGACGATCACAAAAGCTCACATGCTGTTTCACAGCAGGTGAGCTAAAAAAAGGGGGGGGGCCCATGAGTATGATTTCAGAATTCTCACCCCCGAACTACAATATTTATAAGTGCTCCTACAAGTATATTTAATTGACATTAATTGCATCCTTCCATTAGTCTATTTGGTTAGTTCCCCGACTTCAGGTCGCATTTTTTACCATAGGGTGGTATTGGTAATTTGGTTTGCGAGTTGAATTACATGTTACATTTGAATGTATTTTTGTAATATACATTTTTTTCTAGATGCTGAAAACATAGTGGTGGTAGATCGTTGGCAAATTAAACGTGAGAAAGCCTCTGGTTGGGACGAACCTTTCTACAGTGAGTTTGACAATTGCAAGCAATATGGAAACTGTTTATCCATTCATCCCGATATGTTGTGCAGTCGTGATGTGACAGACTTCAATTATTATGCGCTTTGCCGTAATCTACTTTCATCTTATGCATCTGACTTTATGAAGCCAGACGGATTTTTACATGGGACCCCATCAGACATAAATAACAAGTATGGTTTGGATGATATGTTAAGAGAGTGTGCAAAGCCATCAGTTCAAGATGGCAGGTTGAAAATCAAAGACAAATTGATGAAAACTATGGAAGAAATCAGAAAAAATGTTTTGTAAATAACTTTATATATGTACTATGAACAAACAGTCCATTATCTTTCAAATTAGAATCAAAATTGATAATTTACAGCTGGAAATGCTTTGTTAAAATGTTGATAATGTAGTAAAATCGTCTAGAAGAATTATTTTGTATGATTATGTTTGATTCTAAAATGCAACATTGCATCATCAATGAGGGCTCTCAATTTTATATAACTTTACATTACTGTATCCCTCATTGCTTTACCACAATACAAGTGGACAATCACCTGGGCATGACTGACTCATCCATACGTAGAATGTGTACATTCCGGTACAAAACTATTCAATTTCCCATTTTGATGTTACAGTAGTTCCAAGTGTTTTTCTTTCATTTATAGGTGCTCATTGATTATGCATTTTATTGAATATGTAGCTGGTAGGGTCCCCACGGGTACCTCGAGTACTGGACTACAAGGAGAATATATCCAATACTCAAGTACAAGTCTTTTACTCGAATATATCAATGATATCCTCGTAATAAAATTTGTAACTATTACACATACATACAAACATACAAAGAGTAGTACACAAAATCATTTTATATTATCACGCCGAGGTGATGCGCAAACAATGTGGGCAGTAATATACTGTTGTGGGTATTAGGTAGCAAAGCAACAGCAGCCAATGACAGCTAGCGTCATTCACTCCTGTGCGTCTATTTAGTAATTATCTCAATCTGTCCGCTTTCATCATCATGGACCTCTACTAACTACCAATCATGGATAGTGCACATTGACTCCCTTGGATCTTATTGGTAGTTATCTTAACCCGTCCTGTTTGGGTCCATTTCTTGAGGATTTTCTTTGATAATAGAGTATTCGAGTACAAGACAAGTACAGGGAGAAGAGTACTTGAGTAGCAAAATTTCTACCCGTGGGGACCCTAAGAGTTGGAGATAACTGTCTATTTTCTTGTGATTGTTTTTTTTTTATTCTTCCATTTGTTGACAAAGGGGTGTTGTTTATTTATATATATATTTATGTTGGATTTAACCTTACCATTTTATATATCTATTGAAATTAGATTAGATTATTGTAATTTATCGTATACAGATGAACAAGAT
This sequence comes from Streblospio benedicti, assembly GCA_019095985.1. Classification (NCBI taxonomy): domain Eukaryota; kingdom Metazoa; phylum Annelida; class Polychaeta; order Spionida; family Spionidae; genus Streblospio; species Streblospio benedicti. The sequence continues at coordinate 37,194,661 of CM032667.1, read as the reverse complement.
AGGAGTTGACAAAGCTTGTGATCACCAATAACTTGATTTATGGTTTCAATATTTTTGTAAATTTGTGCAATGACTGTGGAACTTCTTTTCATTTTAAAGAATGCGGAGATGCCTTGTGTATTTATATCCAATACTATCCATATCCTACAATGGTACTACTTTGCTGTTTTGCATTAATGATTATATTGCTTAATATATAAAAAATAAACCTGATCAAACCTTCATTACTTTTATTCAAGTACAAAAATAAATAATGATTGAAGTACAATATCGAGTGTGATGTATGTTCAAGTGCAGACTTAAAGTTACAAAACAATACATTTTGACACAATTTTGCAAAATCCAATGTATAAGAGTAATTTTTTATCGAACTAGTTGAGCATAATTTTCACCTTCAATTTAATTAAGGGGATGGAAATTCAATGAATGAACTCATTTCAAACTAGACATACATAATTATTTATTTTATACAGGATAATAGTCCAATTAAATACATGAACCTCCATCAAACTCATTTCAAACTGTCTAATGTCACATTAATGGATACGTTATATGTCTGATTTAATAAATGATTTGATTTGAATGACAAATAAGTTATGAATAGAATAGAACTGGAATAGACAGTTTTCATGTGAATAAACCTATTAATCTGGTAACATTCACATAACATTTTCAGTTGCAGATAAATTCATACTACAATCTACTTTTCAAGACATCTATCAAATGACTATTTCACATGAATGCTTCTCTTATAACATTTCTGAATTGAATCTTCCATATGGGGGCTATAAATTGCGAAGTAAGCGTCTACAGTGTCCAGTTTTAAGTTCATTTAATGCTTCCTCTAACGTATTTGTTAAGTGGATTAAATTGACTGGATCGGTTTGTAGTATCTTTGTTTCTGAAAATGAGTTGCATTAAAATTAGTCGAAGTTAATATTATTTTTTTATTGCAAGCACAGTACAACCTCTTTTTATCCAGACACTTTGGAAGGCTGGATGGACATTCGGACAATCAGTATATCTAGATATGGGGGTGGAAGGCTGTAATGTGAGAAACTACTACATATTACGATTGTTACTACATCTACAAATTAGTTCAGTAAATAATACCATACACATTGTTGAAAGTCAAGTCTTATAAAGTACATATCTAGTGAGAACGTTACTTAATACCTTGTATTATTCAGTTAATATGAGTGTGGTTCATTCCCGTAAATTCTTTCGTTAAAGTAAGTATCAAATGTTGGACTTTATATAGAGAGCAGCTGATAGAGACAACACGGCTCCTGGTGGCGAAAAAACGTACTATGCAGCAGTTATTGCGAGCGATGATAATGTAAACTTTCCATTTACATCAATGGTAAAGTGCCGATACAAACATGCCACATTTCTCTCAATTCTGACCACAAAAAATAAAACTGAATCAGGGAATTCGATATCAGCTATATTTATACCTGGGTGTGTTCAATCCTTTCCAGTAAACGTCATTGATAACTAAAATTCGAAATCTACTGTACAACAGTCTACTATGTTCACAACTGTTTTTGCCCCATGGTGATCAAACTAATAAGGGTTTACGCTCGTACATCATTTCAATGTTCGAAATTGAGCGTCAAACGTTTGATGGTTTCTCAGGAATATTTATATTGAATTTTCTTTCCTGAAAGTGGTGAATTGCAAATAATGGAGGTTTAAGAATGTGGATAAGAGCTGATGGTCTGGTTAAATGAGATTATTCAAATAAATGTTCAAGAACTTCCCGGCGCATATGATTATATTCAAACCACGTGTTTGAATATTGCTAGGGAGTTTTTAGTCCATGTACGATATGTTTACATATAGAAAAATGGGAATATAGCAGAGGGTTCAGATAACTGAATAATTTGGATAAGGGATAAATGGATAAAAGAGGTTGTTCTGTATTTTAAAAGTAATAAAACAATTGATAATAATATTGAAATATTGGTTTGGTTAATGAATATGTAAGTTTAGTTTTAAATAGCTACCTGTTTGCTCTCCCTTCTTAAGGTGCAATCGAAGTAATACTAACGGCGTTACTTGATGACGTAGGGATCTGCTCGCCAACTACAATGCAATTATTCCACATTCTCAAGGTTTTGTATTAAACTCCCAACATGCTCGGATGCTATGCTACAGTAAAATTTCCAAGCAATATGTGCAAGGTTCTAGGGTGGAACTGGATCTTTGTATCATGTGGATCTATATCTACATGTACTTGGAAATGCCTAAAACTGTCTGGATAATTACAAAGACAAAGTCAAATACAGCACAACCATTACACGTACCAGTATATGGCATGGAATGTCTTGGGATTCTAGATGCATAATAGCATGGTACTTCAACTGTCCTACTGGCTTGGACAAGTTTAACCAGGTTGGGTTTGTTAAACGATGTGGTTACATGGATAAAGAGCCTTGTTGAAGTATTCTGATACAAAATATGACATTTTCACTGTTATAAATCATACTGGACAGACCTACGGTACTACACTAATAGTTATCATAATCTTGTCTTTGTTGCTGTTACTGTAGATTATGAGACACCGTGCTGTTCACTATATATATATATATATATATATATATATATATATCTATTTGAGAACATTTCAGTTTAACAGGCCTGGGCGCTTGGATGGTCGTATACGGTGTACTTAGCATGTACGAATGTGTTTTATTTGGTCCATAATTTTGTGGACCAAAAATAATATATTACTGAAAGCAAACCATATAACTATTATTGTAGTTATAAAAACTGGTCATATGTCGTGTAGAATGGAATCAAGTTAGTTTTAGACAATTTCTATCTTGGAAAAGATTACAAAAATTGTTTCGAAAGTACAAAATTAAAAATTAAAATAACATGTATGAAATAAATGATACCTGAACGTCGAATCTCCATTCCAAATTATGATAATGTGGCAGATCCATACACATTTCTGCGAGGATACCTCGTATGTCCCCTCGATGTTCTTGGTAGGCAGAGTATAGCACCTGGCGAAGCTCCTCTTCAAATCCCAGTGTCATTATAGACTCTATGAAATCCGTTTCGTTCAACTGAAGAAACGTGTACATGATAAGATTTAGATGCCATCCCTAATCCACCAAAAGTTACCAATCGGAATCCATTGACACCTTACTATTTATAGAAAAAAATATTTTTCATATATACATATTACGGACAATAAACTTACAAAATTATCAGTTTAATATTGAACATCATGTCATATTACTGCATGGAAGAAAAGCTAAATTTGTACCATAAGTTTAGAGCTCTCTGTGAATAGATACATAATGCCCTCAACACCATGCTGAATGGTTTCTGGTTCAACCTGAAGTTTCTCTGTAAATTAAAAAAAAAAAAAAAAAAAAAAAAGCTATCATTAAAATCAAAGTGAAAACAGAAGTAATATCTTTATCTTTATCTTTATCCATGCGATATTAATTAATACCATCCCTATTTTTGTCATTATTGTTTCAAAATGAGATTTTAAAAACTATGCGCTTCTTTTTAATGTTTGTGTTATAATATTTAATATAGGCCCTTAAATAGAAGTTGAATGATAATAGACAACAATACTTACGAGCAGCAGTATTGTAAACCTTAGGGTTGATTCCTTTTTTCATGAATTCCAGTGATAACTTACAGAATTCAGCTACAACTAAAAAAAAACGCAACTTTTTTATCATGGCTTTTACCTCAAGGCATTTACATATCATATACAGCCTTGTTTATCCATATCACCCTTATTTCCATTTTTACATTACCCTATTCTGCATTCTCATTGATTTGTTCAGATGCAAACACACTGATATCGCTCATGGACTTGAACACTCGTTCGATATTCAACCACGAGAGTATAAACCAAACCACACACAAGGATTCAAGCGCACCAGGGATCAATCAGAAATATGCCATTATCACATCATCGTCGTCGTAGTACAATGTCGTATATTGTCATATGTCACAGTCGTTGTCACACAAGTCCCTATGTTACGCTTAAAGTGTGTTGGACTGGCTTATGGCTGCTTATAATTTTTTCTCCATACTCAATGTCTCTCAATTAATGTGGAAGGCATTTCAGCATCGTCATATCTCATGGCTATATACTGTCTATGATAATATAATATTGAAGAAGTTTGATACAAAATCCAACCGATCAGAAGCCCCACTTCCGAATTGTTCTGCTACGATGTCAGACATCGGACATACGATTTTACTTGGCCAAGTAAGAAACACTGAGTATTGATTTTATTTTTGACACAAGTCTAGCTCGGCGAATATTCCACATTAAAAAGGCTATTCTTAACCCACAGGTAGATATTAAAACACTCAATATATATGCAGTGTAAAAGAGATGCCCATAGACTGACAATGGCATTTCAGGGGACCCATTAACTTTTATTATCACAAAGATTTGAGTGGGCCTCCATTGATGGGGGACAATGTGAGGGAATCATTTTTTAGTTAATATACGCTGTTCTTTACATATGTCACAAGAAAATGATGCACTTGACTTGTTTTGTTTTGCTGATACTCTGCAGCCATCAACTTGCTGATGATTATAGCAGAGGGAAGCCAAGTGGTGTTGGTACCTGGACCTCCAGAGGCAGGTTAGGTAACCAACTGAGCCTTGGGGTGGAGGGTTCACACTAGTTATTGTTCTCAAAGTAAGTTAGTTCTTTTGCATGCAGAGGGGTGGCTCTCCTCTACACAAGGCACGCCTTTTAACGAGGCTTCCGAACATCAATCATTGAATTGTTTCCTCCATCAATTTATTGATGGCTAAAAGGGAACGATCATAAATAACAATACTGGGGGGTCGTCCATTTTTGGGGGCGCGAAGAAAAAGTTAACCGACCCCCCTATCAACATTTTAAAAAGTTGAGTAACCCCCCCATCCTCTGCTAAAGAAAAAGTCCTCTATATAGTCATTGTATTGCTAAAAGAAAATATTTGAAAAAAACATACCGTAGCGTGATAAAAAAAGTTCAGCGACCCCCCAAAGTATATCAGAAAAGTTGGACGACCCGCCCACCTTTTTGCACAGGGGCAATTTATAGACTAAAATATACGCTAAACATTAAGGAACTTAGTGTTTAGCTTATATTTTAGTCTATAAATTGCCCCTGTACCTTTTTGGACGACCCCCCCCCCGAGTATCATTATTTATGATCGTTCCCTAAAGTGGCATAAATTAACAGACATTGCAATGTGAGACAGGCTATGACATTTTCTACTTTAATTTGAGGGGGTGCCGTTAGTTTTTATTCAAGATGATTCAAGAGGTTGGGGGCGTGGTACCAAAATCACAAGCAATATAGATTTATCACACATCCAACCAATAATTTCATAACAAACATCAACTGTCTCATCTTACCATCTGTAGAAACACTTGACAAAAATGACAAATGTTCCTTATGCTCATCTTCAAATATCAATAGCATGTTTTAAAAACCCAAAATGGGATAAATATAACAAAATACGTTTATTTTCACCAGGAAGTACTCCTGCTTGAATTTAGACTCATTGTTGGTAATGTTATTTATTCTCTTCTCTTAAATTAGGAGATTTGCTTTGTAATTGGCTCAAAGTTTGTCCTTCCATAAGTCGCATAATGAATGACTTATTTTGCTTTAAAATACTTAAAAAGAATGTTTTTATGTTGACAGAACAGTAGAGTTGATTTATTTCAAGGAAAGTGAAAGTAAAAATATCTCCACTTAACATTCTGTAAGCTATGTTGTAATGTGCTAAAACCTAGTAGATTGAAAAATTGATATGTCAAAATCTCTTAAAATATGTCTTTTATAAGTAAGCGACTGATTTCTGGTAGTACACAAACTTTGAAAACCTATGTAATATATATATTTTTGTCAATATTCACACTAAATAATGCTGTCATTTTATAATAACTTCATGTGAAATTTCAGCGTATTCATTGGCTGATTATACAATATGGTCAACGTTGATATGGTTAAGATGAAGCAATTGTCTGGGCTATTTTAAATATGGGTGGACTTGTTCTGACACGTCCAGCAGCAATGTATCCATCACTAGTGACTAGAATACCCATCCTGTTCATCCATGGATGCGGAATGTATTTGTTAGTCTAATACATTCTATTTTTTGGTCTAATAATGACACATAGACACAAATATCCTACGATCCAAAGTACACATATTCTTGAATTCTGACACGTCCAACAGTAACCATACCAATACGTCTATTATTACATAGACATTCTATTAACCCGAATATCCTGGCCTACATTTCGATAAATCTTCATTACATATTATATATGGAATAGAATGTCTATGTAATAATAAAGACGTATTGGTATGGTGAAGATTTATCGAAATGTAGGCCAGGATTTTCGGGTTAGTCCAACAGTAGCCCTACACGTAGAGCTGAGTTGATACCCTGTATATCTGAGAGAGACGCCCAGGAACGAACATAAGCTGTATATTATACGGCTAGTCCAACAGTAACATATCCATCAGTGACTAGAATACCAATCCTGTTCATCCATAGATGCGGAATGTATTTGTTAGTCTAATACATTTTATTTGTTAGTCTAATAATGACAGGTAGACATAAATATTCTATGATCCAAAGTACACATATTCTCATGTAAATCCCCTCGTTACACGTTACGTGATCCCCCACCAGCGAGGTGAAAACATCGCCATGTGTCCATACAAATACACGGGTACGTGGTCATTTTTGACGTGCTATTTCGGGACAGGTTTTGGAGCAAAGGCTGCTAATAAAAGTCTCCTTGGACTTAAACTTTGCTGGCGTTAATATACAGCGTAATTTGTACAATATCCAAACAATCATAATACATGTGAATTCCTGCACGCCAAACGCTGCTTTTTGATTGTTAAGAAATAAGCTATACATTCCAGATGTTTTCTTGTGTATATGTCAATACGGCGCACATGTGCATTTGTTGTCACCGAAAAGGAATTGAGGGTTTTCTTGAGAATTGTATAATGCCTTTGTAAGCAACTGTGTATGATTTTATTTAGCTGACGTGAATGATTATGAATGATCAATATCAAGTTGAAAACAATGTACTTACCATGTACATATATTATTATTTTAGGTGAAATACGAAATAGTAGAGATATCATTGTGATGTACTAACGATGGCATCAAAACGAGGTCCACCAACCACTCCTCCAATTGCAGGAATGTGGGCGCAATTACAGAAAGAAAATAGGTACGGAATATTATGACCTTATGGACAATATATGTCTCTTCATTAATTGCTATCAATTGAAGTTTATTTCAAATGTCTATTTATGTTGTCTACATATTTGCACAAAATGATATGTTTGTGAGTATCTGCACTTGTGCTATCTTTGTGTCTTTACTCATGAGTGGCAGTGCATGAGTGCAGATACATACAGCACCACAACTAGTTGATTGACAGTTCTTTTTTTCTCATTTACTAATTGATACATTTTTGTGAAATGCAGATTACCAAAGAGTGCTGTGCTTTCAAGCTGTGAGTCTGAATTGCAAGAACTGATGCGACAGATTGATTTAATGGTTCATGCAAAGAAAGCAGAATGGGACAGAGAAAGACAAAAGCAGCAAGCCAAGTTAGATATAAAAGAGCAGGAGTTTCTTATTCAAAGGTCCACACTGGATGCTAAACATAATGAGGTGACTATCAGGTTTTCTTTTTAGACTATATGTTCATGGATTTGTAGTCTACTTAGGTGGAGGTCAGTGGCCAGACAAGTATTCATTGAGAGAAGCAATATTATGATCTGCTTTGTCTGTTTGACTTTTCCATATTTGAGCCACATCTAAAAGCATTTGAACGAGCATCATCACAATCGGATAATTTTCATCAGATGTAACTACATATAATTATTATTACATATAAAAATCAACATGAAAGTTGTAAATATAATTATCATGAAACATGTAAATTAATGTAAACATGATAGCATTATTTGTTATACACTAATGGTTACAAATTTGAAAGTAAATATATTCTTTTGGCCAGGCATAATCTTAACCAATGTGGATTGTTTGTAGTATTTCACCGTCTTTGATTGCACCCTACATGTCCCCCCCCCCCCTCCCCGACATTGCATATTATAATCGAAAACATTGGCATTGGTTGAATACCTTTTTACAGATCATGGATGTAAAATTACTGTTGTATTTGATTTTTTCTAATATTATCATATTATCATTTAAGATTGGCCAACTGAGAGCACAAATTGATTTGATGGAAAAGCAAAGAATTGACAAGTCTACAGAATATGAGAAACAGCTTGGTTCTCTAAGAAATGAGGTACATCTTAGACTAAGATTCAAATTTGTTTATGCTATTTCATGTAGAATTAGTACATGTACAATCATATACATGTAATATGGTATTTTCAACATATTAAATTATCATAATGTTATCTATGCTTGAATAGATTTTTACGTAAAAAATAGGTAGCTCGGATGAAGAAAGAATATGACAGGTTGCAAAAAAAGTACGATCGTCATGCTAAGGAAGTTGAAAGAGAAAAGACGAAAACATCTACAGAAATTGAAGATCGTGTTGAAGAAATCAAACGTCTCAACAATAAATTGGAGGTAATACTTTTGTGTCATGTTATTAAATTTACATGTGTGCTGCTTTCATTTTCAGGATGAATTATGCAAAGTTTGTGCAAACTCAAATACATAGTGGTCATTTTCTTTATAATGCTATGCATGATATGATCAAATGTTTTTATGTTTTTAGGAGGGAAGAAAAAAGTCACGAGAAAGTGATCAAGAAAAACGCTCACTACAAAAAAAATTGGAAGAAGTAGAATCTCAAAACAAAACAATGCGAGAAAAATTGGGATTCCTTCAACAGCAGTCTACAACATATCAGGTTCTATATTTGAAATATGTTATTGATGTCCACTTTCATAATATTCGTCTTTTGCTCTCTCTCACATTTGAGTTTAATGACGGGACATAATGTGAAATTCATTCAAATTTGAATGAGAGTACAACGTTCTAGGTGTGAACAACTCAAGATTTATGTAGGATGATAGTTTAAAAGCATTATATATTTACAGAAACAGCATATTCCCACAACATGATATCATATATCCTATTTGTCATTGATATATGTATACCTTGCCTTCACCAGGTGCTGTGTCGTAGGTGCTAACTTAGCTAATGAATATTCATAAGCCACTTGCATCATCATGGAAAGACTTTATATAACTTTCACTGAACGATATATTTACGTGGTACTTGTAAGTTGTGGAAGAAGATTGATAACGAGCAGCGGTTTGTAGTCGTAAAGCCTTCAGGTAAAGCGTAAGATATGCTGTTCAGTGAAATGCACGTTGGTAAATTTTCAATATGCGCTGTTGTGCCTTGTATAGATGCAGCTGGACAAACGGTCTGAGATCCTTGGGACGACAGAGGTGACATTGCAGGCCCAGATAAGTGAGCTGGAGGGCCAGCTGCAACGAGCCAGAGACACCATTAACTCACAGGTGAGGGGTGGGCTGAAGGAGAGGACATTGTGAGGAGAGGGAAGGTAGGGGTGAGGGAAAGGTGGTATGTAGATTATGATAATCTAAAATTAGTCTTACAGTGAATTCATTGACTTGGTCATAATATATTGTGAGATTTCATGTGTATGACCAACAAGAATTCTTTCATCATTATACATAGGATACCCAGCTGAGTCGACTTAAGGGAGGTCTGGATGATGCCCTCGGAGCCCAGAGGTCTGCCCTGCAGGACAAGGAGGGGCTGGAGCGAGACCTGGGCAGAGCCCAGAACAATGTCAGGGTGAGTGTTAGCACACAAGATTTTATATATTGGATAATGCTTGCATATGCAGACTACAAACAACATTGATTTGGTCATGTGAAATACTCCTAGTTTCTAAGTGGCAATGCTAAATAAGTTTATTAGTGTCAAACATGTCTAAATTTAGGATAAGATCAGTTAAGCTAACACTTCACAGACCCGACGTATCAGGTACATTCGGTAATAGGGGATACTTTAAGGTAGAATTCTTTTCAGTATTCCAAGTTCTACAGGAATGTACATGTGTCCACTAATGGAGACAATATCCTAAGAAGAGGCCTACGATGCTCATCATTGATTTTGACATACTATTTACAATATGTGCATGTAGCCTCAATCTGAGCAGTACACAGGGCTGTATTTGTTCCAATGACATGGTTGAACTTGTGGCAATGAACATACATTTGTACACCCAGTTATTCAATAATCTAGCTTAAGTGGTTTTTACCATTATGACTAAGGGTTTTGTGATTGGAGATGTATAGACAGTGATATATTCCCAGGATAAAAACAAGAGCTGAAGATCCACCCACATAGTAGTGTCTATAACAAAGCAATTAAGATCTTCCTTTTTATTATGAAACCAGTGAAATGTTGGCATGAAGTTCTAAATGTACTGAATATAATGATGATTGTTTATTGAGCATTTTGTAAAAATAAAGGAATTCAAATGTTTTAATCGCACTACTGGGTCCCTTAAAAACTGATATGAAAGGAATTAACAAACTGTCTTATGAAATTATGAATTCATGTATTTGAATAATGTAATTCTATAAAAGCTACTGGACTATCTAATGCACTTTACTAGCTCTATTGTATCTTGCACAAATCACTAAGATATCTTTCTGACAAGATTTCATTGAAACTTTGACTACCTTATACATATACTCATATAGATACAAATTTTCTACACATATATTTGTTATGAACAAAAGTATAAATATGAGCAGTAAAACCAAAGTTTCTTTCAAATTTTAAAATGACTTTTCAGAGTGGATACCTGGTAATATGTAAATACATGTATTTAGTTGATAGAACCAATTCAAAATATCATGCATAGGTTTTAAAATCTTGTACATTTTATTGAACCTAAATCCGCAAATTTATAATTCGGATTTTATGTTTAAATTATTTTAAGTTTGAGCTGATAAATACTGATTAATTCTGATGAAGTGAATTTTTTGTAATTCTCTTTATGAAGAATGGAATTAGTATGTTAATTAAAAAATGATCACAACATTTTGATTATGTATAATAGAATTACATTTCAATACTTAGATTCTTGAATTCAATAATTTCTTTTATCTCCAGTATTAACATACTAGTGCCTTCTATTTTTCTGTTGCTTTTGCTCTAAGTTCTAAAATTTGAATATTTTTCATGTCACCTCATTATAAGATTCTATGATTATTTAAATTTGAAAGAAAATAAAATAAAATTTTCAAGAAGGTATAATAACATTAAGAATATTATTTTCACAATGCAGAACTCACATTATTTAGAAACATTTTATCTTTAATCATGCTATGGATGTTTAAAAAAATGTTATAACCATATGACATCATTTATTTGGAATACTCACAGAACATGTTATTGTTCCTTTCAGCACATTAGAGCTCATATTGTGGTAGGTTTTTTGCTCACATGATAATTTATTCTTTACACTTTTAATTATTTTGTAACAGGATATGAATAACAAAGGAAAAATAACTAAAGAGCATAATATTGATGTTCTGCATATGGAAAAACTATTTTCCATGGAACCATGTCACACAGTTTATCAGTTTCATGACCAACTGTACACTTTTCATGACTG
>CM032667.1:37168702-37182884 GCA_019095985.1 Streblospio benedicti | reverse complement strand
CTAATGGCATTCTCTGCATGTGTCACAAGGTGACGTCGGCTCAGCTGGAGGCACTGCGTGTGGAGAACCGTGCACTGCGTCGGGCAGCTCTCTCCCGTGGCACCGGTGCAGGGAGTGCCGTGGAGGCAGAGGATCAACTCCAGCAGATGCACGCCGCCTATAACAACTCATTGGCAGCACTGGAGGTAAGTGGTCATCTTGTTGGTGCATATGGTCTGTGAGAAGTAGTGTCATTGTTAATTGACTGGGTGGAGCTTGAGATGGTGTCATGTATTTTGCCTTTAAAACTCACAAACTCCTTAGCTTCAGATTCTATGGCAATTTTAATTTTGAAATCAAGTATGCATGGATCAGGTTTGAATACGTCACTTCTTATTGTTTTTTGTAGAAACAGAATGAGCAATTGAAATCTCATATTTCATATATGCAACAGAAACTTGAAAATTCTCAGAGTTCAGCCCAGTTCAAAGTGGAGCAGGTAGTGAAAGATTCTGAGAAGACAGTGAACCAGGTTCGGCAGGATGAAAACAGGTAATTGCTCATTTTGCCTAACATGAGGACATTATGTTGTGCTTTCTGGCCACAGGGGCCTGCATGAGGACATTATGTTGTGCTTTCTGGCCACAGGCGGCTGCATGAGAACATTATGTTGTGCTTTCTGGCTGCAGGCGGCTGTGTGAGGTGCGTGAGGACTGTGAGCGTCAGATGCGCGACATGGACCAGCGGCTGCAGGACACCGTGGCCGAGTACGAGGCCAAGATCAGCGCCATGCAGGCCGAGTATGGGCAGCTGGAGGACGAGGTGAGCTGCAGCAGGCAGCCATCAGAGGCTTCTCTCAGACGGAGTCCGTGTGTGGGCCCCGACACTTTGTTTGTCAAAATGTTTTAGTATACATGTTACTTGTGAACATTTATGTTTACTTGTTTAATTTGCAAATCACTATCCACATTGTAGTGCTATCTACTCAATGGAAGCCTAGACCTTATGCACCATGGCATCGTCATCTTTAATGTACAATGTATAGTGTCACTTTGCTAGATTGACCTACGTAGCCGCACTCTCAAGCGGCTTGGGATGGAGAATGCTGTGATGGAGAACTTTGTGGCTGGCGTGGATGAGATTGCAGCCGCTCCGCCCCGCCGGCCTCAGGACGCTGCCAGCTACTCCCCCAGCCCACGCACCATCAGCCCGAGCAGCCTCATCGATGACAACGAGGGCAGTGACATTGTGAGACTGGCTTACATTGGTTAATGAGTAGTCTGTGGAGATATGTTTTTTTCTAAATAATGATAACTTGCACAATGATTCAAACGTTTCGAAATGAAATTCGATATGTTTTAGAATTTATTTCAAAACTCTTAGATTTACAACACTTTATTTATGAATGCTGCTGTGTATTTTCAGTGTTTGGTGGACTCTGCAGATGTGGCTACAGCACAGTTCTTGGCTGAGCAAAACCAGCGCTCACGTGAACTCGAACATAAACTCAACTTGCACATTGAGGATCTCAAAGCAACAACAGATGCCACGATACGCAAGTACACTGCCAGATAGGACTGGTGATGCGTTGCGTTTTGTCATTATGTTTGTATTTGATCATCCGTCCTCTCATTCTTCAAGAATGTGTGCAGGTGTAATGTATCTAGGCCTCACCTAATCAATGTGATAACCCTTAAATATTTATGAAAAAGTCAAGTAACTTTCTCAAATTCAACATAAAGTTTATCAACTTAGTACAAGTGCTGTTTTTAGACTTGATAATTAGATTTTGATGGTAGAAAAAGAACTGTAGTTTTCCTATTATATCTTTGTACAAGCAATCAGGATTTGCTCACAATGGCAGAAATTTGATGTTTTATGGACTCTGCTATTCGTAATTCCAGTACTTCAATAAAATTTTCATTGAATATATTAAAGAATTCCATGATAAAAGTATTACTTTTCTAAGTTATATCCAGACTCTCTTGGAATTTCAACTTACATCTTTAGTGATCTACTGTAAACAATGAATTGAGTATATCAGTACTGACTGTATTTAATGTTTAAATAATTATAAAGCAAAAGGATTATGATCGAAAGGAATGAGTAATAGAGGTTCTAGCAGGGAATGAAACTCGTGAAAATTTTTCTATGGACAGAAGGGCTGGCAATAATGAAAAGTAGCTGGCCCTAAATAAAAGTACCCAGACTATAACTATCTTCCTACTGAGATCTGTAAAAAAAGTAGCCTGCCCACTGGACCGTGAATCTGTGAAACCAGCCGGCCCGGTAGGCACATATTAGATTCAATCATAAAAGTAATTACGTATATGTTTTCTCTGTTCATTCATTCATATTTATCCTTATTATTTATATTTTTATGTATATTACTTCAGTATAATGAAAATTGTAGTTAATGGTTAATTCATTGAAATTTTATTTATGTGATTGTATGTTATTTATTTGTTTGTGAATCGTGAAGAAAATTATACAATGTATGTAATGAACAAACGCTCTGTTTTGCTGGGAACTCATGTTGTGAGTATTGTGAGGGGAGGTGATCACCAGCTGTAATTGGGATGTTATGGTGAATTCTTTGACTGTAAAGTGTATTTACAATCAATAGAGCAACTTGAGCTCTCACATTCAGAACTGCTTGTACTTAAGTGTGAACTTGGTCATATTTGACTATGCAGCCTGGTATTCTATCTGGCTACGCTACGCTAACAGATAGCTTTTCAATTTAAATATAGACAATCTCAAAACATATTAATGAGTTTCAAATTTCAATGTGCATAATATTGTATAGCGATGCCTGATATACATGTATATTGTACCACCAAGCTCACAGTAATTATTTGATAGATATAAGTAGGTTAGGTGAAATATACCTTGGGAAATTGTAATAATAAATGTTGTTTTAATAATACAAATACATATATATTAAGGGGTGAGGTCAGTCAATGTTGAACATTTTTATTTACTCCATGCATGTGTATGATACCTATAGTCCTATATACTAGGACGAATAATCAATCAAAGATGAAACTAATATATGCATCATATACACAAGTGAAGGATAATTCTTCCAAGTGTTTTTTCAAATTTTTGTTTCTAGAAAGAATACTTTTTAAGTGATTGTTTGATAGAAAAAAACGTGCATATATTTTAGATGTATATATAAAGAGAAAATGGCAGAATGGAATTATGTATCTGTGGATTGTTGTGTAGTAATAATATGCTAGTCTCTTGAAATATTTCTGTGATGATTTTTATAAAGAAATTTGTATGTAATAAAAATTAACAATTAACATATTTTACTTTTAATAATTATTATCTTGTTTAAGGATACAAGCAACGTTATTTTAGGCATTTTACTAAAATTTGATTTTCTCTCTTATTATTGCTTCAATTTTTATGAATTACACCTTGTTGTTTAGGTAATAATCTTATCTAATGATATAATTTGGTTTGAAATATACAGGTTAATGCAAAATTTTGTTATGAAGCAATTAGTGCAAATATTACTACTTTTTCTTATAAATGAGAGAAAAAAAATCGCAATCATCAAAAACACTATCTAATACCAAAATTCATATAATTATCTAGAAAGGCGTGTCTCAAAATTTTTATATCAGTTCAATTGTAGGATTTGACCACGAAATTGGAGTGTCAATCGGGAAATTGAGCATGCTGACGTCTGATTTACCCGAACGAAGTGAGGGGTAAATCAGACATCAGCATGCTCAAATTCCCGATTGACACGACAATCTCGTGGTCAAATACCATTCTATCATGACTAAAATCCACACTAAATGAGTGTCTGATTTTTTTTTATTTTAAAATAAATCATATCATAACGGTCTCATTGCCATTTTGACCATGTGACGTCAGCGGCTGTTTCGAAAATGTGACGGTACTAGTCTAGTTGCGTCGCTTCAGCTCAGCTGCTGAAGCAAGCATTGTGTTTCGTTCGTTTGTAACTAACTAACTAACTAACTATGTTTGTATGTATGTATGTATGTATGTCTCCGGACAAGCTAGAGCTTTAACCGTTGCACCAATTTCGTTCAAACTTTACACGACTATGAGGTATGAGGCGACACCGAAGTGATTTGATTTTGGGCGCTCTGCCAATTAAATTTTGCTTTCTAGAAGTGCTTTTATGACATTTTTAATGATATTCAATGCACTTAGCCAGCAAGAAAAAAATCAATATTCTGACCAACCTTCAAAATTGATTATTGGATTTGAAACTGATATTGATTATCATCTTGTTATTCAGTACTATTGTATGGCAACACAAATATCTTTTGCTGGATATATTGATTCTGATTCGTTCTGATGTTTTCTCCTCAAATTCATAAATTTCTTGATTGTAAAGTATACATTATTTTAGTATATATCTTAATTGCCCACAAGTCAACGTCGTTTTAGCGACGCAGTGTTCTTTGAACACTTTTGATCTAGTTTAGACTAGTGGTCTCCACGCGTGCAGTCAGTCGTATAATTGAGCACACTGGTCGACCAATCAGAGTGGGTTATTGGCGGTGATTTTTGCACGGAATTATAGAATGATCATTTTACATGCATTTTGAGTTTGAAAAACACTGATTTCCTGAAATCTCTTTAAAATCAATACAAAAACATTGATAATTCATCAATAAAATAAAAAAACATCCCTAGTAAGCTTTTTCTCATAAGGCATATATCTTCAAATCTACAAATTTTGTTTTGAGATATGACTCGTTAAACATTGAACATCACTATATATTACTACGATTTGGTCTCCATAAAATGCATCATAATAGGAAAATTATTACTGATAAAAGGTTCATTTCAAAAGAATGTTGTTGTTCACAGTTTATAGTATAATAAACTTAAACATGTAAAAATTGATTATTTATCCCATATAACCTCCTAATACAGCAATACAAAGATTGAGTGACCATTTAATCCAACGGGATGGTGTCCACAAAATGTGCCATAAGAGGAAAACTATTGATGATAACAAGTTCATTTCAAAGCATGGTGATCTTTATAGTGTATAGTATAATAAATATTAGAAAGCTGAAAATTGATTGATTTTTTCCTTATATCCTTTCTTATCAATCAGCAGGGGCAGATCTACGTATCTTCCAAATGCGGGCATAAAGAGGTGAGGTCTTGGGCCATGTGTCAGCAAAAAGCATATATACGCAGCTGTTCCAGTCATTTCATGTCTACATGCCTTTTACCAGAATTGTTACTTTACAAAGTTAAAGTCTGAATAGGTTGAAATTTTCTGTAAGTGTGCATATCATTCAAACTACGTAGAAATAGAAATTTTTTAGTGTGAATCATTTCCAATGATTTACAGAATAAGTGTCTAGTGGAAAAATTATTACATTCCAAACTATAGTGGAATAAAATTGATGTCATGACAATAGAAATAGTGATTTAGGAATAAGATTATCAACAACTGTCAGTCTGCAATAGCTATTTTGAAAAACACCAATGAGGCGAAATCTGAAGAGCGAGGAGGCGAGTGAGGCAAAGCCAAAAGCGAGAAGGCGACCGCCTCCTCTGACACAGCCTCGCTATGGGCCTGCATCAAGGTCTACCCAACAAGTGGAAAACAGTAGCGATATACGCTGTATACAGCCAATCGGAAAATGAAAAGGTGTTCCTAAATATTGTTGAGTTCACTGATTGGGTTGCACTGCAAATGCCACTTTTCACACGCATGGCTGTGACATCACACACTCAACGTCAATGCCCAAATCCATACCGACATGAACAATGTCTGACGTCATGCTGTCAAACCAATCTTCAATCTTCAATCTTTATTTCCGAAAGGGCCGATGGCCGTACAGGAAATTTTATGCATTTGTGACATACCATGTACATGAATTAATTATAAACAAGTGCAATAATAAAAAAAAAAAATCACAGTGAATTAGAAAAACAACAAGAACAAAAAACAAAACAAAAAAACAATAACAACAGCAACATTTCTAATGAATACAGTACTAAACAAGGGTCCATGTATTACATACTTTCTCCCAATGTAAAGGGGTCATCCATATTACTGACTTGGCTTTAAAAATTTCAATCGATCCAGCATCTAATATTTCCATAGGAAGCATATTCCATATACGAATGGTACTACAATAAAAATTATATTTGTATGCGTCGGAGTGGAGAATTTTAACCCTATTGTATGTTACATCAGATCTGTATGACAACTGTACAGTGGATGGGAAGGAAATATTTACAAGGTTATTCTTAATCTTATAAAACATAGACAGATTATAAATTGCTCTTCTATGCTGAATGACCAAGAATGTCAACACACACACGTGCACGCACGCACGCACGCACGCACGCACACACACACAACGGGATTTCATAAGCTCTCAGCCAATCAAAATGTGGGGTTCATAATCCCATCGGTAATTGCTCCCCACTATACTCGTGTTCATATTCGCGGACGACATCGTAGTGATTACTACTTACATGTCATAGTTAAGTAGTGGTGATATCATTAGCCAATGACCAGGAAGCTAATAGGCCTACACAAATATGAAATTTGGTTTTATTGTTTACTGATTACGATATCCTAATAGCATAAATTACTGAAACAAAGGCACATAAACATGATAAATTTTAATAGCTTACGTAGGGGTGTCAGACTGACATCACCATCAATGGTTTTTATACAACGCCAGTTTTGAAGATGGCCATTTACCTCATTGAACTATGGGAGCAATGAGACTGTTTCTGCTGACTGCTGTATGTGGTAAGTGTTCAATTCTATCTATGTGTCTGGATAATTTGATAGACCGACGAGCACCGGTTCTCATGTGACTGTCAGTAACCCGTGGAGAGAGCGCATGGATCCGTAAGATGTGGTCATCGGGTCCGGGTTTTTTTTGTTGGGGTTTATTCTAAACTAGCCGCAATTAAGCCACCATGTAACTAAAGTGACATAACCACTATTATATGAGCCTAATTAAGAATGCCATCAGACCATAATTTTATGAACAATGAGCCCGGGTCACACATATGGACACCTATCTAGGAGTGGCTATTGTTTGTGAATCCCACTTCATATTCGATTCCCCCTTTCCTTATACATATCGTTTTTACTAATTGTAGCCTACTAATAGGAGAAATATAATCTTCAGTGGTAACAAGTGTTACTTTTTTTATAGTGTTAAGTGTAACATCTGTGGTGCCAGCTTTCCTGGTCACCTGGGTAAAGATAGACGTCTAAAGTAAGCTCCCTTAATCTTTTACCCCGTAGTCGTCCTGCCGCGGTGGGCGAGTGGTCACGGCGGCGCCAACGGCGTGTCGTGCACGTGGGACACGTGCAGCGCCCCTTGCGGCGGCGGCACGCGTACGTGCGTGCGCAGCAACGGGAAGAGGTGGCGGCACCCGTGCCACGTGCAGGACTGCCAGACACGTATGTATACGAGTGTAACGGCTAGCATGGTGATCCTTAGTTCATACGGTGCACTTTAGAATTTGTATGCGTGCGATTGATCTCGTGAACTGAACGGATCGACACAGTAAACGCTTATGCGTGTAGCCTATGTGAGCAATTGTCCCTGAACAATATTGTACAAAAGTAGACTCTTTTTTATGTATATAAGCATAAACAATATGAAAATTCATTATATTATTTTTCAACTATGAGCCGACGATATTCAATTCGCGTCTCCTCCATCAATTCTCTACAGTGTCCCTCGAGCAGCGTTTATACAATATGCACACCTGCATAAATTTAAAGATAACTGAATACAAGTATTCTCTTCTAAGTATATTTGACACAATGTATGAAAAATTGTGGGGAAAATGTTATCAAATCATAAACAGGTAACTGTGCTGTAAACTTGCAGACCCTGCTATGCTATCAGACAAAGCAGTGAAGTCCACCGTACACCAACTTAGGTTACCCCCGACGTTCTGCATATGATTATAAACATAAATGCATTATGAGCTAATCAAGCTGTGTTGTGGTGGCGTCGTGGTCCAGCGGCGGGCTGCGGGCGTGCGGACCTCGTGTTCGTGCTGGACAGCTCGGCGAGCATCGGCGACAAGAACTACTGGATGCTCAAGCAGTGGACAGTGGACCTGATGCGCGGACTCGGCGCAGTCTCCCCGCGCGACTCCCGGGTCGCTGCCGTCATCTACTCCGACAACGCGCAGAAGCAGTGGGGGCTCAGAGGTGAGCCTAGTGCACAACCGACATTTTTACTGCTTCTCTACTGCCTCTCAACTGCAAAAACAAAATAAAAAGAATTGAAATAAGATAACTGATCTCAGGGTGACCGTGTTGATCAGTGTGTAACCAACCACGGATTCGAAAGTATGGCTAAAGTAAGTTTTTGAGCAAGTACAGAGGCAGCTGAGTAAGTCTGACATGCTAAACTCTGTCTACAGCCAAATGAACAGCTGCCTGACCGTAAACAGGTAGAACGTACAGGGCTTGTGGGGAGCCAGGATTTCAAACCTTACGTAATAATATGACGTACAGACGGTATATTTAATATATGATGCTTCCTATACAGACGGCACTGACGCTGCGTGGCTGGAGAAGCGGCTGTGGTCGCTGCCGTGGATGGCGAGCACCACCAACACGTACGAGGGCCTGCAGCAGGCGTGGGACATCATCAGAGGCCAGGCGCGCGGGGACGTCAAGGTCGGTAGCCGGGACGGGCTGTGGACACGCGTTAGCGTTCGTATAAAGCATAACTGGGCACGCTTCTGGTATGTATTGAAATAAAACATAGACAACTAGTTATCTACATGTATATGGCCCTTTATCCGAAATACGCCATAAATAAAACTATACAAGCTCAAGCTCAAATCTGTGTTGTAATGCACTTTATAAGCGCGTATAAACGTCAGCTGCTTATAGTTCTAGTGAGTTTTATATATAGCACTGTTTCTCACAATACGTTGTCTATCGTGGTCTCCAGCACATCGTGATCGTGGTGACGGACGGCAAGTCCAACCTCAATGCCGACAAGGTGCTGCCCACGGCGGCCGCCATGCACAAGTCGGGCATCGAGGTGAGCGGGCGTCCGGGGAATTACCGTTGTTGTACGTACGCTAGGCAGGGTTACAATGATTCAGCATGGGCTGTGACGAAGACTGTGTTTCTTAATGTCTCACACCACATTACAACTATCAAAACAATTTTCTCAAAAAAAAAGAAGAAAAAAGTTTCAGAATAACATAATTATGGTCAATTATGTCTACATAGCTCATCATTTTTCTTATTGACTAATATAGCGCTGGGTCCGTATTTTTTCGCCTGCACACATATTTAACAACTATAGGCATCTAAACTATATTTTCACAAGATATCTTTATACACGGCAGATTATCTAATATAAAAGTACACCATCTAATGATATTTCCTGCACAGATCTTCACTCTGGGTATCGGCAAAGACATCGACGAGGCCGAGTGCGCCGGCATTTCGAGCGCGCGCACGGCGGACCACTACTTCCCCGTGGAGCGCGGCTACCCGCAGCTGGCGAGCATCACCAACAACATCATCCAGACTGTCTGCGCAGCCGGTTAGTCATACTCTTTTCTCCCACAACACAGGCAGATCCAGGTTTTTGGAAAGTGTGTGTGTGTGTGGGGGGGGGGCATTTAAAGACAGGGGGGGCGCACTTAAGGGATTTAGGGATTTCATGAAAAACCCTATGAAAATGGAGTATTTTGGTGGGAAAAGGGGTGGGGGTGGGGGTGGTTCCACTTGGTCCCCTGGATCTGCCTATGCATAAACAGATAACCTGCTGGCGATTTTTCTTTATGTTTCATATAGTTCAGCGTTATTTTTGTTTGCATTTATGAAATGGTGTACGAGTATGATAGATTCCAATATTTTGATTTTGTTTGTATGATATTAGAGACCAATTCATGTGTTATTTGTCTCTTTCTGCATTAAAATATTTTGGAGAATTTGATGTTGAGATTTATTAGAAGTTTAAGATTAACTATTTAATCTGCCTTGTTAATACCTTTGTAGCCAGTAAAACTGTCTGTGAAGACTGGAGTGACTGGGGTGCCTGTTCTGTGGAAAATAAGGTAGGCCTACCCGGCTTATGTTGAAATTATTAGCTCCATCGCGGGGTGTATTACCATTGCCAAAAATCAAGTGTGGTTTAATTAATAGAATACCCTCTGGTACAGGCCTACGTAAACACCACTTTTTGAAAGTATGGTTGGCTAATGTAATGGAGACTGGACCGTGCACATTTCCCTTTTGTTTATTATCAAATGATTATCATAGCTACGTGTAATGCAGGCGACACTGTTTGCGTATGTGAGTGTAATCTTTTGACCTCTGCCTGAGATAATAGGTGGCGCACGTGTACCCATGACGCGGGAAACAATATCTCTTTGTATGAAAATGTGTCTTGTTTATTTCGATTGTAAAGTACGTGTAATTGGCACTTTATGGGCAAATAATTGGTGGTGGAATTCTTTAGCAGACATGACATTAGAGGGAAGTGTGTGTGTGTGTGTGTGTGTGTGTGTGTGTGTGTGTGTGTGTGTGTGTGTGTGTGTGTGTGTGTGTGTGTGTGTGTGTGTGTGTGTGTGTGTGTGTGTGTGTGTGTGTGTGTGTGTGTGTGTGTGTGTGTGTGTGTGTGTGTGTGTGTGTGTGTGTGTGTGTGCGCGCTCCAGATTTGAAAATATATACCACTATCAGCCCGACCACATGTAAATTTGTACCATGTGCAGGTCGGTATTCAGCTTTTTGGAAAGGGGGTTTCGGTTTTTGAACTTTAATACAAGCAGACGTCCAATGAATACATGTACGAGGAAAAAGGAAATATAGTCTTCAGCTGAACCGCCCTGAGCACAGGCCGGCTGTTTGATATTTAATAACAAATTTTAATCAATTATACACGGTTAGGTTTATTATTGTATGATATACATGTATTATCATTTTCAAATTAATATATTAATTGAAACCATTTAGTTGGAGACTGACGAAGATATTGAAGGATGCACAATTTCCCGGAAGCTTCGATCAAGAAGTTGCAAATTCTATTTGTGGGATGGTGCAGAGCCTGAAGTGAGGGAGGCCAGAGAGAGCCAGGAATGCTCTAGAGAATGTTAGTGAAACTTTTCTTCACCCATATCTCTATGTACCTGGTTTATTCAATTACATTTCGGCTGACAGTTTTGTTGCAATTATGCATGTTTCTTACAAATATTTGCACGCAAAAAATAATGAATATCATACATTATTTAGGTAAAACTGACAACGATGCCACTGATAATGATGGTGAGTTTGGGTAAATTCATTACACTAAAGAAATGTTATAATTTCAATTTAGCCCTTGTTTTTTTACTCTGTTCTGACCATCTTCACTGATTCGGGGTTCTGGGCAGTATCAGTACACATCTATCTATAATATTTGATAGATACCTTAATGCTCTGCCAAGATGTGTTCTGACAGTAGTTCATGGAATTTATGTATCGTTTTAGGTGATGGTGACGATAAAACTGATTTTGAAAAATGTCTTGCAAAATGCCAGATATATAAAAAAGGTAGGCCGTTAATTAAATAGGTGTATATTACGGTGCCTAATAATAGATCTACAATGCATGTGTATACTAATAAATTAATGTGTTGAGAATCACAATAACTTAATAGGTAGACATTATTAAAAAATAATATGTGGATTCATTCTATATTGTCCAACATATGGCAATTATATTGCAAACAAGTCACTGATGACTGGTCGATGGCAATGTACGGAGTAAATAAAAAATATGCATACGTTCCAGTCACTGCCTTATTTGTAATAGCGTGTGACTGAGCGGTACACACCTTTTTAATATATACAGAATTAGTAATCAACACATATAAATATAAAATTATTTAAATTTGATATTTCAGATGAAACAAATGAAAAAGGAAGAAAGGATGAACTATAAAGTGAAACAAAGTTTTACAATAAATCAATGGATCATTAAATGGAAAAATGATAAAATCTAATAGTGTATTACATGTATATCAATAATTGAATCAAAACAAAATTTTATGTAGTGACTTACGTTATTCTTGCTCGTATTATATGAGCCATTGTTTGTGATTGCAAATATTCTCTGATTCTAAATCTACCCAAGTTAACAATTCATTGGTTAGTCATGATGTAATTCAATTATATAGTCCATTGCACTCCCTAATGGTAACAGACTAAAAGTCATTCTTACTTGTGTCTTTGCATGATCAATTGCAAAATAAAAAGTCCTTAATATAATGTACTTTCTGGACAATGTCTAAATAAATATATATTAAAACAATCGCAAAATAAAACCAAAATTTATATCCACGTCGTTGTTGTTCCTGCGATCACCCAGCACATATGTATGTAGACTATAGTTAGTACTATGATTTACAAACACTATACCACACACATTACCATAGATAAGGGTAAATAACAGAAAAAAGATGAGAGGAAAACAGAGCATCTGTTTTTAGGTTGGATTTATATGCTCTAGTATATATCCATCACTTCACATTATTGAAATAAGCTGACACCACACAGTCTTATGGAATCACAATTGAAAGTTTGAAACCTGTTCAACAAATCTCCAAAGCTTCATTTGTCAGTAACCCGGGTCAGTAATCAGGAAGTTCTTTTCCATTGTAAAATTAATTAAAGCCAGCCAATGGAAAAGAACTGAATATATTACTGACAAATGAAGCTGTGGAAATGTGGTGATTACAAGGGTAATGGTGTGGTTTAGTGTGGAGATAATACCACGGACACCAGTTATGCACGAGAGGTGTCTAGGCCTGCTAAGACACCACAAGTGCACAGCTAGTGTTATCTCAACACTAAAACAGACCATTGCCTTATTATCTCCCCAGTTTAGCCAAATTATTTAACTTGATGGTGTTTACTGTTAACGTGAAAGTAGGAGATAACTAGACCTCTACGGCTCTTAACCAATCAGAATTGAGAATGAAAGGCATGCTGGGGAGAAAATACTTAAATTGTGATTGCATCGGACTGCCTCACTTTAATTCAATAATGTGAAGTGATGAAGCATATATACTCCAGGTAAAAACGGATGCCCCCCAAACACACACACTTTTCTTTGCGTTCTTTATTAGGGAAATATATGGTGAATAATTTAGTATAATATAAGATGGCATGTTTTATTATAGAAAATATCCATAAAATTAAGAAGGTAAAAATTCAAGATGAAACATTGGGAAACGCAGGCAGTCATGCATTTATCTTATTGGGTAGCGTTAATTATTTTTTTCCTTCAGTAGATGAGTACAGTAGCCTATATAGTCTATGCATGGGTAGTTCAGAGCTTTTAATATTACTGCACATTTAATAAGTTTTGAAGAGTTAATCTGGTAAAAGAACACCATTTCAAGCAGATTTTTTCAATTTTCAATCACCCCTCGCTTAAAAAAAACTGAGTTATATGTGAATTCAAAAAGAAAAAAATAATGTATATGAAAGAATGATTCAATTGAGTTTCCATTAATTTTTTAAGGATAAGCTATTACTTCTTCTTAACAATCATTTTTAAGGAAAGTTATGGAGCAGCTTTTTAAAACATTGGGTTTAAACACATCGTAAACATAATTAATATTTTAATAATAATTAATATAATTAATATAACGAATGGTCTCGGTTTTCCCTATAATTTATTTTATAGTTTTCACACTTCTCTCTCTCTCTCACGTCTGTTTAGCAAGCATATTTCTATCAACGACAGATATAGCTGAAGACAGGTTTTAGAACCCTAAGCTTCCATTTGATCATATGGCCCTATTTTCGATTTTATAGTGAATTTGTTTCAGTTTCATTGACAGAATCAGGAAACGGAAGTGATATTTAGCAGGTGTAAGGTGAAGGCCGATCCATTGCACATGCTTCCTTTTTTGCGCCGAAAATGGCGGACGAGCAAGGCCAATTTCAAAACTTGCTTTCAAATCTTATGAGCCCTGACAATGATGTCAGAGCAACTCAGAGGGTACGTTAAGGGATTGCTCATTATTGGTATCAATTTGAAAAGCATGTGAGCCCTCGATAACTTCATTATATTCAGTTACATTTGTCGAACTTTTTTATAACATTAATACACACATTTCACGTGTAAAATTTTGTAGTGAAATATACGAGCAGTGTTAAACTGGATCTTGATATTGATCTCCCA
>CM032667.1:37129662-37168602 GCA_019095985.1 Streblospio benedicti | reverse complement strand
GATTATAAATCTACTGAAACAAAAAATAACAGTATTATGACAATGTCCAAATATTTTATTCAAATGAGAGAAGTAATGCTCAGCAACCTGCTGGCCCGTGCTATGACTTGTCATTATTATATTATGGTGTTAAGTACAATAGCTACAAGAATGAAAGAACCACCTACAACCAAATTATACATTTTAGTAATTTTATTTAATTAATAATGTTACAACATACTAAAGATTGTTTGTCTACTGTATGCAAGAAATTTTTCTTCAAGCCAAAACATGGACTGATATGACAATACTTACACATAAATAAACAATAAATTATGTACTGGTCACAGTAGTACATCTTAAGCTGTTGACGGAATTTTCTTTTAGGTGCAACTAAAGCTACACACCCAAGATAGACGGAGAATTTAGACTAGGCTAGCATACTGGCATATCAACTTTAATTGAGTCCCTCTTTTGTATTAATATTCTATGCATTATAATTATCTATAATTATCCTTTAATCAAATAATCAAACTTGCAAGTGCTCCAGTCATGTATAAAGACACAGATAAAAGCCGACAGAGTATACCGGAATTTGATTGAATTAAAAAATAATTTACGTGACATGATATAGTGTAGTTTTTTTAATAAACTCTATAAACTAAGAACAACTCTAATTGTACACTATATATTTCATGATTATTCATTTATCTATCAATCAAACATTGGCAGTGCTCCATTCATGTATGACACAAATATATAGGCCTAAGCTAAGTTCAAAGAAAATCCATACAAATCCATAACGTTACACGTAATAGCGCGTATATGATGGACCGAGGAAGCTTGCCTTAATGGACCGAGGAAGCTTGCCTTAATGGACCGAGGAAGCTTGCCTTAATGGACCGAGGGAGATCACAATTAAAATGGACCGACGAAGCTCGTGGACCGAGGAAGCCTGCACCCATTCCATTGAGTTTTCATTATTTTTTTAAGGATAAGCTATTACTTCTTCTTAACAATCATTTTTTAAGGAAAGTTATGGAGCAGCTTTTTAAAACATTGGGTTTAAACACATCGTAAACATAATTAATATTTTGATTTTAATTAATATTTAATATAACGAATGGTCTCGGTTTTAACAATCATTTTTAAAGAGCCTTTGTGAATTTATTTTATAGTTTTTTAACACGGCTCTCTCTCTCTATAACTCTCTCTCTAATTTATTTTATAGTTTTCACACTTCTCTCTCTCACGTCTGTTTAGCAAGCATATTTCTATCAACGACAGATATAGCTGAAGACAGGTTTTACAACCCTAAGCTTCCATTTGATCATATGGCCCTATTTTCGATTTTATAGTGAATTTGTTTCAGTTTCATTGACAGAATCAGGAAACGGAAGTGATATTTAGCAGGTGTAAGGTGAAGGCCGATCCATTGCACATGCTTCCTTTTTTGCGCCGAAAATGGCGGACGAGCAAGGCCAATTTCAAAACTTGCTTTCAAATCTTATGAGCCCTGACAATGATGTCAGGAGCAACTCAGAGGTACGTTAAGGGATTGCTCATTATTGGTATCAATTTGAAAAGCATGTGAGCCCCGATAACTTCATTATATTCAGTTACATTTGTCGAACTTTTATAACATTAATACACACATTTCACACGTGTAAAATTTTGTAGTGAAATATACGAGCAGTGTTAAACCGGATCTTGATATTGATCTCCCAAAGGTGTCCTCTATATTATACGATGTAGATCTATGTAGTTTTGTATATTTGGCGTTCAGATTATTCACCACAGGTTCGGACACTCATTGTGTAGATCTAGTCGCATTCGATAATAGAGCATTCATATATCAGTAGCTAGACCTAATAGATAATTCCAGTACTAAAATACATACACATGTGCATAGATTTACAAGCGATCCCCTCAAAATCTCCTTAAAATGTAAGGATCAGTATGTTCTTAACATCCACACCTTGAGAAATTGTTGCCAGGAAACAGATGTTAGTGAACGGTCTGGGTGAACAGAGGTTTTGGATGTATTTGAATAGTATAGATCTACTAGTAGTAGATGCGCGAGCCAGCACTCCGTCAGACGTTAACAGTCCGTCACACATACATTTTTAGTGATGTAACGATCTGCTAACGTCTGACGGAGTGCTGCCGAGCGCATCTACCAGTACTGGTACATTTTCATATTGATAATTCAACTGTTCTTTTACTTACATCGATGATAATCTATGGACCCTTTCCACAGGCTGTAGACATCAGGTCTAGATGCGGTCGCCATCAGATTTTCACCGCACTAAGGGAACAATCATAAATAATGATACCGTGGGGGGGGGGAGGAACTTTATTATCACGCTACAGTATATTTTTTCAAATATTTTTATTATCACGCTACAGTATATTTTTTCAAATATTTTCTTTAGCAATTGTCCAAAAATGCAATGACTATGTAATGGACTTTTGCTTTAGCGGTAGGGGTGTGTGGGGGGCGGGGTGTCGGTTAACTTTTTCTTCAAGCCCCAACAAAAAAAATTAACTACACGTCGAATCCTGGAATATGTGCTTTTTTTTATACGGCTGATGTTCTTTGTCATTAGTGAAACATGTTTTACATGTTGAAGTGCTGGAATGGGCATATAGTAGCATTTAGGGTACTGAACTTCATACAGAGTCCGTGGTTTTGTGTGCGTTTTTATCTTGGTCATGTGCGCTAATCATTAAGCTCTGTGAATTGAAGATGTCACCTATGTGAGGCTTCATTAGGGAAATTAAGATGGTGTTTATTTCTTATTGAAGGAAACTTATGAGAACATCCCGGCAGCCAATCGGGTGCCCTTTCTCATCCAGGCGATGCGAACTCAGGAAGTTCCAGTTGAGGTATTTATTGATGAGATAATGTTGAATGATTGCATATACACAAAAAGATGTATATTTAAAATCAGCAGTTTCAAATATTTTTTTTTCTTATTAAGTTGTCTAATTAAGATTATCAATAATCCATAAAAGTCTGCTGTTAATGATCGTACATGTACTATTTATTTAGTGCCGGATCATGGCTGCTGTGCTGTTGAGGCGTTTGTTCACCTCTTCATTTGAAGAGTTCTGGACATCGTTCCCTGAAGATACGCGTAACAGCCTCAAAACACAGATGCTTCTTTCCATACAAGAAGAAACTAACCAAACCATGAGACAGAAGATTTGTGAAGCCACTGCTGAACTTGCAAGAAATATGCTTGGTTAGAAAAATATAATTACAATTTATTGTTTTTTTGTCTTTATTTATCTTTATTTTTAATCAGCCTTTAAATAGATAAAAAAAAATAGATGATTTAATTTAAAGCTCAAGTTATTTGGTATCGATTTTGTTGTAGAGTTTGATGATGATATTTGTCAAGTTTTACGTGGTTCAATTTTAAATTTTAACTCTCATTCTTTCTCTGCAGATGATGATGGCAATAACCAGTGGCCTGAAATCCTCAAATTTATGTTTGAATGTGCCAGTTCGTCAACTGTTGGTCTTCGAGAGAGTGCTCTTCATATGCTCAGGTACTTATATTTAATGTATAGATTAGATGCCAAAAATTGACAAGCTGATGGGGATTTCACTGTTTGGTATTATGAATATTCATCAGCTTTGGGTGTTTTATTTCTTTCAGCATTGTCCCTGGTATCTTTGGTGCTGCACAGGGTCATTACCTTGATGTTATAAAGCAAATGCTGTCTCACTGCTTGAATGATCAAGCAAACCAATCGGTGAGTGAAACATCCTAGTGTTAATGTAGCTAAGCAAGGTTTTATGAATGGAAATTTTGTACGAAGATTAATGATGTTAGGTGCGCTTGCTATCACAGGTACATTTTATTGACATGTCTGATCGAAAATGCGTGTTGGAATGACGCAGCACACCTCTAGTATCCTTTTTATTAACTAAGAGGTTTGCTCTTGAATAGAACTTCTCATCAACTTTGCCATTGTTAGAATTACTGTTTTAAATGCCTGGATATCATGTTGTGGATTTGCTATTGTGTCGATGTATAAAGCACTGTGGAGAAGCGAGATCTTGCGATGGAAGCATAAACGTGAATGGAGTAAGTGAATTTCAGTGTTTCCATTTCCAACTTACATATGAATTTTTCATCTACTCTGTTCAGTTATTCTTAATACAAATTATTTAGATCCCATTTATTTTGTCATATGATGATTTGTTAAGTTGCGAAAGTACTAATTTATAAGGAAAAGAATTAATCCATAACCCTTGCCTGGAACAATCTTAGTCATCGTATAAATTTGAATAGTTAATCTATTAAAATTTGAACTTCAGAAATGAACTTTTTTTCAGGTTGAATCAAATACTTTCTGTCTGCATAATTATATTGGTGACTCATCTATACGATAAAGGTAACATTTTGAAAAAATAAAAAATATTTAGTAAAGAAAACTTGTCAATGATGATTTGTTACCCTCTCTCGAGTAGAAATGCGAGGAAGACATTTATCCATCACCCTTGGCTGAGACAATCTTTGTTGTTTATAAATTAAAATACTGAATTCAGGAATATTTGTAATTAACATTTAAGTTGGTGCCTTTTGTATATTTCAGGTTGAAATAATGATATTCCATCAAATAAGATTGTTGACTCGTCTACAAGAAAAGGTATGATTTTTTAATACATGAGAAATGAATTCCTAGTAAACAAAAGTTGTCCATGATGATTTGTTACCCTCTCTCGAGTAGAAATGCGAGGAAGACATTTATCCATCACCCTTAGCTGAGACAATGTTCTGTTCTCTCTCAAAAGTTTTAGATAAAGTTATAATGCCACAGTTAATTTGAAGTTTGTATGTTTTTTTCTAGATGGTAGTTGAGACTTATAATTCGATTTACATTTGGAGACTAGCATGTCAAACAGGTACAATTTTTTTATTTATGTTGATTTCAATTGTTAGTATGAAAATGTCGATGATGATTTGTTACCCTCTCTCGAGTAGAAATGCGAGGAAGACATTTATCCATCACCCTTGGCTGAGACATCTGTTACACTTTGAGAAAAATATACCTTCTATGTGTTTGAGATCAAGCTTTTTGGAATATTTATTTTTAGATGTTTGGGGTAGTTTCTCATGAGATAGCCATCAACAGCCCATAACTGGTCAGCTGTAACTGGTAAATACTTTCATTATTATTCCTCTTAGTGATTAATGAAAATATATATGTCCATGATGATTTGTTACCCTCTCTCGAGTAGAAATGCGAGGAAGACATTTATCCATCACCCTTGGCTGAGACAATATATACTACACTTTGTTAAGAATATAATCTTGTTTCTTTATGTAAAGCTTTTTGAATTATTTTATTTTACAGATGTGTGCAGTAGATGTGTTTTTCTGAGTGATAATCATCCAAAAACTGCTAAAATGGTAAATTGTACATAATTATATTATTTAGCAAATAAAATGATAAATATATAAGCATTAAGCATTGTACATGATGATTTGTTTACCCTCTCTTGAGTAGAAATACGAGGAAGACATTTATCCATCACCCTTGGCTGATACAATGTAGTAAGCTTTGAGAAAAATATACTCTCTGTTTCTTTATGTAAAACTTTTTCATTTTTTTTTTGTTTTAGATCACAGCTCCGGCTGGATTAGTAAGACTATAAGAAAAAAAAATTGTAAAAGAAAGGCAAGGGAAGGCATAAACAGACTTGGGATTTAGTCGCGTGATTGATCAAGCACGCCAGGGCATGAACCAAAAGGATTGGAGAGGACGGTTGGGACGTAGAGAAGGCAGGCAGTCCACAACTTTGAATGTAAAATGATTATTGGCTGACCAAATAAGGATGTGGTTTAGATGTTTGCGGAGATAACCATCAAAACAGATGTTACTGGTAAATTCTCTCATATTAATCAGTCACCTTTGGCTGAGACAATGTTTTGCTCTATCAACATTTTTAGATTAAAGAAGTCAATAATGTCACAGACTGAGAGACTAAGTTAATTTGATGGTTTTGTGCTTCTTTCCAGATGGTGGTTGAGACTTTGGATTCGATTTAAATGTGGAGACCTGCATGTTAAAAAGGTACGCTTTTGTATTCATGTAAATATGAATTGTATGTACAAAAATGTCGATGATGATTTGTTACCCTCTCTCGAGTAGAAATACGAGGGAAGACATTTATCCATCACCCTTAGCTGAGGCAATATAATTATGTTTCTACAAATTGCGTATGTATAAAATGAAAATGTAAGTTCTAAACCTAGTGATTATATTTCAGGAGAATGTGTTCTAGTCAAACTCGCATTCAAAGAGGTATGTTTTTCTTTTTTTGATGTTACAAGATTGTTACACGAAATATCGATGTCCATGATGATTTGTAACCCTCTCTCGAGTAGAAATGCGAGGAAGACATATATCCATCACCCTTGGCTGAGACATTGAATATTGATTTATTCTCAATCTAATAGCTAATAAATTGTGTAACTAAATTTGTTTTTATTTTATTTTTCAGAATATTTGTTGCGCAAAAAATCTGCTGTAGGTATCAGCAGTGTTCACATGTGAATGGCCAACTATGAAATAAATAAAAATTTGCAAAACAAGTGTTAAGCGTTTGTTTTTCTTTGAGTGTACGCTTGCAATTTTTGTACCGGGTCAATGCACAAAATGACGTTTCTACAGGATCAGGATTAGAGCTACTTTTTTAATATCTTTTATTAAATATCCAATTGTCTTGCACATTAAAAATTTCAGGAATTTTTAATTTTTTATACAAACAGATGAGTGCTTAATCCTGATCCTGTTGTTCCAGTTAATGCAAAGTAGTGTTGAAAGCTTTCTTTCATTTACAGGTTCGCTACGCATCTGTGAAAGCAACAGTGGCGTTCTTGCTTGCTAATGAGAAAGAAGCGACCTTGTTAAACCATTTTAGGGATCTTTTGCCTCTTATCATCAATGTAAGTTTTTAGCCTTATTTGGTTTGTTTCTGTAAATTTCTAAATATTTGATATAAATTTCATATCATGTACAAATCAAGTCACCTACTATGACTTCTGCGATTTTTTAATGTCCGTACATGCAAAGTAGAATGGTCGCCTCAACCACCACTACAGCCAATATCTGGGTATGCCTACTCATCCCTTTCCATTTAAAGGCCAGTCAAGCTGATCCCCATAGTCATTTAGTAAGGTTCAGCGCCCAGCCCTCGTCGTACGCGGCCACATTTCTGTTTGTGATTTTCTGCGTTCAATTAGGCTGATCGGTGTCCTGTCTAACCAAAAAATTCCCGGACATTTTCCATACCTGTATGAACCCAGAATTGTTACAAATAAAGTTCTTTTTCAACAAAGTTTATTCATTTTAATTTAATACGGAATGACCAGTCTACTTGAATACCCAGATGTTGGCTGTAGTGGTGGTTGAGGCGACCATTCTACTTTGCATGTACGGACATTAAAAAATCGCAGAAGTCATACTAGGTGACTTGATTTGTATCATACCGAACTAAAAAGTCAGGGGAAAATGCTTTCATGTTATGGAAATGTCTGGGAATTTTGTCGGAAAAAATGTGTATGAACCCTGCAGTATTGTTTACAGGTATGTATTCAAAAGTGATTTCCTGGGAAATCTGGATATGCTAAGATGCTTTTTCATTTTAGGGCGTAGCTGACAGTATGAAAAGCCAGGATGATGATTCGATGTTGAAATGTCTCATCGACCTGGCAGAAAATGTTCCAAAGTTTTTGAGAGGCCATGTGGAGGCTATCATCAATCTCTGTGTGAAGGTGAGTGCACGCCATTCTGCACGTCAAGTAGATAAATCTTTCCATTCCTTCAATAAACAAGATGAGTCAAGAGAATTTTACCTTGTTTTAAAAGCTCAAGACTATCAATACTTGACTTAATCATTGCAGATCATCAGTGACACTGAGATCCCAGACTCGTTCCGCCAGCTGGCGCTTGAGGTGATCGTCACACTGTCAGAGACAGCACCTGCCATGGTCCGCAAGTTTGGCACCAAGTTCCTTGGCGTTCTTGGTATGTAACCCAGCAGGACTTAAGATTTTGAGTTCAAAGGCTTTCATAAGAGCATTCAAGTATTTTGTCAATAATTCTGTGAAAAATGTCATTCAGATTATGTGCCCATGAAGTTCAAAAGAAAATGTTAACGTTATAAAACTTAAAATCAGATATTTGATTCTACTCGGGACCTTGAAGATTGCTGCTGCTGAATAATCCGTCTGATAGTGTACACAGAGCAGTAAAACCAGCTCTTATTGAGTGACATTCTTGGTTTTATTCAATAGTTTTCATTTAAACGTTTTTGTTCTGGTACAGTATATTGTAGTTAAATTGTTTGTAAAATAGTTTAAGGTACCAGATAAAAATTTCCTTCATTGATGGGAATACATATCACTACTCTAGTGTATGTGTAGGATACTCATCTCTTCAGGTTAAACATACTAATTCTACTTATTAAGAAAATAGCCGTTCTTCGAAGCCTCCCTACAAAACTTTCGATTCTGAAATCTTTGTCAGTCTGCGGTCAACTTGTGGTGTGGTGTTATAGTGTATTGACAAGCATGTTTGTTTATCGCGTGACAACAGGCGGCAGACTGACAAAGAATCTTGAAGATTGAAAGCTTGCTAGGTAGGGTTTGAAAAATAGCTCATAAGTTGGTTTAAACAAAGAGAATTAGTGTATGTTCAACTACTATTTTAATACACAGTGATCATCCTTCGTCATCCATAAAGCATACGTACATGTTGGTGTACTAGAGGTGTGCTTTCAGTGCCCCAGATGTTGGCCATGATGGTGGAGCTTGAGGATGAGGATGACTGGGCAGTGCAGGATGAGGTGGATGACGAGGACAGCGACACGTACGTAACTATAGCCACCGCACCAACAGTCACAGTGATGACAGCCACATAGGTGTACAGTAAAGGTCCTGAACAACGGAACCCAACTTGCAGGCAAAATTCCTTCTGTTGGAGAGAGTTTCTGCTGATTAGTGATCCAAACATAATATTCTCGTGTACCTTCGGCATCCATTATCGCCCAATGCGGAACGTTATTAATGAATTCTGCTTGTCAAAATGAATGCACTGTTGGTTTGTCAGTACAGGCTCTCCAGCGTTCCTACTTTTTCCTACTTTTCCTACTTTTTCCTACCTTTTTTAAATGGCTCCTACTTTTTCCTACTTTTTTCAAAAAACTATTATTCCTACTTTTTTTGTAAATTGGAAAAAAATATATGCACACATTGCAACGTTTTAAACTATGTTTTGTAAAGTATTTTTACAGAAGATTTTTAGGGGGTATATTCTTCTCCTAGCAGTGTGGTCCGGTTTCATTGGTCCATAACCCACCTATGTTCTCTAAGGAAAGCTTTCATCAACATGACTTACATTAGTTTCCTTTTAATAACTATTGACATCATATAGAAACAATGCGCCATTTGATATAGTTTTGCATGTAAATGTTTGATGCTCTTTTTATGTATCTCTAGACTTGACCCCAATGATGCTTTGCTGAGGGGACTAGATTTTTACGAAATTTCCAAACTACATATATTCTTTTATTCAATTGTGTTTTCTTTATTTTCAAATAACAAAACATTAATGCTAGAAGATTAAATTTTACAAATTTCTTTAGTACTTTTGATTTTTGTTTTAAACAGTTGTTAGGTACTTCATCATCATCATCATCATCTTTGGTATTTTGATTAACGCGAAGGTGCTGGGGCAACATCCATATAAGTAGACGCCCTTCCAGGTAGCTAGCTTGCTACACACATGGTTGCTTTTCAAATGTGTTTGTCATGAGGTTCAGTTTTGAGATTTTCCAGTCTTTCTGATCCCTCTCTGTCACCTGCTTCCATGTCGTCTTAGATCTCCCTGCTTCACGACTTCCTGATACGTGCATGTCACATGCTGTCTTGATTCCACTGCTTCACAGTTCCATGTGTCCATACCAACGGAGCCTTCTTTCCCTTAGAATGAGGTCCAGGTCCTTCTTGCTGGGAAGCGTCAGAAGTTCATTTGACCTGGAGGTTGGTTGCAATATCACAGCCATCATGTTGTCTGCCATCAATTGGTCTCGCAGTTCCCTGGCATCGTCTACAATTTGTGTCCTATGTCAGGTGTTTCAGCCCGCTGCATTTCTTGTGCACCCACTTCTTGCAGCCTTTGCAGAAGATGCTGTTTCTTCCTACTCTAGTGCAGCAGACAGCACATGGGGACCTTGCCTAAGTTCTGGAAAAGATCCAGATCAGTACCGCAATTCATTATCTTCGTCTTCCTTGCATTCACTCTCAGACCCTTTTTCTCCATACATTCATTCTTTACTTTTGAGAATCACGTGGGCTCTTTGCAGTGGTTAATGTCAGGCTACCTACAAAGGGTTTATTACAAACACCATGAATCTGTAGCAGAGCTATTTTTACAACTAGATGCGTCTATAAATATTGATGACCAATTTCTATAGTTGCAAACACGTCTTATGTGTTTATGGACTAAGTTGATATGGTGTAGCTTAACCCGGCTTTACTTCTTTTAGATTGTTCTTTTGCCTTTTTAATGTTTGTCTTTGTTTGTTTCACTGTGCGGAAGCGAGGAGGGTGGCGGTCGCCACTCTCCTCACGACCCAACTAAACCAAAATGGCGGAAGATAAGCACATATTTTATTATTAGCTTTATTAGAGCTTTGACAGCGTTATTGTGTCCAACAAATAATCAAAGTATATTGAATTTTCACATACTTTGTCTGCATACAACTTTTAGTGCGATTTGATCTGTCAAATTAGTGTTCTGAGCAACAAATTTTTAACCTCAGAGGCGGATGGCTTTTGGTAAGTTCTTACGATCCGTCACCCTCCTCTTTGATAAAAGTTACCTACATCAGTCGGAGTGAAAAAAAATTCTCAAATAGCTAAATTAAGCATTGAATCCTCTTGTTTTGGGTGTCTTTGGGTAGATTATCAAAATAAAATAACATCTCATGCTAAGATTTAAACAAATAGTTCGTGTTTCAGTGAGAAAAATGCTTGTATAAAATTGTTCACATTTTGGTTTAGTTTGGGTGGTGAGGAGAGTGGCGACCGCCACCCTCCTCGCTTCCGCTTTNACAGTGTTGTTTGCTTGTTTTAATCATAGTTTCATGACCTGTGTATGTGTACAAAATGATGTTTACACCTAAAACCTTGTAACAGCTCACTGCTTGGAATGATAGTATCATTTTGGTTTCAAAACTTGGGTTTGTGAGTTTGAGTCCCTCCAGGGCCATTTGATATAGTTAAATGGAAGCTTAGGGTTGTAAAACCTGTCTTCAGCTATGTCCAGTATCATGAGAGAATTTCCTTGGTAGAAAGATGTGAGAATTTGTAGAAAATGTCTTAGCAAAGAAATAGCCAGCTCAAAACCTCTGCACATGAATGCATGGTAAATTTGTACAAGCAAAGATGACAATGTACAGTGATAGCTTAAATTAGTTCCTACTTTTTTACAATATCTTCCTACTTTTTCCTACTTCTTTCCTATTTTTTTATGCTGATTCTTCTTACTTTTCTCCTACTTTTTTATAATGAGCTGCTGGAGAGCCTGTCAGTAGCTTCTGGATTTCTACATCCCATGTTGTCCATAAATCTTTTGTATCTTTGTTAGCCTTAATCAATCAGCATATCGGTGAACGCACGCCAACACAGGCTCTGGATGATCGAGACTACCTCTTTGTTTGTTATGATATAATGAAACCACGTGCGATAGCGGGAATAAATTGGCTCGAACAAAGAAATACGATAACAAAGGAAGCAAAATAAAGTTAATTCCGTTGTTTGTCACCCCAAATGCCTTCCGTTGTTTGTTGCTAAGGACATTCCGTTGATTACTCCAAGTTTTACTTATCTATATAGAGGAAAATGTTAATGCACGGCAATTCCTTCCGTTATCCATTTTTTCCGTTGAACACTGCTCCGTTGTTCAGGACTTTTACTGTATACGTAATAATGACAACAATGGTGAAATGTTCATAGTTGATGAAAAGTTTTTGTAACATTGGTTCACTAATAACACTATCATCACTCACATTACCGAATTACTTCGGAAAACACAACTTTGAAGTTAGAGCCATGGCTGATAGGTTATTGTATAACTTGTATAACTCCTGGTTTCTTTTCAGGAATGCAATAGCTGCGGAATCAGCCCTTGACAGGATGGCCTGTGCGCTCGGAGGGAAAACTGTGCTTCCACACATTCTCACCAATATCTCCCCCATGATGGCAAATCGTAAGTCATTAGTATTGTGATCAATTTGTACATTGTTAAAGTAGTCTAAACAATTTTTCAAAAATCATCTGTGGTCATGTCATAAATTTTTTTCATCATCAAATGAAATTTTTCATATCATATCAAAGGAGTTACCTAATGACTTGTTTTAAACACATTTCCCCAGCGGATTGGAAATATCGGCACGCGGCACTGATGGCCATCTCAGCGTGTGGTGAGGGATGCCACAAGCAGATGGAGACCATGCTGTCCAGTATTGTGGATGCAGCACTCCCATTCCTGCAGGACCCGGTATGTTGTACTTCATAATTTATTTGAGCTAAAGTGCCTTAAACAACCTTCCCCTGACTTCCCTGCATCAACGTTACTGGTTCTCCAACTATTGCTGCGTTTTCCTTCATTACACTTCATGGTACATTACTGAAGTTTCTGTCTGATTCAATGTATACTTTATGTTTTTGAATCTTCAAAATCTTGTCTGTGACCAAAGGTTGTTGAGTGGCAATTTATATTTAAAGTCAAATAGTAGAACTCATGTACTTGTTTATCCACGTAGTATGTTCATATTTCTTCAGCATCCCAGAGTGCGGTATGCTGCTTGCAATGCAATGGGACAGATTTCAACAGACTTTGGGCCAGTGTTCCAGAAGAAATTTCATGAAAAGGTACATTTGTGAAAAATAAGTTTCAAAATATCTGTCAGTGGTGCTAAATATTCTAAACATGGAAGTATCTTCTCCATATGAATATATGAGTCAACACATTAAAAGGTACCCACTCTGTTAAAAATGCTATCTGTGCCATCGGGCAAGTCTCTAAAGGAGTGCAGATAAAATCCCATAATTTATCGCATTTTATGAAGAAAAAAAAGAAAGTCTAGTTCTAGAAAGAAGTGTATACATTGAAGTCATTGATCGTATTTTGGATGCTGCAGGTGGTGCCAGGTCTGCTGCATGTTATGGATGACTATGCGAACCCGCGGGTGCAAGCACATGCTGGCGCCGCCCTGGTGAACTTCTCAGAGGACTGCCCCAAATCTATCCTCGTGCCCTACCTTGACCCCATCATTGGCAAGCTGGAACAGGTTCTACAGTCACGCTTCAAGGAGGTGTGGACACAATCAAAGTTTCTTCTATACCATAGCCACCCAAAGTTAATTTTGTTATATCTTAAATAAGCTGTGGCACTGCTAACAAAGATGTATATATTTCAATTATTGTTTTAATAGAGGATAAGATTGCACACTCAATCCTTTTGTAAATTATTTATCCTTCAAGATAGTTATAGACAATTGGAAGTGAAAATATAAATGAGCTACAAGTCTTAAGTATGTGCTGCTCTTAAAGTGATGTTTAAAAGTGTAGGAAATGGCTGGTGGTGGGTTGTGATGTAGAAATGGTGTATTTTGTGTATTTTCCTGTTATTAAAGCTATACATTTTCAATAGGAAATTATATAAAATCTGTCTGTTACATAGTTGTTGGAGAAAGGCACAAAGCTTGTGCTAGAGCAAATTGTCACCACGTTGGCCTCTGTCGCTGATACGGCAGAAGAAAAGTTCATTGCATATTATGACAGGTTAGTGGAAATTTTTTTGATCTATAAATTGCTATCTTTGTCACGTCTAAGCAACGAATAGTAGACATAGTCAACTATTATGAAAATCTAAGAATTGACTTATGATATTTATTTTTAATTTTTTTATTGCTTGCCCTGGTGAGAGTGTTAAACATACAATTATTCTGGGTTTATGTGTATAAAGCATGCTGAGGAGTTTAAGAGTGTGGACAATAGTTTTCTGTCTTGATGCTGCTGTGATGCTCTAATATTTGCTACTTAGAATCAAATATGACACCAACAAATTTTACCACTGAGCAGCAAATAGACATGTTTATGTTATTTATTCCATACACTCCACTATTTCAAGCTTGTTGAGAACCAAGTGCTCTCTATCTACATGCTGTTGTTAACATTTGCGTGCTTCTGTTCCTGTTGCAGGTTCATGCCTTGTCTGAAGTACATCATGGAGAATGCCACACAGCCTGAGCTGCGCATGTTACGTGGCAAGACCATCGAGTGCATCAGCCTCATCGGACTTGCAGTCGGCAAAGACAAGGTCACAATGATATAAAAAAAAAATGCACATTGCACATTGATCCAATGTTAGAGAAATGTAACTAAATATTCAGATATGGAAGTCAACATTGTTCCATGCACAACATAAAGCACTATGTGACTTAATTGCATTTATGAATCTTGTAACAGCTGATATTTGTATTAGAGACAAGGTAACTGTTACAATGTATGTAGAAAACAAAGGCATGCTTTGATATAGCAAAAAATTACTAGTATTCATTCATTCCTAAGGTAATGATTGTATAGTGCTAACAATCAGATTTGTAATTACAGTTTATGCAAGACTGCAGTGCTGTGATGGAGCTTCTGCTGAAGACGCAGACAGAATGGGACGACATGCCAGAGGATGACCCTCAGGTAACAAGGGCTGCTTCTAGGCGGCATTTACAGTTATTCTGATATCCTACAGCATACTAAAGACATTCACACATCATTTACAAAATTGTGTTAAGACCGTCTACCACACTTAGTGTCATTAGTATTTCTGTTTTGTGTATGAATTTAGTATGATGTGGATGCTACTTTTTGTCTGTGACAGTGTTGCTATGATGTTATTATATTTGCTACTTAGAAACCAAGTATGACACCAACAAATTCTACCACTGAGCAGCATTTTTTCAGATATGAATTAATAAAATAATGTACTATGCGTGCAGTTTTAATTCAACTTTTAATATAGCCTAATGATGTTGAAAGTCTTTAAAACAAAACACCAGATGGTTGTTTTTTTTCAGCTAGATAAACTACTATGTATATACCGACCATCCAATCGCCCTCCCCCCTTATTTATTCACGTATAATCAGTATATTCATCTTTTAGCACATCTAACCCAAGATGATTTGAGAAAAATATTGATGAACATTATTTGCTGACAGGAAATCAGCCATGATTTATTAGGTCTCTATCCACAATTCAATTTGTGGCAGTGTCCGTTCTCTGAGCACCGATCAAAATTAAAATTTTGTTGTGACTTCTTGGCTCATCCAAGTAACTGCCCACCCCCTAGTTTGAGAAAATTTCCATCTTAATGCCCAAGGTGAATGGTCGTATATGGTACTAAGGTGAAGACTTTTTATTAGCTCAAATTGTTGTTGCCATGTTTCAGATTTCCTACATGATCTCTGCGTGGGCACGCATGTGCAAGATCATGGGCAAGGAATTCGAGCAGTACTTACCCCTCGTCATGGGTCCCGTTCTCAAGGCCGCACAGATCAAACCTGAGGTCGCCCTCGTCGACAGTAAGACAGTTTCATGTTCGATATATTAACTTTTTTTCAGCATTTGAATGCTAACATTTAATAATAATACGAAGAATTTTAAGTAACAGATTTACAAGTTTAATGATTTTTTTAGAGATTCTGACATTGAGGTAATTTGATTGTTAAGTCAGACTTTATTAATCTAGTTTTCATATTTTGTCATCAATAGAATGCAATAATTTAGTATGAAAAATAAGTTGAATGAGCTGTATCTGTAATTGCTTGTCTATAAATAATTGATAATTTAAAATGACAATGTAGCACATATTAATAGTCATCTTCTAGAACATTATGATTATGTATTGTGTCTGATAATTATTATTGTGTCCTAGAATTTGCTGATTCAACTGAGCAAGTAACTCAAAAAGTAAAGCATTTTCGTCCATGTCAATGGGAGTTTAGATCTGAATTGGAGTTTAATATAATTAATAGTGAGGCAATGTTGATAGTTCAGTTCATTTAGTCCTTATGTTGATGTTATTCACTAAAAGTTTTGATTACAGAGGTTTAGCTTAGACATTGTACGAACCGATGTAAAAATCTAGTAACTAAGCTGTTGGAAAATTTGTTGATTTTAATATCCTTTGATTAGTAAAATGTTTTTACATGTATGATTCTTACCAATTTGGCCACAATGAAAATCAGTTAATTGGAAAGAACATGTTCCTCATATACAATTTATACATTTGAAAACACATCTAACATGTGTTGGTGATATGCTGATTTTATAATGAAATAGTGAAATCTCAAACATATGGTGTTTTGCTGTAGATGAGGATATGAAGGTTCTGGAGAATGATGCTGACTGGCAGTTTGTTACCCTTGGAGACCAGCAGAGCTTTGGCATCAGAACTGCAGGTAGGATGCCCAAGTTTACATTCTTCATCCGTTTGCAGATGTCTTTACCCTTGGAGGGTATTTATTCGACCAGTTATGGTGTTTGACCACACATTACTGTTAGAACCCGGTATGTAAGATTCTTTTATGGTTGAAAGGTTCTTTGTATTTTTAGATATTTTTTTATCTCTAAACCAGCAACAGCAATACCACACCCTAATTCCATATCATAATACGAAATATTGGTATTGATGAAATAAAGCCCGTGTTTGCCTTCAGGACTGGAGGAGAAGTCAACCGCGTGCCAGATGCTGGTGTGCTATGCACGGGAGCTCAAAGAAGGCTTCGCCGAGTACACGGAGCAGGTCGTCAAGATCATGGTCTCACACCTCAAGTTCTACTTCCATGATGGTATGTAATCAGTGGTTAGCCACCATAGAAAATTATGTCTAATAAGAAAGTACATATGTATATAGTATGTTTTTATTTCATGTGTGGTTCGACTGAAGGCTGCAGTGATAAATCATGGAATTTTTTAGTGTGAAAGGAAAAGAAAAAAGGGGAAAACAAAGTTTGATCTGAGTAAAGTCAAAGCGTGATGATATATATGAGGAAAAACAATGCACCTTTTGTATGCGCAACACAAACATGGTTACTTGCAGGTGTGCGGACAGCTGCAGCAGAGTCACTCCCGTTCCTGTTGGACTGCGCCAAGATCCGTGGCCCTGAGTACCTGAGCCAGATGTGGCAGTATGTGTGTCCTGCCCTGCTCTCAGCCGTGGACTCCGAGCCAGAGAACGACATCCGCGCCGAGCACATGCACTCGCTCGCACAGGTGTGTAATATCCGTTCAAAAATGGTCACATTGACATGTACATTCTTCGTCAATTTAGAAATATATATTTCAGAATATATTGCTACATTCCTTTTCTACTTTTTTGAATGAATGAAGTATTTTGGAGGTGAACATTTTAGAGACCTAATTGTGCTTTTATTCCTATCTCAGTTTGGTTTTGTTCTATATGTAGCTTCAACCTCCTAAAATCCCCTCATGCCAAATCTACATGATCGTCAAATTATGTTGCACAGTTCTGTTCGTATATATTTTTAAACCAAAGATGACA
The DNA here is from genome assembly GCA_019095985.1 of Streblospio benedicti. NCBI lineage: Eukaryota > Metazoa > Annelida > Polychaeta > Spionida > Spionidae > Streblospio > Streblospio benedicti. The sequence continues at coordinate 37,150,973 of CM032667.1, read as the reverse complement.
ATATAATGTACATTCCAGTGTATAGAGAAGATGGGTGTCGGGTGTTTGACGGCCGAGCAGATGACTGAGCTCCTCGGCATCCTCCACAAGATCCTCGAGGCGCACTTCACCAAGCAGGCCGAGCGCCAAGGTACGTCCCCTACGTGGAGGATGGTTCATGTCACTTTCATTGTTATCATAGACGAGACCAGTACTGCCTATATTTAACCATAGATGGATTGTCAGGAGGTTTGGATTAATCAATGTAGAAACGGAGTGAGAAAGTGGTGGTTGGGGTCATGATACAATCAAGAGACCTAACCACTGGCTCAAGTGCCAGGAGATCACTCCTATATTTATTATATTAACATGTGTTGTGCAACTCCTACTGCATTGGGACAAGGGATGTGAAAATGCATTTGGATAGTTGGTCTATCTTGAGGTATAAAATGAACCAAGCAACAATCTCACCGATCATTATTATGGAAGTACATGTGTTGTCATATCTCCATGATTTTTTGTTAGTGTAATAATCATGTGTTACTTCTGTAACATCATGGAATTTACATAATGATAATATTTCTTTTCATGTATTTTAGAGCAAAGAAAAGATGAAGACTTTGATGAGGATTTGGAGGAAACGCTTTTAGAAGAGGTAAATGCTGCAATAGCAGAACTGGATTATACATTAGTGAAAAAATCAACATGTTAATACATGATACTTTGACATAATATTCATTCACATGATGGTCATTTTATTAAGGTATTGTTTAGTAACTTGAATTCATAAGCACAGCTTTCATGGGTTTATGTTAGTACTGATGCAGTGTACTTTGGAAATAAAGGTAGTCACCAAGGCGCTTTAGAGATGACTGATCATGTTCAGTTTCCCAAACAATTGTAAATTATCGAGGTTTATTGTCCTGCTGGTTAGTGCCAATTTCCCTCATCTTTTTCTCTCCCTGATACTAGGGTGTGCTGATTTGAAAAGATTTATTTATAAGCTCTCTCCATATGTTCACTATTGATATGATAATCAATCCTTACTAAACATGAATCATGTTTTGCTTCCAGGATGATGAGGATATCTACATTCTGAGTAAGGTGTCCGACATTATGCATGGCTTGTTTGGAGCCTACAAGACAGAAGTGTTACCTGCCTTTGAGCAACTTCTGCCACATTTCGTCAAATTGCTTGTGAGTAGCGATGAAATGTTGATTAATTTTTGAGGATTGTTGTTTCTTTTTATGTACAATATATAATTATAGAAAGCAGCATTTAAAGTGTGTTTCATTTATTAGAACTTGTTTATCGTACAGATTTACTCATCTTGTTTGCCAAATTTAAAAATACCAAGTTAGCAATTTTTATTTGCCAACTAATTTTTTGTGACATGCATTATATCTTGAATAATTCTTATTCTAGTTGATAGAACATGTAGACAAAACAAAGCAGTAGAAAGATTTTAATTCATAAAGACACTTAAGCATGGAGGTCAAACACAACTTTGTTCATTATGATTGTTTTAGGCTGCTGACCGTCCATGGGCTGACAAGCAGTGGGGCCTCTGTATATTCGATGATCTCCTCGAACATGGAGGACCTGTAAGTTCTTCATTTTCAACACATATTAGTTTGACAAAATCATCCTTTAAAGTAACCTTGACCAAGATCATTGGCTTTCACCGTCAAAAACGTTTTGACCAAATAAAAATAAAATGGTGTTTATCATTTTTGTGTTGAAAATTATTTTTATTCCAAAGGTTAAGTTTTGCATCACTTCATTAAGAATTATCAGTTTTTATGTTTTATGAAGAATATGCAATCTGTCAATTTGTGATGAATAGACTTTTGATGAAGTGTTTTTTGCAGGCATCGTTCAACTACCAGCAGTATTTCCTTCAGCCCATGGTACACTATATCTGTGATAAGCAAGGGGAGGTTCGCCAGGCTGCCAGTTACGGGATCGGGGTGATGGCTCAGTATGGTGGACCCAGCTACATACCTGCACTTACTGGTAAGTGTGTCCGCTATCACGGACTTGCATGTAAATGCCCGAGAGAATTAAGCTTTATTCAAAGTTGAATTTAAGACCGTGCATGATTTTTATGATGTTAAAATGGAGAGTTGGGGCAGCTGTGGTGTTAGGCTTTATTACTTTATTAATTGTCTTTGATTTAAAGAAAGAAATTGAATATGCTAGTTTTTACTGTCAATAATGTGCCATTGGAAATTAAACTTTGACAGTGACTGTTTTGTTTCCAGAGTGTATGCCGTTATTGATTCGCATCATACAGGATCCTGAGGCGAGGCAGGTGGAGAATCTCAACCCTACAGAAAACTGCATCTCGGCGGTGAGTACTGATGTCAGAAGCTGGGTCATTGGTGTAAGGATTTGTTTATTCCTTTTTACATTAATGACATATTGTGCCGAGTTTGTGAAAAAAATCACAGGCTTGGTAAAAGTTCAATTGATACTTGTGGTGATAAGTAATGTATGATGTAGCCATTAAGCTTAACGATAGACAGGATGTTTGTGTTAAAGATATTTTTGAAGGAGAAGTTAAAATATAAATTAATGGAAATAGCTCCTAAATGGATTGTTAGCTTTTTTATATATTGATAAAGTAATGTGGTTTTCTTTGATCAGGTGACGAAAATCTGCAAGTATGCGCCGAATGCAGTACAAGTAGAGGAAATATTGCCCCACTGGTTGACATGGCTGCCAGTGTGGGAGGATGAGGATGAGGCGGTACATGTTTACAACTATCTCTGTGACCTGGTCGAAAGGCAAGGCTCGGTTTTTCATTTCATTTGTATTTATGTTGACATGCTTCAAATCATTGAACTAATTTATGATCTACACTTGTATGGTTTTGTTTTGTATGAAATTATGTAACATTTCCTACCATAAAAAATGAAGCTTATATGCAAATATTGCACCAACATGTACTACAATTTTAAAATTAAAGATTGAACCCTATGTCTAGAATTGACATATTAGATGAGTAATATTTTGTTCAGTTAAAGTCTGTCTTTTATCAGTTCTATCAAAAATACGCTTTAATTCTATTTACTTGTATCCTACTGAGTCAGTGGACTTTGCAGAATTCACTTTATGTAATCCTGTAGCTTATCGTTGCCATGGTTTTGCAGTAACAACCCACAGATACTGGGTGCCAATGGGTGTAACCTGCCACGTATTGTCATGGTGATGGCTGAGGTGTTCTCGCGGCAAGCTATAGAGCCATCAAGCGAAGTGGGCACGCGCATGGTCAACCTTCTCAAGCAGATAGAGGTTAGTCAGCCAGCAATTGATTAGATATTGGTCCAATATCGAGTGCAATTATTTACTACATTTGACTATCTTGATATTACATTTTATATTAAAAATTAGAAGTGCATTGCAATGTTAAGTGTAAAATGTGCTTTATGTATACCTTACAGAAGAGTGGCGAAACATTTGCTGCATGTGTGAAGGAGCTGAACCAACCTCAGCAGGAAGCGTTAGCTGCAGCGCTCCAAACGCGACAATAGTACACTATTTCCGTGATAAAGACTACTATTTTGTACGTTTTCTATAACATGCTATGATTATGACCTCCTTGAAAGATGATGCCATGATAGTGACTTTCCTGATTCCTGCTGTTCATATTTTATCATGTAAACAATCGAAAAAATCAGGCAAGCCTCTTTTTTTGCCGGTTGAGTGGGTTCTCATTGATTTTTTTTAACACAGTAATATCCCTATATTCAATACCTTTGGTGCACATGCCTGGACATTTTTCTTTCAAATAATAGTACTATGTTATGAATCAGATGTTATGATAGTAGAGTAAGAGCTTAAGTATATTGGCACCATCAAATTATTTATAAGTATTCACCTAACAAATATTTATTAACATTAGGAGATATTTGTCTACACTACGTCCAATTATAACGTAAAACGTATGCCTTACCTCGGAGGTAGACGTATGTTTGGAAGGCGCCAATAACTTGGGCAAAACATCAACATGTATTTCAAACACGACATTTCCTGACTGAGTATTAGCATGATGGTTATATCATGCTAGCATTTATTTAAAATACTCATCCATCAGAATGTAGTATTTTTTTTAAAAGAGTAATAGTTGAAATGAAATGTTCTTAACAGTATATTGTTAAAAATGCCTAGTATTATATTTATAAGAAAAGATGGGATTGAATATTATTATGTATTTTTCTGTATTGTGTCATAATGAATCTTCAACATGTGGATAATGGAATTCTGCGTGAATTGTTTTAAAATCTTATGTCCACAAATACGAAAACGCAATTTTTTTTAAGGTAACAAATGGAATTGAAAATTGACAAGTACATTTGCACTTTCTAGTCTTAATCTTTGCGTTGTTTGCTTTGCTCAAAAATATTGACTGATGCTTTTATATATACTATATTTCACATTAACTGGTGTTTAACATTTCTCTTGTTAACGAACCCTTAAATTATTAATGCAGGAGTTACCAGATTTTTTATGAACTTAAGTTGTACTAATATTATTTAGTAAACTTTGTTGTTTATTGTTAAACCTTTGTACAAGGTGCAGGCATTTTAAGGACAATCGGAATTTTGACTTTTCTAAGTTACAGTGTTATTAATGTTGAAGCATGTGATGACATTTGTGTTATGTGATATAAATATACAAATATATTCTAATGATTATTACTGACATTTGCAAAATATAATAGCAACACAAATGGACATATGCACAAGTTCAAACATTTTATGCAATTTTGCTTAAATTGTAGTATAAAAAGTGTTCAAAATTTTAATGAGCGAATGTGCGACGGTTGCGTTTTATGATTAATTATATTTCCTGTATATTGATGTGTATAAAGTAAACTTATTGTATTGTAAAGTAGAAACTTAGCACAAGAACTGTGAAATATGATATATTTTTCCATTGGGTTTCTTTGTGAAAAAATCTTGCTTTTACATTCTTCATCCATTTGTATAAAGTAGTCCTCATATTCAAATCCATTTTTAAAGATTTAAAGGAAAATTCCAGCTATGTCCCATTATTTTACCAAGCAACAAAAACTCAATTTGCTTTGTTACTGACTGTAAAATTCATTTGTACAAAATATAAATATGTACATTCAAATGAAATAAAGTATTTCCTAGGAAATTTAATAAAATGCAAAATATATTGAATTGATTTTTTATTTCTATACAGAATGAGTGCTTGTAAGAGACATACAACTGCAACGTATTCAGCACAAATTTGTTATTTTATTTATCATATGTGATGTTAAAAAAATAAGTTATTAGCATGTTATTAGCTGAAGAAATGCACAAATAATATATAATAATAAAAATATTGTTTACATAAAGCAATTTATGCTGTCATCGTGTGCTTCTTTTGAAGCTCTAAGATAAGAGCTTTCCATATGGAAAATTTACTTGAAGGGATGATCCCAGTCAAAAATCACGGTATTTACCAATTGGAAGCTCGGTCTATTAAAAAAAGTTCTGAGTTCCCGAATGGTACATACAACTGGGAGTGCCCAATATTATGTAGTAAATGTCACATATGAGACGTTCTTATTTTCGAGTTCATAAAAAAGCACGCTCATAATGGTACGGTCGTGTGCTTTTCCCCCAATGCTAAAATACAAGCTTCTCGTATGGTAAATTCACTCGAATGGGTACTCCCAGTTGTATTTACCGGTCCTAAACTCGAGCGTTTTTTAAGAGGACCGACCTTCCGACTGGTTAACATGATTTACGGCTAGGAATGTCTGTTCGAGTGAATTTTCCATATGGAAGGTCCTATCTTTAGGAGTTCCGAAGAGCATGCGAACGCAGCATAATTTTAACATGCATTTTAATACACCACTTCTTTCAAAATACCTCGTAAAAAAGATAGTATGTAGTGTAGGAATCAACAACTTTAACAACTTGCATGGCACATACAGTATTATGCCTGTCTTATAAGGGTGATTACCTAGATAAAATGGTCAGGTTATACGGCAATTGTAGAGCTTGATAACCCAAGAAATTATTGCGCATAAATGGTGCATTATGTAATACATGTACCATACACATTACTACTATTTTATAGAATTCTATATAATAATGTCTCTTTAATTGTCTTTTTCCACATTTGATAAATCTTTATTTTATTTGTGCATTATTTACTTAATTTTTTTTTTAAATATAGAATTTAATTTATAATTTATTTTCTAATATTTTCGCCATTTATATTACATGGCGTCTTCAGGAACTACATGTAATTACTAGTAGGCCTAACTTACACAATCAACTTACAAAATTGTTTATAAAGAATAGTAGTGATATAGTGTTTGTAAATCATAGTAGTATGCACCTCTCCGCCATAATGTTGGGGCCCATGATTATATCTTTTCTGTTACTTTCAATTCATTAACCTCAAATTTACCAGAAAGGCCCCAAAGATCAAATGGATGGGAGAGTTAGGACCCAAAACGCATTGGATAGGGCAAAAAGGTACTGGGTGACACATCCGTACGCACTCAACCTATACCCCACCTTCCACGAGACGAGAGTAGTATACACACCGCACATCTCCACCCTTGATGGTGATGCCCATGGTACTTCTAAGACATTTTCTACACAATGAACCGCTTGTAAAGGGACTACTTTAAAATATCACCCACCCACCCACCCACCCACCCACCCGCCCACCCGCCCAAACACCCCCCCCCGCCACCCCCCCCCACACACTATTAAAAACCCTTTGACGCCAGGGTTTGCAGATGGTTGTTTTTATGTGTGGTATGTATTTACCCTCCCCCCCTTCCACCAACACACACGCACACACGTGCACACAATGCAAATTTACTCACATTGCGCCGCAGATCAATGGATCAACACGCTACGATTACGTAAAAACACCCGCCGCCGCCAGTGGTAAACAATGTCAATTAGCTTCAGTAGCAGCAGAATGTGGAGCCTCCATCTACTACAGTCAAGGTATCGATCCAGAGACTAGATCCAGTCTCTGTCCTGGCTGACTCTTGTCATTGTGTTTACCATCTCTAGGGGAAACTGGATTAATATCGTAGAAAGCGTAAGTAAACTTTATTGGAATTTAATTTTTAGTAGTAGGTTATTTTGAAGTTTGCGAATTGCAATATGGATCAGTTGAGAGGAATTAGTAATTTGTAGCAAGAATATTGTAGTGGTAAGTGGTTTGGATGTTAACAATTGCTGATATCCAGTTTCATGTACAAATCGCATCTACTCAAGTTCTGCAAGATGAACCCTAAAAGTGTCAACTGTTATTGTGGTCTGTTTTAGAGGCATAATCAGGCCATTTGCTATTCAAATTGATAAAACATAAAAAGAATACAGCTATATTTTTGTACTATGAAACAAAGAATGTTCAGTTTGTTTAACATGCTAACTCCTGAAAGTCGACACCCGAGTTAAGTGATCAATCACAATTGATTAAATAATTAATGTCAGCATTATTATTCACGCTACAATCGGCTTGTTATTAACGAGTTAATACCACACGTCTAAGAAGATAACAGGGAAATACACATGTATTTATCAAATTTGTATGTAGCATATGTTGAATATTACCCTGGCAAGCTGGGGCAATATTTATCGAATTCGGGTTGAGAAGCTCGCGATAGTGCATGGCAAATTAATACGGTCAGTAGAAGATATTTTTTCAGTGTTAACTGTCTTTACAGCCTGTCAGCACATTGGTTTCTAACTTCCTAAAACTGTTTTTCAATGTTATTTTCGTTCTTCACAATTTTGAAATACTGACAAGTCTGAATAAACAATAAATAAATCGAACACTTGCGTGTCGCCTGGCAAATGCATTGAACAAATAAGCCCATTAAATATGGATCTGCATACTTTCGAAAAAGATAACCCTTTTAATCTGAAGCGTATCAATAGCCGTATTATCAATGTTATTAATCAAGACTTGTACAAGATCAAATCTGTTGACATTCATTGATGATGTTTTTACAGTGACTTGTTAAAATAGCACCAATAGAAGTAGGCAGTTTACTGAATGGCAAACACATAATTCACTGTGCCAACACTGTTGATTGTAACGTGCATTGCGTGGATCATACCGATGCCGTTGTGAATATTTTGCAAATTGTTAGATATTGCATGATATTGCGTCGCTTCAGCTGCTGAAGCAAAGCCTTGTGTTTGTTTCGTTTGTAACCAACCAACCAACCAACCAACCAACCAACCAACCAACCAACCAACCAACCAGCCAGCCAACCAACCAGCCAGCCAACCAACCAACCAACCAACCAACCAACCAACCAACCAACCAACCAACCAACCAACCAACCAACCAACCAACCAACCAATAGCAGATATGTTTTTTTATACTTTAAGTTGCGCGGTTCCTATTTTTTTTTCATGAGCACCAGCATCATAATCTCGCAACAGACATTCTGTCCTGTATGTGCACCTGAAGCATGTGTGTTGACACACAACACCAGGATAGCAATTATCTACTAGTTTTGAAAAGCATACATGTAAAGTAACCCGCTGGTCGACATCCAAATCAGCCAAACCCCATATTGAGAACATCAAGCAAAAAAAAAATGCAAGTCTTTTGTTCTTAAAGTTCGTTTTTTGTGTTCCTTTGTTTTTATCTGCTCTTTTGTCATCGTAGTCATTAGTTGTTGTGGTCTTTGTTGTTGTGATGATCATCGTTGTGGTCGTGGTCATTGTCATTGTCATTGTGGTCGCGGTCTTTGCCCCTTTCCTTATTCTTGATGTTTCTGTTGTGTCAACTTGCGAACTCTTGAGAAGAAATCTATTTCATGTCAAACTTACGACACTCTCACCCTCAACAATCTTTAATAAGAGAAATCGAATTTGTTTGTTCACCATAGGGAATGACATGCTATCCGATGGAGCTGCAGCGATTATTTGTCACGTTAAAAAGTACAAACACTCTGCTATAGTAATTCATTACGGTCTATATACAATTTATTTACTTTCAATGAGATTAAGTTTATTCACAAAATAATGGCAATATTGTTAGTTGCATTTCCAATCGACACCATAATATAAGACGTTTGCTAATAATTGAATCTACATTTCATTTGAATCAGCTGAATGCAAAAATTGTTCATGGCCCGCCCTAAAATCCTGCTACCCCACCCTGTCATAAATATTGAATGGTCCCTAAAGTATTAACTAGATGGGCATGTCTTCCCATTTTCTTTTACAATTGACTCATGTTGCACACTTCATTACAGTTCTCAGCAATAAAAACTTTCTCAGCAATCAAATATTAACCTTCTTGGTCAGCCGGTTATGACATTTATCTGACTAACCAACAGCCAATCTGATTTGACATAAAAACAACATATGTGGTATGTGGTGTTTACATTCATTTATTTAGGTTGATGTACCTAAAACATTCAATAAGATAATACTAGATCAAAAGTGTTCAAAGAACAGTGCGTCGCTAGAACGACTTGACAATTAAGATATATACTGAAATAATGTATACTTTACAATCAAAAATTTATGAATTTGAGGAGAAAAACATCAGAATGAATCAGAATCAATATATCCAACAAAAAGATAATTGTGTTGCCGTACAATAGTACTGAATAACAAGATGTTAATCAATATCAGTTTCAAATCCAATAATCAATTTTGCTGCTTTGTTGGAATATTGATTTTTTTCTTGCTGGCTAAGTGCATTGAATATCATTTAAAATGTCATAAAAGCGCTTCTAGAAAGCAAATTTTTATTGGCAGAGCGCCCAAAATCGAATCACTTCGGTGTCGCCTCATACATCATAGTCGTTTAAAGTTTGAACGAAATCGGTTCATCGGTACGCCCACTAGCTTGTCCGGAGACACACATACATACAAACATAGTTAGTTACAAACGAACGAAACACAATGCTTGCTTCAGCAGCTGAGCGACGCAATAATATTAATACCTTTATTAAGTGGTAAGAGGATACACTGTTAACATTATCGTTACTTATATTATTGGTTCCCGTTACACAGTGAGTGAGGGTTGGCCAGAAAGACAAAAAAAATTGGCTTCTAGCCACTACCATGTTTTTGTAATTTTTAAAAAGTTATATGCAGCTCTTCAATGTATTATGAATAGCAAGTTTAATATTAATATACATGTCTATATTTTCAGACACACCTACAATGAGCAAAACTTACAGAGGGCAGTGTAAACCTGATGTACGTATGCTTACATAAGACATAGTAGAAATGTGTCCTTCATAATATAAATGTGAATCTTTATCCTTAAAATTGATGCTTCACTTGAAAAAAGGGGAAAATGAAGAAAAGACGACTACTTTAATTATGTCAAATGGTTTATATGCTACTGAATGTAGGGAGCAGAGTTGAGGCGATCAATTTTTTGTTGAATAAAACTAAACTAAACTAAATGACTTATAACTTGATTAGACCATGAGAGTAAACTAGACATAAACTAAAATGGTTTAGGAAATTCTCTGATCCAACAACAGCAAACTAAAGTATCACTTGACTGAATTGAAATAATCTAGATTTTATGAATATGTTGAATTATGTGATATAATAATGTATGGAAAACATCACTGGCTTTAGAAGAGAACAACGGGGGATATCTTTTTAAACTGTCTTAGCATTTTATGTAACCACATTTGAATATATTAATCAAGATAGGATATTCACGTGTGTTATATTTATACTTTAATATTTTTTAAAAAAAATCCAAAATAAATCCGTGATTGCACAAATGCACTAAAGGTTTCGAAAACTGTATCACAAAAGTAAAAGGAAATGTTAGACAAGTAGATGATAACACATGGCAGTATCATGCTGCACATTCCTGAACAAATTGTTCAGACTCCATCTCATAAAAGGAACTAAACACTGCAACTTTAATTCACAAGAGGAAGGAAATCTTTTCTTAGCAAAGCAGTTAACACTTTTTCAAAATAGCCAAAATGGTCACCACTTGACCAATATAAAAAAGGAGAAGAAATTGTGAGTGTAAAAAATCGCGAGCTCTCCTAAAATCCTTGTGATAGACGTTAATGGCACCTCTTATTCAGTTATTACCAGTCTCCATATGATATGGCACCTAATCTCGATATAGAAAAAGTGAGAGCGTTATGAATTGACAACACGCCGAGCATAGATATTCTTTACGTATTGCGTAACGTGACTTACGTCTAAACTACTGTATACTGCAGTATCACGTTTGTTGTAGAAATGTAAACACGCCATCTTGTATACATCATACAAATATAGCTACAAACAATCAAACAGGTAACTTTACGGTGGATAAATAAGCATAAAGACCAGAACCCCACCACATTATATAGGAAGAGTCTTTCTGCGTCCGTGGAAATCTATAAATCTGAATATAGATGCTATAAGAAGGGTATCCTTGAGGACAATTCATGAACACACATTAATCAAGCAGTGACTAATTCAAATCGCCAAAGCCTTGTATTTAAGCGTGAACGATATATAATCCCGGCCATGTCTGGACTCAAAGAAGATCTGAAAGGAGTCGGCAAAGACCTCAAACAAGCTGGAAAGGTCGTGGGAATTACGGGTATAAAGGCTGCCTGCAAAGCGGCAGACTTTGTGGCCACTACTGCCGGGCATAAGATTGACGAATACAGTTCTAGCCCATTGTTAGAGCAATTTAGGTCTGGCAATGTAGTCCAGTTGATATCTTTGAGCTCTGAGAAAGCTATGCAGATCGTGATGTCTCCCTCGGGTCAGCTGGTGGTGGATGGACTTGGGCAGGAAGGAAAAGATGCGTACAATGCCCACTGGACTGTTGTGGATGAAGGAAAGAACATTGTTAAGCTCTACAATGACAAGAACTATATAGCTATTCTTAATGGAAATGCTCAAGTTATGAATCTACCAGCATCTGGAATCGAAGCCAAGTTCCGCCTGAGCCAAAGTAATAACTTTATTCGTCTTGAGTCCTTCAAAGAAGACGGGCTGTTTATCGGCATTCTGCAGTCTGGAGAATTGGTGGCCATACCAGCCAAAGAAAAAGAGAATAGCAACAATACGTGCTTTAGAGTAATACTCGTTAGTTCAATGGCTTCTGGGTCAGCAGAATAATTGGTGCGAAAATCAGAATACACAAATACATGTACATTACTAATTCTTGTTACACTTTCGTAAGAAGTTCATCCTTTATATGAAGATATCTTTTTCTTTTGAAGGACATTTTATATATTTATTTTGCCTAGTTGTAAAAGTAATAATTGTAAATATGTTTGGAATATTGTTCAGAAAAAGAAGACTCGGAAAAAACTCCAAAGAAAGTTTAGTTCGTACAATCTATGCTTTGTTAGATCAATTTGTTTACAATGTATGATATTATAAAATAAATTTCTCACCTTTAGAGTGTTTTTCCCCCATGTTTACTCGAAATGGCAAGTTTCAGAAGGGTACATAATCTAGGTACAAACAGTCTTGACATAATAAAAAAAAAAAAAAAAAAAAAAAAAAAAAAAAAAAAAAAAAAAAAAAAAAAAAACAACAACCCTAACATCCACACTCCCACATAAAAGAACATTACAAACCGTTTTTAGACAAATTATGACAAAATTGATAAATGTCCAAATTAACAGTCTATGAGTTCTATTCGTATTTTCCAGCCCTAGAACTCGATTATTAATTTTGCTACTTAAAATAAAAAATGATTCTTCTGTTGAATGATTCGGGTGGTATCGACATTGTAAATTGTCACAACAAATAAACTAAGTCAACAATGAATTGAATTTGTGAATATAACATGTACCATCAGTTTATACATAGGCGTCTATCCTACTATTTAGCAAGACACTTAGGTTTCATTCATAACAACTACACAGTACCCGTTATACCACCTGAGATTTAAATTGAGGACAATATGGAGAGAATATTTATAAGCGAGTGTGGTAAAATATTTGAGGTGGAGAATTCTACTCCGCCACCCAGTCCTAATGAGATCAAGACAAGGTTAAGACTCACTGGCACGACCTTCTTTCGACCTTGTCTTGATCGTATCCTTTTCTAGTCTTAAGCTTATTGTATCGATATCTTGATAAAAAGTCGCCGTGGATCACGACTTTTGCCAAGACAAAAAAGTTCATAATGTACCCATTCGATTTTTTTTGTCTTGGCTGTTTCGGCCAAGACCAAAAAATCCTTTGAGACCCATATCAGCTGTAGCTCGTGATTCCCCTTAGGATGGGCCTGTGCTGGTGCTAGTGCGCTATGGCTGCTCGCTCACCCAGACGGCTCGCAACTCGCTCAGCAAGAACAACCCGCTGCACGGAAACTATTGCGGCCGCGTGGTGGGCATGGGTGACGACGTGAGTGACCACCACAGTTTTCTCAGATATTGGCATATTATGGGTCAATCATATCATGTTTAGGTGTATTTTTGGGTGTCATATTTTCAACCTGTGTACGTGTAACGTCCGACCATGACACCCCGAGTGTATTAGCTATAGGCGTGTCATAATTCTGATGGATAATACACCTGCAGGTTTGATCTGTATTCTGCACCCCAGTTCTGTGGCAATATACATATATATGAACTAAGTGATGTGCCCCAGTTTTGCTGGGTGATATTCTAGCACCATCAATAGATACAAACTTGCGATTGTTATGGCCAGTGATTCGAGCAGACACAGTAAAAATACTAATAAGACAATTATATATATATTTCTATTTTTATTCTATATACAACAGTTTCAGCACCAAAGGTCATTGATTAGGTCAGCATATATTTATGAAGCCACATTGTTTATGGTTTATTGCATATATAGAAACTTAAAAAGGCACTTGAACGGCTATTATAAAAGTAATGAAGGCATCCCAATGCTGCTATGCTCTGTTAAGAGGGCGGTATACAATTTAGTGAGCGTTGAGATTTGGGTTTTTAATTCATTGAGATTGAGATTTGACCTTTCAATTCATTGAGATCAATTGATTGAGATTTGAGAAAAGGGCTTTTGCATTGAGATTTATAACATTAATTCATTGAGATTTTGAGATTAAAGGGGCGTATATACCCCCCCTCTGGTTTTTAATTCATTGAGAATTGAGATTTGACCTTTCAATTCATTGAGATCAATATTGACGATCACAGGTATACAACACCACGTGAACTGCCACTATGACGTAGATGTATGACGTGATGCTGCAGGTGACGGTGCTCGAAGACTGCGCGGGCGTGTGGCCGCGCCACGCCGCGCTCTGCGTGCTGTGGTTCGAGTGCCGCTGTGAGGCCCAGAAATGGTACGAGTGCACCACGGACGTCAAGCAGCCCGACTGGCTGGGCTGGGTGGAGATCATCATGCTGCCTTTACGCAAGGACTCACACTGGGGTACGTATATCGCTACATGTAACTGAGTCGAACTATAAGTAGGTGACCTCTTCCCGGCGGTATAGCCCAGAGGTGAGGTAGGAGCTGCCATTTTTTTTAAACTAGTCGTTTGATTATGCACATAGACTAAGTTTTGTCGTCATTTCAAGAGTGTTGACTATTTGAAAAATTTCAAAGTGGTTTTACTGACAACTTTTAAAAATACATTAAAGTCTATTCATTTTAAACACGTAATCAATCAGATCACTACCAATAATACTAAACGCCATAAATATCTACCAACAGGTGAACTAGAAGTGTTTCACATTCTCTTTTAGATGACAAAAAGCGGTATTTTGAGCTGCTAGATCTTAAGTTCACAGACCGAGATAAGTTTGACAGCGAATACGTGCCAAAGGTTGCAGCTCATCTGAAGGACAGAGGTATGCTTGATGCCTAGTTTTGCTTTTCTCACGGCCTTTTTGTTACAAGATCTAGTTCAAAAGCCCCCTGAGTACCATCTTGCCACAGCAAGGTATCATCTATCAAATATTATTATATTATTATTATTATAGATTTATGTGTACAGGACCACGAATTGATGAAGATGCCCGAGGACCAGCCAATGCTTAATCGTAATGACGAGTAGACTACTGATAGACTGTGTGTGCGGGGATCGCCACGGTTAAAAAAAATGTATACACACGATTTTAACTCCCAATTAAGTTAGTAACACTTTCTCCTCACTAGGCGCTAATATCGCTTGTGTGGCGACTGAGGATTGGACCCCAATGCGTGGCAACTGGACACCTGGCTATGTGGTGATCAACCAGTTCGATTCAGAGGAGTCTTTCAAAAAAGCCTACTATTCAGGTATTTGGCGTTTAATGTATCAATTCTACTACATAAATACGTCATGGTAATAATTAAAATAACATAGACAGAACTGCGAAGTGATTTAAAACAAAAAAAAACAAAAACAAACTAGATCAAAAGTGTTCAAAGAACACTGCGCCGCTAGAACGACGTTGACTTATGGGCAATTAAGATATATACTGAAATGATGTATACTTTACAATCAAGAAATGAATAATTTGAGGAGAAAACATCAGAATGAATGAGAATCAATATACCCAGGCAAAAGATATTTGTGTTGCAATACAATAGTACTGTTTGAATAACAGATAAAAAATATCAGTTTACAAACCCAATAATCAATATTTGGATTAAGTTGGAATATGGATTTTCAACTGCCTTAATTGCATTGAATATCAGTTGAATATCATAAATGGGACTGGACCCCAACCACAGTTTAATTGGCAGATTGCTAAAATCGAATCAACCAGTTCGAGTCAGTCGGCTCAAACCTCTATATTCAGTTATTTAAAGTTTGAATGTAAATCGGTTACATAAATACGCCCGCTGGTTTCCAATAGACATACATAGTTAGAACTACAAGTTATAAAAAACAAAAACAAAACAAAACAAACAAACACCATAGCTCCCTTCATATAGTATTGAATATTACCAATATATTTAAGCTAAAATGTGAGTATTTGGGTTTGAAACTGGGACTATAAAATAATAGCAATAACCGTTTACAATAAAATACATGTATTATATTACTTTTTGCAGAGGACTACGACCAAATCCGTCAGATTCGCGAGGCTACAGCAGACTCTGTTGTGATCGTCTCCCAGTTGGACGGGCTGTGGAGGAACAAGTAGTACCCTCGGGATACACGCGTCTTGCACAGGCGATGTTGACTGATGATATGACGACATATACATTGACGGATAACTTTGTAGAAAAGTATTTTCATATGCATTGTATGGTACATACACGTGAATCATTGTATTGAATCTTTTTTTTTATTGTAAGCGTAGATCCCCAACGGACTACTAACTAACTTACAAAAAATGGCATAGGCCAGAGATATAATTTTGCTTTAAATTGAACTCCTATATGTTTGAAATGCTATGTTTGAAATGCAAAATGTTATTAGAACGAGGTTTCAATACTAAATGAAAAAAACTAAATATGCATATAGATCTATATGTTGTTATCTGAATGTTGTCACAAAACATGAAAGAATAAAGTGCTCTGTGATATTGTGGTGTACTGAAATGTTACCATTTTTCCTAATCAAATAAATTGTTCTAAAAAGAACTAAGCACAGACTAGTTGTATTACATAAGTTTATTTTCATGTAACAACAGTAGGGCTATTTTATGGTGCCTCATCGTCGGTTTCACGGCTTTATCATTCACACTGTCTTATTTTTTTTTTTTTTCATGTTCATTTTCAATGTATTACATCCCCCCCCCCCCCCATTACATATGTGCCGGCGACACGTGTACCGCGGGGCGTATACCGAGAGCACAGCGTTTATTTTTCTTTGTTTTTTAAAATAATTAAAATAAATTTCAACAAGTGCAGGGGTCATGCCGTGGCGATGTCGCCAACAGTGACTTAGAGCTGCCGCCACACCCCGCCCACGGTGTTTAAAGCCGCCGCCGAACACCACGCACGGTGCTTTAAATCCGCCGCCGAAACCCCGCCCACGGTGCTTTAAAAGCCAACGACGAAACCTTTAAAGCCGCCGACGAAGCCTGGCGGTGGCGGGGACATCAAAGGGAATAATCCCCACCGGACGGCACGGGCTTCGACGGCACCGTGCGACCTTTTAGGAGAAGTGTCAGGAAAAGTGGCCGCGGCATGGCTTTTTGGCGCCGACGACTACCAGCGGTGCCCCATTTGTACCAGCAGCCCCAGTATAATGACTTGTTTGCGCCGGTCCTTGCCGTTGGCTTCAACGCGGTGTTGCGCCCCCCCCCCCGGGGATCAAATGTCAAACAAAAAAATGCTATTTTTAGTAACAAAATATTTTTAAAAAAAAGTGCCGCGTGGCCTATGGGGGGGGGGGGTGACGTATTAATCTGAGATATGACAATGAATGTACCTTTGTTTGCGTATTTAATTAGCCAATGTTAACCGGACGCCTGTCAACATACTTACAACAACCCACTATACGAATACATGTACTGGTATATTTGTGTGGGTGTGCATGTTTAATTTGATGCAAACCCTCATAACTTATCAAAAAGTGATAACAAATAGAATGTGTAAGTAAACAAGAGAACTTTGATCCTTAAAAAATCTGACACTTGTTTCATGGACTCTTACTGACACAATAGAAAATCTCGGAAGACACTAACCTGTACGACAATTGTTTTAAGAGAAAAAATACAATTAGAGAGATATTAATATACTAGAAACTTGATTACGCAGGATTACAAAGAAAAGTTGCATTTCATTAAGTCCCCAATGTCGTCTGCTAGCGATGAAAGCAAGATGGCGTCGAGTAGAGTTACACGATTCGTGGAGTTCGGAAAGAAAATCGTCTGTGTTGGACGAAATTACAGGTAATATCATGTAGTTTCTATATGAAGAATGTAATTATGAATATGGATGCGTTGAAGGCTAATGCGTAGATGTTTTCCGCTTTTCGTCACGTTACACTATTCATAAAATGAATGTTTCGTCAAGCAATGTCACTGGTTTGAATGTCCTGATGGTTGTCATATAATAACGTAAACAACACAAGCTTCATAATGCAAACAGCCACACTGGGGAGATTTCTGTTATGTTGAATTGTTCAAAAAACGAAGACGAAAGTTGAAAGTTGAGAATTTTAATAACACTAGTGATGCATACTATCAGACAGAACCAGAAAAAATTTAATCTTATTAATCTTTTTACCAGAAAAATGTGTGATTATACACTTGTTTTTATTCATTTTACCCTTGATTTCTTCTTTAGTATTGGTCTAAATTATTTAGATTGTGCAGAAAAGGCATTTTGAATATTTCTAATTAAATTGAAAGTAACGTAATGTGTAGTTTTTGTACATGTATTATAGCGAACATGCTAAGGAACTTGGAAATGCAGTACCTTCAGAACCTGTAATATTTTTGAAAGCCTACATCTTCATACATAACAGAGGGTGCCAAAATCAAGGTAAGTTTTTTTTCTTGCATTTGAAAAAATAACTACCATTTTTGCTATTTGTGTCTATTTAAAGAGATCATTGAATGAATAAAATAAAATAAAATGAAAAACAAAAACTAAATAAATTTAGATGTCTGGTGTATTGATATTTTGAAACTAATTTCCAATAGTGTATCAGTGAATTGCCATCTCTATTCAGACTCTAAATATCCATGTGACACACTGCAGCTGCCGCAGGGTGTGTCGTCTCTGCACCATGAAGTGGAGCTAGGGTTGGTGGTGGGCAAGGAGGGTGCCCAGATCCCGCCAGACCGCGCCCTCGACCATGTGGCTGGCTACTGTCTTGCACTTGACATGACCAACAGGGACCTACAGGTGCAATTGGGTACTAGTCACTTGGAGCAGGTGGCATAATATTGCATGAATAGTGAATAGATGACAAACAGTTTTTTTAAAGTCACTACAGGTCTAACTATTTTTGACTGGTAATGATTGTGCGACATGATTTTGTGGTTGACTAAATTTTCAAATGGCTGGCTGGTTATAACTGAATATTGCATTAACCACTCAACTGGATTCACAAATTGGTAATGATTGTGCAACATGATTTTGTGGTTGACTAAATATAGCATTCAAATGGCTGGCGCTGATGTTATAACTTTACATATTTAATTGACCACTCAACTGGATTCACAAACATGACTTAATTTTCATACCATAGCCTTGTATATTTAGCTAATGCTGGCACTGTCCATTATATGATATATCTAACACGAACTGCATAAATATCGACTGAGTATACCCTCATTTTTCCAAGAGTAAAAGAGATGTCTTATAATTACCTGCATAGCAATATGATTATGTATGTGTGTTGTTTCAGTCTAAGTTGAAGAACAAAGGCCTCCCATGGGCTCTGTCAAAAGGTTTTGACACGTCCTGCCCTGTCAGTGACTTCATCCCCAAGGAGAAAATTGCTGACCCAGCCAATGTGGAACTCTGGCTTAAGGTTTTTATTATTATATTTATTTGACTATGGCATTGCACAGGGTTATTTTTAGCACTTGTTTAAATTACAATCTATTGATGCACCCAATTGAAAATTAAAATGCCGCAATTATAATTTTTGTAAAAGGTTAAACATAATACGTACATGTGTTGTTGCAATAAAACTTATCACATGCCAAACGGTAGGAAATCTTCAAACAAATTTAGACTGTGGGCCTGAAAAATAACCCATTACGATTTCATTTTTTTTTCACACACACCCCTCCCTCAGGCCATAAAAAATGGTAGTCCATTTAATAGTTGAAATCATAGTAGAGATACAAAAGTGAACCTAATATTAAATTTGATGATAGTTTTTAACTTCCTGCTGTATCGGATAGCTAAATCTACCACAAGTTAGTCAGTACTCAGTCTACCATAGTTATTTAGTTCTTTGGTACTAGTTGCAGATGGAAAGGATGTAAGGATTTCAGTGCTGCAAAATTGTAGGCATAGCTTATATAAAGGAAAATTTTGTAAAATACATAACGTATTTGATAGTCACTAGATGTAGTTTGTTAAGTAATATTATATTAAGTGACTGTTAACACATTCATTACAATTACATGTAAACCTTTCCATAATTAAGGACACAATACAAGCTTGTGTGAATGCATTTTGGTTCTTGTATCAGGTATAATGTAAACCTGTGTACAGTGTGTGTCTATGTGGGTACTTAGCCTCACATGAAGGTGTTGAAACAAGACAGGTTCCATTGTAAATTTACATATCCATCTGCATCGGACATTGCAGGTGAATGGGAGTTTGCGGCAGGCGGGCAACACGAGGGACATGATTTTCCCGCTCTCAGACCTTGTGTCCTACATCAGCAACACATTCCGCCTCGAGCCCGGTGATGTCATTCTGACAGGCACACCCCACGGTGTCGGTCCAGTTTCTGATGGTGACGTCATTGAGTGTGGACTAAAGGACATTGTCAGCATGACATTTGGTGTTCAGCAGTGATTAACAAATGTATGAAAAGTTACTGTGACATTCTACTAGCAGTTATTAAAGATATCCAACCGTCTCTTTCACATCTCTATCATTATCAAGCATATTTTTATCAACATACCTATAGCTAATTACAGGTATTTCAAGTCAAATAATTATCATTATCATTTATTATACTGACATGTGATACACATATTTTGATTATATTTAAATGCATTAATGATATCACCCAGCCAATTATGGCTTATACTAGTAAGTAAGCTTAAATCATATATAATAACTGTGCAATAAAAATATTTACAATTGTTAGTTATACAGTTTATCTTTTCTCATATTCCAGGTATTTTCTATGGATTTAGCTACATAATATTGACATTGATCATTTAAACTATTAGCATTTTTACATTTATCTATTGTTTTTGAAAACAGTTCAGTAAGGGGGTCCTTATACAGATCAAAACCGTTGTTTTGTAGAATAAAAACCCCCTTTTCAATAAACATACAAAAATATTACTATTTTAAGTCACAGTTACAAAAATTTTTTTTATTTAAATTAATTTAATTATTAAATAGAAAATTTTTATATAAAGGGCCCCCCCATGCTTTTTATCACAATTCGGGCTACGGGAGGGGGAGTTTGGTTTTTTTTCCCCAAAAACCTTCTTTCCCTGAAAATACCTTTTTTATATAAGGTTATGAAAATTCAAAATAAAATTTTAAAAAAAAATGATAACCAATTACGGGAAATCCATTGGCCCTTTTCCAATAATCAATTGGGTTTATACCAGGTGTTTAAAACCCTCTTTTTAAAATCATTTTTTAGAGCAATTCTTCATCATTTTTCAAATTACCGAATATTTGCCGTAATAAAAACTGGTTTTCCCTTGGTTTTTTTTCCAGTGAACCCCTAAATCCCCCGTTAAATTTCTTTAAATAACCTTAAAAAATAACCCCAAG
>CM032667.1:37106266-37129562 GCA_019095985.1 Streblospio benedicti | reverse complement strand
TAGTAAGTAAGCTTAAATCATATATAATAACTGTGTGCAAAAAAATATTTACAATTGTTAGTTATACAGTTTATCTTTTTCTCATATTCAGGTATTTTCTATGGATTTAGCTACATAATATTGACATTGATCATTTAAACTATTAGCATTTTTACATTTATCTATTGTTTTTGAAAACAGTTCAGTAAGGGGGTCCTTATACAGATCAAAATTTGTAAGGAAATGAACCTTGTGGCGGTGTGTACGATAGAGCAAGGAAGACCTTTGTAGTTTACTGATTTTATTCTTCGTTTATCATAACAAAACCTTGGATGCATGGTAGAACCAAATCATTGTAATAAAAACGTTGAT
This sequence comes from Streblospio benedicti, assembly GCA_019095985.1. Lineage (NCBI taxonomy): Eukaryota > Metazoa > Annelida > Polychaeta > Spionida > Spionidae > Streblospio > Streblospio benedicti. Next base: position 37,129,211 of record CM032667.1, on the reverse strand, counting down.
TCATAGAAGCGTAAAACCATCAATTCATAGAACAAGACTGTTGATGCATAGAATTAAACCGTTGATTCAATGTAGAATAAAACCGTCAACTACAATAAACATACAATAAATATTACTATCTGTGTAAGTCACAGTTACAAGAAGTCATAGTTCATACATATTTATTAATTACATATTTACTTATTACTAGATAGATCTAGAACATATATCATTTATAATACAATGTACTAACCAACTCTGGCCATCTTCTAACTCTACACCATTTTAACATGCGTGACATATAACTTGATTATAAAATTTAGGTAGATAAAAAAGTATTTAGGATTTTACTTTTGTATTCAGTACTAAGCACATGTCTGTGGCCTCTTCCCTGCAAGGTTTTTACTATAGATCTATATTAAAAGTATATGGTTACATTATGATCAAAATTAAAATACAAAATTTGTAACTTGAAATAATTTGATTAACAATAACAAGAAATAATAACATAGGTAAACCTGTACAAGTACAATGAATTACAATAAAATTATACTATGGCCTGCCGTTACAAACCTCATTTTCAATTTCATTTCTTTCACAGAAGACACATAGACGTTGTTCTAATTCAATATTTTCAAAATGACCTGAATCAATTTTTAGCTGTAAAATTCCACATCTAAATTTTGCTAATAATGAGCTTTGACATTTATTTAAGCAGCCTTTGATATAATCACTAGTTTTACAATCATTTTTAAAAAAGTTTAAACATTTGAAGTTTTTCATTACATATTATCAAGTCACCTTGTTTCCGTTCTTTAAAAATGTGAGACATATCTAAAAAGTCAAAAATATTTTTCATTTGTTCGCACCAATTTCACTTTTGTCTATGAAAATTCATAAAAAATAATCTTTTAGTTAATCTGTCGTTTTTCATCTTTTGAATCCCATTCCAAAGTCGTAGCATATTTAAGTATTTCCTGTATTTGGGAATTAACCAGCCCATTTCAGAATGTATTATAATCTTACAACCCTAAAATTTGCCGTTCGGCGGCCATCCGTTGCTATGGGTTTTCCACCTAATCCACAGGCCAGAGACCATGGGAGCCAGGACATCCGTATTAGGCTTGATTTAAGCTCTAGTATATACTTTATCACTTCACATTATTAAAATAAGCTGACACAGTCCAATGTAATTACAATTTAAATATTTCTACCATTATTACATAGTTTCATTCTGCAGTAAATTAATCAGAAAGTCGCTTATGATTGGCTGGATTAAAATTGGTTTGCATTGTGGATCATATTTTATTTGATTTAATTTGATTTGTTTTATTACTGTGATATGGTATATTAGCCAATACAAGTAGTAAATTAGTAGGTGATAAACAGGCCCTATCAGCCGCCTTTACAAATACTAAACAAAGTTTGACAAAGTCTTTATGGTAATGCAAACTTAAATGTATGGTAATACCAACTTAACTGGCCATTCAAATCCGATCTGAATCCAGCCAATCAAAAACCAATTCCTGATTAACTGACTACATAATAAAGATATAGAATATTGGTGGAAATATATAAATTGTAATTGCATAGGCCTGTGTCAGCTTATTTCAATAATGTGAAGTGATAAAGTATGTAATAGAGCATAAATCAATCCTAAAATGGATGCCCTGGCTACCATGGTCTATGTCCTTATTAGATACCCTTCCATATAATAATAGTAATGTGTATGGTATAGTGTTAGTATATCATAGCAGTATACACACGCACCCTTCCATGATACTGGGGCCCATGCACTATACTAGTATTTAGGCACTTTGATCTTTAAATGATTATTATTTAAACTCAAATAAAAATGTTTCGCAAGTCCTTAATAATTACCATGGAATTCGTTAAGTTTTATGTTGATGTGATATACCGAGCTGCAGAGCTGAGGATGATCATTATATTATTAATGAAGGATGTCAGCGAAGCGGATATAAAATTTGTCACTCTCTTGACAAATCCAGGACTTGCAGCAGGAGTCGTAGGAACATCTGGTGCATCCGGCTGATCGTTATCATCTGCATGTTGACGTTTGCCAGTTATCATCTTCTTATTGCTGTTCATCTGAATATGTCTGCTTCTACATGTTTTGCGTTGAGTAGATGAATGCGATTTTGGACACCTTGTGGAGGTCAAATAAACTACATGCACTCCGTCTACTTCAGTTCTTCCAGGGTCGCTAGTCTCACTGGGGTTTATTTCATGACTGTAACACTGTGCAAGGATGATGCGAATAGCATTATCATGTATTCTGTTTTTACAGTGTGCTCTGAATTGCTTTATTATATCGCTAATAAGTCTAGTGGACGAAACTCTGTGATTCCAGTTAGCAGCATAATTGGGCTTTGCATCCTTATATACTACACATCCACCTTTAGTACCGTGTCCGTTAAAGATCACAATAGGGTATCTTCCTGCACAGCACTTCTTGAAGAACTTGGTGCACTCTCCAACAACCTCTTTCTTTTTATTAACTTTCACAATTTTTGCATACTCTGTATCAATTCCCATATTTTTCTAACTCATCTAAAAAGCTCTCATACTCTTCCCTCCTGGTTTTACCTTCTTTATGATTAGTTGGCGAAAACACCAAGAGAAAATGAAAAAGATCATTTCTTATTAGATCTGCAATTCTTTCCTCTTTACTTCTGTGACTATCTTCACTATTGCTTGGGTCATCGTTTGCAGTAGGATAAATATTATACAGAACCATGGATGTGATCTCCTCACGTATCCATTCTTCATTTTTGATATTGTACTTTTTGGCAACCAGATAACTGAGCTTCATATATTGGTCAGAATTTTGCAGGACCGCTTTAAAGCTGTCGTCGTCTTCAATGGAAAGCTCAGCTGCGATCCTGGGAAGACACTGTTTTAATGCCATCGTTGCTTTCTTATCTTTATATAGGCCTACCGTGAATTCATGAAACTGTTGCTCTGTAAAAATAAAGATAAAGGCAATGCTGATATATCACAAAATGGTGTATGCATAATCTGTAATGGCCGTTCGAAACATAATATATCTGTATAGCTATGATGGTGATCTCATCAAAATAGTGGCAACCCAAATCGTGAGAAGTATGCATATAGGACATAGTTACCTGCAGCAAATAACTAATACAGGTTTCTTGATAGGTAGTGGCTAGGGAGCCGACGTCGGCTCCCTAGCCAACCCACTGTGTGTAGGCTAGGGAGCCGACATTTTCTGGCTCCCTAGCCTACCCACTGAGGGTTGGCTAGGGAGCCGACAGAAATATCTATAATAGTAGACTGTATTAACTTACCACTTAAATAAGAAATATATGACAACTGTATTATCCTGTTATCCTAAATTCAATGTTTTGTTTACAACATAGACAATAACTTGTTATGCATATATGATATTTGTATATGATATTTGTATGTAACATTGATTTTCATTAATCATACTAGAGATGGATATGTTGAGAGACTAATTTGAGTAGGCCTAATGAATTTCTCTCAATAAAGTGTACTTAATATCATAAGAAGTACTTATATAATTGAATTCAAGCACCATGCATACATTTTTGTTTTGACCACTATAACCAGCAAATTGAATAGAGGTCAGATAAGTTAATGTATTAGCCAGTTAACCAATCAGGTTAATTGTTTGCTAAGTACATGTTGTTTACTGAGAACTTGTGAAGTGTTGCAAGAAGTGTCAGTTGTAAAAAAGACATGCATATCTATTTAATACTTTTTTATTGAATATTGACATAAAACATCATTACATACAAAGATTTGAGATTTCAAATGACACTGACAATAGACATAGTTCATCTTGGTCATACTTATATGAATATAACAGTGAATAAAAACTTTCAATTAATACAAGTTTACATATGTTTGCAAAGAGTACAAAAGGACAATTTGATTTATATGTATTTGTCATTCGCAATCCAGTAGATCTTTTGGGTGTGTAGTTTCGGCCACCATTCTTACATGAATAATGCAAATAAGTATATCTTATTGCTTGGTCAAACTCTTTATCCAGATATCTGAAATATTGTAAGATCAATACATGAATGAACTGTATATACTCAGACAAATTTATAAAATTGACCCAGCATATTTGAATTGTACAATAAACATACTAAACATACTAAGATATATGGATAAAATAGATTACTTTGTTGTCTAAAGATTTTAGTATGAAGTCAAATTAACTAATGTTGCTCACCTTCTTTTGACATTAATTTTGCAAGCGATTTTCTATCTCGTATGCATAATTTAACAAAACTTTTTTCTTTTCAAATTCACAAATCTTTTCTTGTAGTGCAGCAAAACTAGAAAAAAGCTCTCCTACTTTGAAGCAATCCATGTTGAATGTGATAATGAATAAGTGTGCCAGCCTTATATAGCAGACAAATTCATTCATTGTTAGACATTGTGACATGAGTATGAACTTGCTTGCACTAAAAAATCTGCCTTTTTTTACAACTGACACTTCTTGCAACCCTTCACAATTTCTCAGTAAACAACATGTACTCAGCAAACAATTAACCTTATTGGTTAACTGGCTAATACATTCACCTAACTCTCCATTCAATTAACTGGTTATAGCTATAGTGGTCAAAACAAAAATGCATGCATAGTGCTTGAATTCAATTATATGAGTACTTCTAATGATATTAAGTACACTTTTATTGAAAGAAATTTATAAGTACTTCTCAAATTAGTTTCTTAACAAAACCAGTTAGTATGAAATATGTAAATCAATGGTGCATACAAATATCATATGTGCATAAGAAGTTATTGTCTATGTTGTAAACAAAACATTTAATGTGGGATATCAGGATAATACAGTCTTCATATATTTCTTATTAAAGTAGTAAGTTAATACAGTCTACTATTATAGATATTTCCGTCGGCTCCCTAGCCACTACCTTCTTGGTAGTGACTGCGTAAAAATCCCCATACGTCTACTCTAAAGAGCAGGTAAAACCAATAGGAGTGGCAAGTTATAGCAAGCTTAATTAACTATTGTTTCTCAAAATCATTTAACGCATACTTTGTATAGAATTCGACTGCTAATATAATTTACCGTTGGCCATTTGAATCCCTATATTGGATAATCAAGTGTATCATTATAAAGAAAAGTTACTTACGAGAGCTGCTCGGAGTCGACCTGAACGCCCACTGTCTGAACTTGGGCGCGTGCGCAGAAAGACGCTTGTGGTTTAACTGTAAATATGAAAGCGTTTGTAATGTCATGTAATTTACGATAAGCTTACTTTTGAGATTCAGAAGAAGTTGTAAAAGTGCACCAGACACTATTTTTACAACTAAAGAATATAAAAGATAAAGCCGATCTTGTATTCACGTTCTCACAAGGTCAATCACGGAGATAGATATATACCGCTCTATTCTCGAGCTGCTCGTCCCGGAATTCCCCGTCTAGTTTAAAATACCAGTGGTCACTATTTTCTGGTTACTATTTACTGTCATATATTCACACATGGGCGTCATTGTCAGCAAATACTTTTCATGCAGTGTGTTTTTATGACATATATTTATAATGTTTTATTATATTCTCTAAGGCTAAAAAAGATGGTATAGAAAAATATAGTTCATGTACACGTTAATTTTGTCTCACTATATGAAGCACGCTTATAAGATATATATCTACAAATCTTATGCACAATATACAATTATGCAAAAAATACCCCAAAAACTAATTCAAAAACAAAACAAAAAACAAACAAACAAAACGAATAGATAGATATAAACTAACACGCATGACGGTTGATTAAGATATCTAGTGAAATTGGAAATTAGATTTATGCATAGTTATTTGCATTAACGATTTTACAATATTCAGGTCACACCAACAGAAACTGACTTTTCATTATACACTGAACTTATTCAAAAGTTACGTTCATTATTGTACCAACAACATCTATCAGATTTTCCGATGTACAAACTGTCAAGGGGCCGGCGGCTGCTTCCACCGCATTTCATACTGTACACTGCTTGACAGATCGACATCTTTCTGGGCTATTATAAGGTTATAAGCTTTAAAGCCAGTTCAGTGTGATGTAAACACAGCCTATCGGCTTCTGTGTTGAAGTGACGCACTAATAAACTTCTGAAACATCGTCATATTTCGTGATTCAACGACCATGTTATGTTATTCGTGGAAGCTGCTCACAAAATCTGACCAATCAGAATACGATCATGCATTTCCAAGTAAGAAAAAACGAGTATTGCTTATGCTTTTGATGTAAGTCTAGTTCTCTGCGAATATTTTCCGCTTAAAGATAATGCTCAACATAAAATGGGGTCCAGTCAAACCGCCCAGATTACCAAACCGCCCACTTTTCTCGCCTTATTTTACGCATTTGAAAAATTCCCGTCACGTCCACCATTTCGCCCTGATATGAGGACATTTCGTCCATATACCAACTCGCACTGTTACCGTCTCGCCCAACATTTCTCGCCCATAGTTTACAGGCTGATTCCTTATCATTACACCGGCCGGCCGCACTGTGCGGGATACTAGTATTACCCCCACTCCACCCACACCCCCACGGCCTAATCCCCCACATCCCCACGACCTAGTGCAGTAAACATCTATTGTTGATGCGTGCACATTGACACGTTGAGTGCAACTATGGGTTTTGTAATTTCAGGCATGCAGATGTTTTTTATGATGCTTGCAAGTGTGTATGTGGTAAACAATCAGAGAGCCAGACGAATTTTTCCTTCCAGAGGTGTCAAATTACAGCTGTTATGCATTGATATAAAATGAGTTCTGAAAAGTTTAGTTTTCTTGAAAATCGAAATAGAAATTGAACGTATCTCACACATGCATTGGCTTTTATACTGTACCCCCTGGTGGTCACAATTTCCACAATTTTCCATTCCCATCCACACAAAAGGAAATGATTTCCCCAAAAATTGAATTATAACCATAGAGCCATAGAGGTTGTTATATACATACAGATGCAGCCTTAAGAGGAGAACTAAATTAACCAAGGCAAAGTTATGCCGCTTTTAGAAATTAGATGTTGACAAGACTTTGCAGTATTCTCCTGATCAATCAGAACTTTGGCTGCTCTCGACATGAACAATGCAGATACAGTGAGTGCTGTTTGATGGTATTGGTCTAGCGTGTGGCAAACCGTGGACTTACATATATGGAGTAAAACTAATCCTCCTTCAACAAATTATAAAAATCATAATTCTAATAATTTGATACAGTATAATTAAATTATGCCTATATAATAAATGTACATTGTGTTATGTGTAATAGAAGCATAAACTATTAATGTTTAGTGTTTTGTTGGAAAGATGACTACAATCATTATGAATAACATAATTGGATTTGAATAAAATTTATTTGTTTACTTTTTTAAAAAATAAAAACAATGGTAAGATTTTGATTCAATTTCTTTCAATGTTATTTTTCTTCGTATTACTTAAAAGATAACTACAGTCATTGAAAGTATCATAATTGTGTTTGGGTGACACAAAAATTCATTTATTTAAATTTTTGTGAAAATTTCACTTTCTGAAGTACACAATCTAAAACTGGGTCAAAACTTGATCTTGGTAAATCACTGCAGTACAGTTTATTTAGCAAACATATACCGTATTTTCTCGAATAGGCGCCCCGGCGCTTATTAATTTAAAACATGCCATTCACCCGGCGCTTATTCAAGACAGGCGGTAGTTCAAAGGCCGGCGCTTATCAAAGAGAATGCCGCCGGCCGATTTCACTGTTCAAGGAGATCAATAATTTTACGGACTTTTAAATGCCATAGGGCAAGTGGCGGCGTTTCTTTAATTGAAATTACTTGAGCACATTATATGGACACATTATCAAAGAGAACACAGCCGGCGCCAAGTTGATTAATATGTTTATTACCTATGATGCGGTTGTTCACTTGTAACTTCGTTATAATCAGTCCAAATTTGACAGTTAACATACCCTTTTAAAGCTGAGACCATCGTGGATATGACTATCTACACCATTATATGAATATCTATATAATTACCAAAAGGAAATCATGTTTATTACATTAAGAGTGGGATCACACACTAATCCCTGTATTTATACACTTTTTATTTGAAGTTACTTGAGTAAGTTTCTGTGGCTACCTCAGGTGTGTCTTGCTTAATTGAAATTACTTGGGGATATTGACTGAAATTACTTTAGGACATGCAGGTTGGCCCAAATAAAAATATCAAAAGGCTTTAATTGCAGGTGTGCTAAGGTGAGTAGTTTGTTACCCCATTTAAAATGCGTTGGAGCCATCGACCCGAACAATTACCCATTCAATAAATGTAATGAAAGATAATATGACAATGCTAAACTCTACTAGACCTCTACGTAAAGAAATCAATGCTATTACGTCAGCATTCATTATGTAGATCTACTAGACCTCTACCTAAAAAAATCAATGCTATTGAGTCAATTGATATTGTTAAGCCGGCGGGGGACCCGGCGGCTAAACAAGACCGGCGGCTAAGTAAGTAATATAGTCTCTACACCCGGCGCTTAATCAAATACCGGCGGTTGATCGAGGCTAGGCGGTTGATCGAGAAAATACGGTAAGGTAATTATAATGTCAGGTAATTTTTAATTTAACATGACCATTTTGATGAAAGGTCCAAAAAATGATCAAAGGTTTAACTATACAAAGCTAAAACACAGACGAGCAGTCATAATCCGTCTTGTACAATAACATGGGCAAATCAAGTGACTCGATGGCAAATTTGGTGTGGTTTTGTGTTCCCTGGTCATGTATCCAAAGAGGTCACAAAGGTGGATGAGTAAGATAAGGTTGCAGTTGAGTGGTCAAAGTCGTGCATTAAAGATAATGAACCAGTGGTGTGATTTAGATGAGAATAAAATATTTTGGCTGCCTGCGCATTGTTCTACCATCCCCTCTTTATATGCATTTTGTCTTCAATAGATCATGATAATAAATTATGGAAAAATATACTGTCATCATCGATTTTTGTTATATGATTATATCAGAAAAACATATGAACATACTTTTAAAACATATCAACATCGGCATACATATTTTCTATAAACAATAAGTGTTGACTCTTATTTTGTTTACTGATTTTTGTTTTGAAAGGTTCATATTGAAAAAGCACTTTGGTCTTGATTAAGTCATGACGTACATCTTCTAAACACGATCATTCTTTTTCTGTTCAGAAAAACAACCTTATAGACTTTGACTAGTCGCATGGCATGGAACTTAAACTTGGTTAATAATAAAATGAAATATTCTATTTTTATGATTCAATTACTTTAAGGTATTTACCTGCTTTTCTTTAAAAAATAGTTCTATATTCCAAATTTTAAATATAATTTTAATTGATTTCCAACCTTACAGGTTCCTTTTCAAAAATTAAACAACCTTTTTAATTCATTATGATTGCCTCATGCATATATAAATGCAAATTTGCTAGTTTAGCGCCATTATTCATTGTAGAGCATTTTCAAACAACTTTACATACATGAAAGCAATTGGTCATTGACATCTTTGTCATAGTAGGTTTAGGAACTAGGATAGCACATGAAAGTGTACATACAATTATTGATTTAATCTCTCTCTTTTTAATCAAGTTATTGACTACTACAATATTTCATTGATACCGCTTCTCACTCACCATGGTACAAAACTTGTGAAAATTTGCTCATCATGAGCAATGGACCACAGAACCCCCAACTATAAAAAAAGAGCCGGTCCTCACAAAAGTATCCGGCACTAATTATGTCATTGGGTCATAAACCTTCGAAATCAGCCTGTCCTGGCCCAAATCGGCAGGCAAAGGGCCTTCAGGTAGGGCCTGTTTTATACCCTACATAGATATACATATTTGCACATATATTCACAATACTGGTATACACATAAAAGAAGTTTTCCACTGTCAAAAAATGCAAACATCTGGCAAATTGAATGTCACAATATTATTCCAACTATCTTCATTCTAATTTGATATGAGGTCCCAAAGTAGCCAATAGAATAGGTCTTCACTGGTGGGCAATGCAGCCTTCCTTACCTTTAGTGGTTTGAATTATTCCAATCATACTTGGATTGTGCAATCAAAATATGGCAGTCGAGTCATCAGGTCAATTAAATAGGGTATTTAGTATACCAATATTAAAAAAGCAATCAGTGTCCCCTATTCCATCTGGCAGATATGACTTATGGGGTCATTACTTGACGTAATTGTTTCAAAACGTTAATAAAGTTACATTTTGTCAAAACTTCAATCCAAGCCTAAATGACCTTTGACCACAGAATGGCCTTGGAAATGCACAATCTGTGTACTTAATTACGTAAAGACATGCTTAGTGTAGTTAGTAGTTACTCATTGGTTCAATCAGTCCAAGATAAATGTTTAAATCAACCTGATATCTAGCAACCTCCATTTTTCCACTAATCATAGCAATATGTAATATACATATCATAACCATGCAAAGTTTCAACACACAAAAATGTCAAAATGAGGCCATATCACAGTCATAAATTAAATCCAGTTGTGAGCTACAGTCTGAGTTGGCAGATAAATAAAATGATCAAGTTCTACGAGCGCGTTTTGAAGATGTTGGTGTGTTCTCATTGGCTGCTGGACTTAATGTTCCGCGAGTACGCTTTCGACTCTTTGGTGTTCCTGAAGCTGTTGATTCTTTCACTTCTTCCTTTATTCTTTCTACATTTTTATCAGCAGGCTTTTCAGCAGATCCTTTGGAATATTTAGCTGTGAAATTACAAATTGTAATTTTATACATGCTCATAGGTTATATAAATCAAGATGTATTTTGTTTAAAAGTTATTGATCAGAACATAACTCAAGACACAAGAGCGAAATCTGTTTTTAAAGTTCCACCATATACATGTGTGTTTTTGTTTCCAATCATGAGAAGTAATGCTTATAATATTAGATAAGTTCTCTATAACATTGGTATGAAAATGGCTATACAAGAACCCAGTACTCACTTTCTGATTTATGATTTGACTCTTTCAGATCTTTATCCTTTATCAATTCTTCTCGAACTTCAAAATCAAGTTCTTTATTTGGAAATGGCATTATTTCAGATTCATTCTGAAAGTAAAATGAATAATACTACATGTAATGCTTAGACTGACGAGCAAATGTTTTCAAGATTACGAAAATATGTTATGAAAAGATGTATGGTTGCTACGAAAATGAATGATTGCTAACAAATTAAAATGAGTTGGTTTCAAAATCTAACTAATATCATGAACAATGCTTTTCATTTACATTTCACAATTTCATGTGCAGATGATGAATATGAATCCGGCACTTATCAACTGCAACATTTGGGTATGGGTCAAACAGACCTTAATGACCGAAATGACTGGAGGGCACAGTTGCGAAGTAAGCTGGACAGCCCCGTACATTTTCCAAGCATGGAAAACCATTATGCCCTGCCCAAATACATTACTGATTTTATTGATTGGGTTAGAAAATTACTCACCAAAGCATTCAAATCATACAAAGTTCCAAGATGTCTCCATATTTCTTTTGAATCTATCTTTTTAGTAAGAGAAGAGTTGAGTTTTGATTCGATAAAAATCATTTCGAAATGTTTATTCACACCTGAAATTAGAAGTATTATAACTTGTTAATGAATGTAAGCTTGCAAAACACAACCCTTTTCAACTTGAAGTGAGACAAATTTGGTGAACATCAGGGACAAAAATTTTTTTCCTTTCAAAATCAGAGGCAGATTTTTTTTTTTGGAAAATTTTGTCGCACCCCCCCCCCCCCAAATATCGAATAGTCCGTCCCCTATGAGTATGAAGATTTGTTTGTGTGTGAAAGTCACTATATTATCGCCAGGATGCAATACCCAAATCTATTATCTTTGCATTCATATCATTTATTTGAGAGTAACAATTAACTAAAACTTTTCATACATGTCTATTCACGCCAAATACTGACCAACAGGTTTGTGGCGACGCATGGCATTGAATAATGCTACTTCTAATTCAACAGTCCACACCAGAGATTCATTTTCCGCCATCTTGATTTTTACGTCTGTAAATTTAGGGGATTCATTTTGTGTGGGAACCATGCATGCATGATACTGATACGAGAATAACATCAGCCTACCCAAAAACCAATCTATAAGGATTCCTTGTTGCTTCATCCCAATACAACTCATGTCATAGTCTCATACCACAGGTATTAAATTTGCCATTTTCTGGCATCTTACTGCGGCACCAGAAGTACTGGTGCGTCTACATAAGTAGAGACGAAAATTAAGAAAAGAAGAAAAAAAAATGGCAGCGCCCCTGTTGGACTCATCAAATAATTTTGAACATGAAATTGATGACTGGCTTTTTACGTCAATAAAAAGGTGAAACTTGACTATGTTATTATTAATTTAAAAGATAGTGTTAAGGAATAAATAGCATCGAATGTTGATGACAATGCACAGTCAAGAAATAAATCATGCTTAAATTGAGTTTGAGCGATAATAAGATAGACTAGTACTCATAATTACCAAAATCCTCCAGATAGAATATAGACACCCTGCTTGATGATACTCACCAATTGTAATTCCACTGGGTCTACACATAATATAATATATTCAGATGAAGGCATAGCCTTTTTTACGGCCACAGATATAACAAAACCAGTTGATGTCTACAGTAATTTTACATGAAAAAGATTTTATTGGTTCACTGAACATGTATCTTATAAAGCTATTTATAGCTTCATATTCCGATACTTGCAGGCAATGTTGGGTCATAGTTATTTAAGAACTGGGTAGTGACTAGATACATTCCATCCAAGTGTCCTGTGCGTTTAGAGTGAAAATTTCTCAAAAGAATTGATTGGTGCTTACTCGGTTGTGAAACTGAATTTTATTTGGTTGCCTGAGACCTAAGTGGTCAGACACCTAATTTTCAGGTAGCGCCGTAGTAACTAAACTAAACCGCACTTAGATAATTTATTTATTCAAATTATTTTGTTTTTGAAGGAGTTTTCATAAATGTAGTTGTTACTAATGGATAAATGATGTGTCAAACGATGATTAACAATGTAAGTAAAAATAAAATAGTACTTTTTGTAGTCTTAGTCACAGGTCTCTGTGCTGTCATGGCGATCGTAATCATGTTGATAAAGGCTAGGATTTTGATTGACAGGTACTTTTACCCTGGTTACTAAAAAGTATACAGGGTACGACTTGAAATGTGAAAATTCGTGTTTTTTGTCAACTAAAATCTTTATTAGAATTTTCTTTTCACATTTGAAACAAATTGTTCGCTTCCCCCTCTTAATTCTCAGTTTCATATATTTGTTCGGTGTAAAAAAATTGACAACATGACCAGCCAGCCTCACTTTGACGGGGCCACGTGGTGGCTCGATCAAGTGAGACTGGATTCAAACAGTGTTAATGTTTGTCTGTTTATATACCAGAAAGTTGGTATAGCAGCTGATTGGCCGACGGTATCATGTGACATAGTTCAGAGGTCATTTTAGTGCCTACAACATATGAAACGCACAACATTGGTTATCTACGTTCAAAACAGCATGTAAGACGTTCAGAGAAGTGCGCCCACGTTACTGTTTGGAGGGTTGACGTTTTAATGGACACGTTGAACGCTGCACGTTTTACGCTGGTCGTCCTGTATTCCCTGAAGCCTGCAGCCATTAACATTATTGTAAACAAGTTAGATATTTTACTGATGTTTTGAATTCTAGGCAATTCAGTATATACGTGTATTGTCCGTGCGTAAACAATGTTTCTAATGAAATAGATGGTAATCAAAATGGCATGGGATCATTTATAATACCTGGATATGGACTCCAATTGACGTTATTAAGTCGGGAAGATTCGAATCGGTGGTCAACGTATCGAGCAAAGTCTACAACGGTGTGCTACCAGACCAACATTGACTACTTCCGGTCGCTCGCGTCATTGTAAACTAACACGACTTTAAATATTCTAAGGTAATTTTCAGCTATCACTTATCCTGTCATTCATGTAAAGTACTTTCCTAATAGAATTTTGAGTGAGGATTATGAATCTGTAATCGGATTTTAGCTAACATTGAAATTGACGAAGATATGGGCAGAATACCAGTCTTCGTGAAAAAAATGCAGACGACCTGTGTAGTTTGTGCATGATACAAACGTTTTAACTTCACTATTATGAAGAATGCATGCCTCAAATAGCGTTTCTTGTAGTATTTTTAATGAGGATTACGAATATGTAATCGGATTTTAGTTAGCATAAAAATTGACGAAGTTATGAGCAAAAGCCGGTACTTGGTCAAATTTGCAGACAGCCAGTGAAGAAAAAAGTTGACACCTTCACTATATTGAAGAATGCACGCTTCAAATAGATGTACTTACTTAATTTTCCAACGTCTATCAGTGTAACAGCCATCAATGTTGTGTAGAATACACACTTTGAATGATATAGCATTAAATGTGATTTTAAATGGGCTTATAACATATACCGTAAGTACCCATGGACTTTTGTGTCTCAAATGTTTATAAAATATGACGAGTGCGCAACTTTTCTGCGCAATTGGGAACTGAAGAATTTGTCGGACCACTATTTTTGAAGAATTTATTATACATGTAATAACGTAATTACATAATAAGCACTATATAGACTAACCATTCTGCAATTTAGCGTAGTTGCGTAACTTCCAGAGACTTATACGGGTATATATTTTGACTAAGTCGTCAGTGACCTTAAATGACCGTAAATGACCAGTCTCTGTCTGTTGTCTTTTATTATGGTCATGTGAGAATGCTTTCTTTGTAACAGGGCACATGGGGGTTCATTTGATTATATGCACGTACTTTCGGACACGTGCTAGGTACGTTTAAACCACTAATATACTATAAAACAAAACTGTTAAAGTTCAAATAGTTTAAAATAATGCATTGATGAAAAGTTCAAATATGTTAATTTGTACACAGGTATTATTCATCATTTATGAAAGCCGCGAAAGGCACGAAAAAATAATGCATTGATGAATTTGAAGGTGGTCATGGACTTTTGTTTGAAAAAATACACCAGGTTGTAAATTCTTTTTTTTTTTATTTTTTTTTTTTTTCACTTATGACCCCCTAACAGGGAAACTCGTTCAGTAGAGGCCTTCTGTGACAAGTGACTCTCAAAAACACTCGCCATGTTCAAACCCTACCCATTTTAGCCATGTGTTGGAATCAAGTGGTCATAGACTGTGTAATTTGACTTTGAATTTACACTAGCCAACAGAAAAATAGCCTCTCAATGCCTAATCAACACCCTGCCCTAGCCTTACGGCTACTACATGTCACTGTTTTCATGCCTATGGTGCTCATTTTGTCGGACCACTCTTAAGGTGCGTGCGATGGCCCTGGATGATACAATATATTCAGATAAAGGCACTGCCTTAAAGATGGCCAACCATTAGATTATGACCTAGTCTACAGACTGTGTTATGACAACAAAATATATCCCAATTCTACTTCTACCAGTTGATGGCCTACGTCAATAAGATATAATATTCTGCCATGTTTTGGGTGCGCACACACAATGTCCAAATAAAGTCTTTAAAAACGAACAGTCTTTAAAATCACTACTATTCACTAGTGCTTTAAAATAATTTATTTTGAAGGCAATGTAAACTAGATCAAAAGTGTTCAAAGAACACTGCGTCGCTAGAACGACGTTGACTTATGGGCAATTAAGATATATACTGAAATAATGTATACTTTACAATCAAGAAATTTATGAATTTGAGGAGAAAACATCAGAATGAATCAGAATCAATATATCCAGCAAAAAGAAATTTGTGTTGCCATACAATAGTACTGAATAACAAGATGATAATCAATATCAGTTTCAAATCCAATAATCAATTTTGCTGCTTGGTTGGAATATTGATTTTTTTCTTGCTGGGTAAGTGCATTGCATATAATTAAAAATGTCATAAAAGTGCTTCTAGAAAGCAAAATTTAATTGGCAGAGCGCCCAAAATTGAATCACTTCGGTGTCGCCTCAAACCTCATAGTTGTGTAAAGTTTGAACGAAATCGGTTCATCGGTACGCCCGCTAGCTTGTCCTGAGACATACATACATACATACATACATACATACATACATACATACATACATACATACATACATACATACATACATACATACATACATACATACATACATACATACATACATACATACATACATACATACATACATACATACATACATACATACATACACCCACACCCACCCATACATACATACCCACCCACCCACCCACCCAACCCACCCACCCACCCACCCACCCACCCACCCACCCCACCCACCCACCCACCCACCCCCACCCCCACCCACCCACCCACCCCCGCCTCCACCCAACCCACTCCACCCACCGACCCAAACACAGCTAGCTAGTTAGTTTAGTTAGTTATTACAAACGAATATATATATATATATATATATATATATATATATATATATATATATATATATATATATATATAAAGAATATTGTTCAATTCTCTACCCAGATATGATATTTAAAAATGAATGACTGGCTTTATATATTGAAGTGACGAGATATTGAATTGCGGAGTTGATTGATCTCTATGACAGGTGGATGGCGCAGCTGCCCGATATCACCTGCTGCTGGATGGTCGTGAGGCGTCCGGGGGCGGCTGACAAGCCTTTGATGTGGTTTGTGTGATCCTGTATCTGGTCACGTGCATGAGGGGGCGCTGCTGGCAACGAGTGGTGTGGAATATAGATGCCGTGTTCAACAATTCCGTATGGAGGCGTCCCAGGTGGGGGCGCAGACCTTTGATCTTGGTGGCGAGTATATTTGATGTCATTTAATTCGCGCTCCAGGGCGTCTGATCTTCGTTGAAGTACAGCTGTAGTTTCTGTTAGTTCATTGATGTGGGAGCGCATCTCTACGAGTTGTTGGTGAAGTCGATCATACTGGTCTGTCTGATGCGCCAGCGTGGCGCCACGTGTGTTAGTGAATCTTTGTAGGTCATTCATCTGAGATTGGAGCTCCGCTAGTTGTTGTGTAGTCAATGATTGTAGATCAGCATGTTTTTGGCGACACGTTTCCAGTCTGGCGGTGTGGTCATCGCTGGTGATTTTCAGGTCAGCGGTAATTTGGCCAATATCATTGACACGCTTCTTGTTGTGCTCCATCTGCGTGCGGAGGCCATCAACCTCGTGGTCAATTTTTTGATGGACATTTTTCGTGAAGTCTTGCATGGCCGAGGTGACCATCGTATGAACTCTGGTAGTCATGTCATCCAGGATACGATCTAATCTTGAGTTGATCTGGTCTTCCAACATGATGGGTTGGTTGTGCACCATACGGTCGAGCCGGGAATTAAGTTGGTCAATTTTTTGGTCAAATTGGTTGAGTTTCTGGTCAATTTGTTGAAACTGCGCGCGCATGTGAGCATCATTTAATTTGACGGGGAATCAGCTGTGTCTATGGATGGTTCTGGATTGGTGTTAAGTTTGGCGAATAACTGGCTATGGAATTGTTGTATGGTCAGTAGTTCGCGGACATTTCTTCTTGTAAGCTCTCGATGCGATGCGCATAAGTTCAAGCTCCCTGTCACGACCAGCAGTATTGGTGCTTGTGGCCTCGTCAATATTAGTGTGATTCGCCACATCCGCATACGGGTACATCTCATGGGGATTCAATTTGGCTTTCTCACCTCCATTTTGTGAAGACGGCTGTGATTTGGTGTCTGCAAAAGTTGTTGCCGTCATAGTGGGTGGAATAAAACGGGATGTCTTTCATCATGTCCTTAGGATCATATAGAGGTGGCTGCGGCCCTTCATGTTCGCGAGGTTGCCATTTTTCATACACTCTGAGGTGTTGGGGGCTGGGGTCGCGGCGAGAAGCAGGTGCTGAGGATACACGGCCGCTTGGCGGAGTGCGATTACCGGGTTGACGGCTTCCTGCGCCCACATCATAGCTGAGTCCCGTGTTGGGGGATCTTTGTCCCGCAGTTGGTTGGGACAATGGTGTTGGGCTATGGTCCTTAGCACTGTCCAGGCTGGGCTGCAATCGTCCCGCGCTTCTGTCCATCTGCGGTGATGGGCTGGTGCTGGAGGATCGTCGACGTCGTGGAGTGGGGGTTGAATTTGTAGATGTGTCTTCATCTGTATCTTCTGGTTCCGCCAGGGGTGCTGAGGCGTTTGCCTTGGTGTCCACGAGCGTCTGTTGTTGTCCACCAGCAGTGGCGTGGGCGAACGTGATGGGCGACAATGCTGCAATGGCCGCATACGCCTTGTGGTCAGCGGTCAGTTGACTCTGCGTGGCGACAGACGCGCTGGACTTTGGCGTGGAGTGGAGGTTGATTTTATCATAAGCCGTGGTGGTCGGCGCGTTGAAACGCTGTAGGGCGCTGTCAGTGGCCGCCGCCGGCGCGGGCAGCGTAGCCTCATCCTCACCCAGCAGGGCGGAATTTTGTTTAAAGATTTGGGGCTCTGAGGCCATTTTCGAAACGACTGAAAACAATGAAAGAAGAAAGTACGCTAGATAGACAAGTAAAATTATACGTACCTGAAGTTAGCGAGCTGTTGTCTGGAAGCAATGCAGTTATGCTGCGCCGTTCGACGTGCGACCAGTGGTCTGCTACGGTCGATAGCGGCGGCAAAACTACGTAGTCTTCGAGGAGCACAGAAACGTGACTACCGCCTCGCGTTGGACACTTATCTGTTAAAAAACAGGGGTCCAACGGTCACCCGGATGCAAGCAATGCTACGAGGACTGCGAGATCACGTGCGACACGTCCGAAGACAGTCAGCTAACGATCTCTCGACTGTAGCAAAGCTGCAAGCACGCCCGGCTCTACTCCTGTGATGTCCGAGGGAGGCACAGTCCGGCTTGGTGATATCCGAGGGAGGCGCAGTCCGGCTTGGGTTTGGCTGCTACTCCTGTGATATCCGAGGGAGGCACAGTCCAGCTTGGGTTCGGTGTGGCCACGTCTCCTCTGGAATGTTGGGTGTGGCCGCGTCTCGTCAGTGGTGAGTCTGGTGTTGAAATCGTTCTGTGATGTCGGAAACTGCCGTGCATCTGCTTTAAGATTGTCAAATCATAAAGCGTGTAGAACGTTGTTTTCAGTCGCTTCCGTTGATAGAAATGAAAGTCTCGTGTTCAAAAGGAGGCATCTCCTCCATTGAAGTGACGAGATATTGAATTGAGCTGTGGCTCGTTTATTAGCTCGCACCAGACTGCCGGGCCCCACCCGAGTAGGCTGGCTTGCCAGTCTACTCCTCGGCTCCGTCCTCTCACCGGGAGGTGGCGTCATGTGGTCAGCTTTGAGTGGACTGACCCCATGCGGTACCTCAATATATTATATTATTGAATGAACCAGATTCACCCAACACAAGGCTTCATTCAATAATAACAACAAAAGAAACTCCACCAAGCTCAGCCAACACATTTGGAATCTAAAAGACAATAGCAATACATACACACTAAAATGGAAAATACTATCCCAATGCACCCCATATTCACCCAACTCCAAAAAATGTAACCTATGCATCAAAGAAAAATATTTCATCATCTGCCGCCCAAAAATGTCATCATTGAACAATAGAAACGAACTAGCTACCGAGTGCCGGCACAGAAAGAAATACCTATTAGGCAATACATAAGCAATACCCAAGTCCTCACCCCCTGAAACACTGGATATTCATAACACCACTTCTTGCATCTTGAAACTGCTTAACTACCAATACTCTTTAGTGCATTATGTAATAATCTAATCTATAAAACTTAACCAATCATGTCTCAATTGTAGCAATAAATACCCCCACTTAATGTAGTACATGTAACCCCATACCCATATGCTGTTCACAACCAGGATACATAGATCGACACTCCCCAAAATTGTAAATGAACCACCATCGTATTCTAGTTAATTTTTGTTACACCATAATCATTTGTACCATACCTTCCAATAGAATCATTTGCACTGAAGATTGAGAAAAATCATGAAACAAAGTTGTATGCAGTAATAAGAGTAGTTTTGTTTTTTCCTACTAATGTTATAAATAGCTCCTATTAGTTGAGCACTGTAATTGTCGTATTTTGAACAACACCAAGGATATATATATATATATATATATATATATATATATATATATATATATATATATATATACACATGTATGTATGTTTAGCTACAGACGGTACCGTTTAGGCCCTATTAGGACTCATCAGTGTAGCTGAAAAAAACGAGGTTGGGAATGGTAGCAACGAAGAGCATATAAGCTCTTGAAGCGTATTTAAACCAGACCCGTGCATACTTGCCAGAGTGCTCAAACTGCAGAGCAGTGAGCGAAGCACAAGGCATTAGCGAAGCAGCACCTCAAGAGTGCTCAACCGAAGATATATATATATATATATATAAATGTGTGTGTGTGTGTGTGTGTGTGTGCGTGCGTGCGTGCGTGCGTGCGTGCGTGAAAAAACAAAAAAAAATGCTTTCAAAGCTACCGTATGGATTCTAATCTCCTACCCAGAGATTTCTCGAGGTTGACAACAGATCCAAAGCTCTGTATGGAGAGTGTATTGATTCAAGGGTCTAGTCCTAAAAATAATTAGAAAACCACAATTTGGTCGCTCTTCACAAATACACTCCACATTGGCATTTTTGTTACTCTGCTTCTCTTTCAACTAACATAGACAATATATATAGCACAGAATGTAAGTTTGTATTGGGTTCCATTATATAAACATACTAAAATTATATAGATACCTATAGGAACCAGTCATATTTTTGTCTTTGGCAAGACTTTCACTCTTATTGCAAGAGCTTCGTCGGGCCTAATGAAAGCGGCTGGAGGCCACGTGGTGTTGGTACATGGACCTCCAGAGGCAGGCTAGGTAGTCAACTGAGCCTCAGGGGTGGGGGGATCACACACTAGCTATAGTTTTCAAACTAGGTGAGTTCTTTTATGTGCAGAGGTGTGGCTCTCCTCTACACGGGACACGGCTTTTTTTCTTTTAAATGACACCAAATCCTATTTGAAGCTTAAAAGTGACCCTACCCCCAAATATCAAGACCAATTGGTGAAAATTTCCGTGAGTGGAGTAGGGAGGGCCTCATCTCAGAGTCTTTAAAACGCAGAATATACCCCAGAGCATCTGAGGTCCCCAAACTGTACGGTCTTCCTAAGATCCACAAACAGGGCCATCCTCTGAGACCGATAGTGTCAAGTATTGGTAGTGTGTCATACAAAGCAGCGAGACTTGTAGCGGACATACTATCCCCATTAGTCGGTCAGTCCCCGCACCACATCAAGAATAGCGCCGACTTCGTGACCAAAATCAAGAACCTAGAAGTCCCACCCGGACAGAAATTAATTTCTTATGACGTGTCTGCACTATTCACCAGCATTCCGGTTGACAAGGCCGTAGAATGCATAGAAAGAAAACTGGAGAACGACTAGACATTGCACAAAAGGACCATCCTTAAACCCCCACAGATTCTACAACTCTTGGATTTCTGCCTGAACACCACATATTTCGTGTACAAAGGACAATTTTACAAACAAACTCACGGAGCGGCCATGGGATCCCCAGTCTCACCCATTGGGGCGAACCTATACATGGAGGAGTTCGAAACCAGAGGTCTCGAAACAGCGCCCAACCCGCCCCAACTATGGTACCAGTATGTGGATGATACGTTCGTCTTGATGCATGAATATTTTATCGAGGGGTTCACAGAACACATCAACAGCATTGACCCGAACATCAAGTTCACGAATGAGCCAGAAGTGGATTTCAAGATTCCGTTCCTTGACACGTCCATCAAAATTAGTGAGGACGCCACAACATCGGTCGAGGTATACCGTAAAGCTACCCACACTGATCAATACTTAAATTTTAATTCCAATCACCATCTGGACCACAAGCGATCAGTTGTACGCACCTTGCTCCACCGTGCTGATAACCTAGTGACTACTCCTGAGGACCAGGCCAGAGAGAGACCATGTGAAAGCAGTGCTTCAGGATAATGGATATCAACCATGGATCTTCAAATTACCCAAGCCCAAAGAAAAGACGCCCACAGAGCGACGTCTCCAAAGCGGCAGGGGAAGATTCCAGTGTGCCTTCCTTACCTGGGAGGACTCTCGAAAAACTGAGTAACATTTTCGGGAACATGGGATCAATACATACTACAAGCCGGTCAACACCATCAAGTCAATGCTACCTTCTCCCAAGGACAAGTCTCCAGACAATGCCAAATGTGGCATCATCTATGAGGTCAACTGCCCTCAGTGTCAGGAGACGTATGTTGGTGAGACAGGCAGGACCCTGAACACCAGAGTCAAGGAACACTTACCGGTAAACCCGAAACGTGTTCCTACAACAATTGGGGACCATATCAAAGATACAGGACACATGATCAGCCCCAGTGACTTTAAAATAGTAGCACGCGAGGAAATGGAGATGCGCAGGAAGATCCGTGAGGCCATCAAAACCCGAGGCGCCGACCCCGGATGAACCGCGACACTGGCTATGACCTGCCCCCCGTGTACACATCTCTGCTGTCACATGATCGCCAAATCCATGATGGTCATGTGACCCAGTGAGAGGATCATTTCATTAGGCCCGACGAAGCTCTTGCGATAAGAGCGAAAGTCTTGCCAAAGACAAAAATATGACTGGTTCCTATAGGTATCTATATAATTTTAGTAATATATATAGCGTTTTGAAGAGCAGCAGATAGGGATTCATTTAAAATGTATTATCCCAATGTGATATTGGATATAACAGCTTTCTGTTGCCATTAAAAGCAGAAATCAAACAAAAATTACCCTTGCCAAAATTCACAAACCACTCACTCTTCAGCCCCCACTGAGCCAGAGATACAAGTTTGACCCCCATCTAGCATATGACCT
>CM032667.1:37053558-37106166 GCA_019095985.1 Streblospio benedicti | reverse complement strand
ACCACACCATTGTCGTATAAATACTAGTATATAATTTTAATAGAAATAATCTGCAATTATATGCAATTCCATTCATATATATAAATCTGGGTACTCGTTTTAACTAAATAGTTTATTCTGAACATCAATATCACATGCATCGCCATATGTAACAGTCACTGTTCGGCAGGAATAGCCATGACTTTGGTTTGTAAATGTTCCTGTACAGTTTTTTTCGGGGATATCAGCGCCCAGAAATGGTCTATATTTTGTAGATCATAGTATAATGAATGACTTCTCATTCATAGTTATCTATATTTCTAATCATAGAATGCAAATATATCACGTCAAATCCAGCCAATTTTCTATTAATTTGTACACAAGGGCGTTTGTCGACCATCCTCTCCCGGGCACCTGCGCGCACCTGCCGGGAACGCAGATATGGACGTGTTGCGTATCTCGTTAAACTATCTCTGACTGAACCCTTAGTAAGTTTGTTTACAAACAAAAACACGTGCGACAGCTATCATTTTTAGGACTAGACCCTCGAAATGGCTGCCCCCATGTTTCCAAGTCTGTTTAAAAAATATGAATGAAATTGGACAATTTCTTAGTGATACAAAATGTATTGGGTAATGTAATGTAGGATATGAAAAAAGTTCGTATTGGTAGTCAGTTTGATGGCATCATTTGCACATCACATGCCCAGATAAGTGAGAAAAACGATCGTAAATAATGAACTTTCACAAACTGTTTGGGCAGCCATCTTTGCCTAAAAAAATTGACAGAGAATCACTGGAATCCCTAGTAATAACAGCTCCCTTGAGTGGTGGCTAATATATAATGATAAGGCAAAGCCTTCATAAGCGAGCGACCGCTTACGTTATAGCATATGATGAAACTGGTCATTCACATATATTTCGGTATACAAGAAATATTGTGTTTTTGCTTTGTTATGTCCAACATCCAGCATCCGTTGCTATTCCTGCTAAAACTATATATTACAACCTAATATGTCCCTACAAACTAAGTAACAAAAGCTTCCTCACAACTGTAGGCAATGAGAAAATATTCCTGAATCGACAATATTTCACCAAACGTCATGGCGTCCTTTGTTTACGTTTTTCATAGGACACGTTTTTCTAGTCTAGCTAGGGAGCGCTGCATTTCTGACATAATTCTCACGAAATTTTTAATGTGAAAAACGATCGTAAATAATGAACTTTCACAAACTGTTTTGGCAGCCGCTTTTGCCTAAAAAATTTGACAGAGAATCACTGGAATCCCTAGTAATAACAGCTCCCTTGAGCGGTCGCTATAAACATGTAAAATATTATACAGACAGAGATGTATGTAGCACTCAAAGATTGGTCTACTACTAAAGCAAGCATATCTCTATGCGGGTGTTAAGAAATCTCGTAGAGCACTAGGTAGCCCTAACCTGACAATCTTGGCTAAACATTTCAATGAATCTTCATAGACTAGCTAGCTGTCTTAATGCCGAATGTATTTGGTTAGGCTAGCCCTAGCCACAAAAACTGTAGCATTGTATATGTGCCTTATATAGCCCCCAATCTTGTCGCGATCTATATATATACAATGTTACAGTTTTTGTGGCTGATAGAGCACTAGCCCTGCATGTAGAGTTGAGTTATTACCCTGTATACCTCACCCTAGGAATGAATATATGCTGTATACCATATGGCTAGTAGAGCACCAATCACACTGTTCAGCCATACACACAATCCGTGAATTTTACGTAGGACGTGAACTCCCTGTTGTAGAAGTCACTTTACAGCTATCATTTTTAGGACTAGACCCTCAAAATGGCTGCCCCCATGTTTCCAAGTCTGTTTCAAAAATATTAATGAAATTGGACAATTACTTAGTGATACAAAATGTATTGGGTAATGTTACGTAGAATACGATGAAAGTTTGTATCGGTAGTCATTTTGATGGCATCATTTGCGCATCACATGCCCAGATAGGTGAGAAAAACGATCGTTAATAATGAACTTTCACAAACTGTTTTGGCAGCCATCTTTGCCTAAAAAATTTGACAGAGAACACTGGAATCCCTAGTAATAACAGCTCCCTTGAGCAGTCGCTAATATATAACGATAAGGCAAAGCCTTCATAGTGACCGTTATAGCATATGATGATACTGGTTGTTCACATATATTTTGGTATACAAGAAATATTGTGTTTTTGCTTTGTTATGTCCAACATCCAGCATCTATTGCTATTCCTGCTAAAACTATATATTACAACCTAATATGTCCCTACAAACTAAGTAACAAAAAGCTTCCTCAACTGTAGGCAATGAGAAAATATTTCTGAATCGACAATATTTCACCAAACGCCATGGCGTCCCTTTGTTTACGTTTTTTCATAGGACACGTTTTCTAGTCTAGCTAGGAGCGGTTTTTCTGACATAATTCTCACGAAATTTTTAATGTGAAAAACGATCGTAAATAATGAACTTTCACAAACTGTTTTGGCAGCCGCTTTTGCCTAAAAAATTTGACAGAGAATCACTGGAATCCCTAGTAATAACAGCTCCCTTGAGCGGTCGCTATAAACATGTAAAATATTATACAGACAGAGATGTATGTAGCACTCAAAGATTGGTCTACTACTAAAGCAAGCATATCTCTATGCGGGTGTTAAGAAATCTCGTAGAGCACTAGGTAGCCCTAACCTGACAATCTTGGCTAAACATTTCAATGAATCTTCATAGACTAGCTAGCTGTCTTAATGCCGAATGTATTTGGTTAGGCTAGCCCTAGCCACAAAAACTGTAGCATTGTATATGTGCCTTATATAGCCCCAATCTTGTCGCAATCTATATATACAATGCTACAGTTTTTGTGGCTAGTAGAGCACTAGCCCTGCATGTAGAGTTGAGTTATACCCCTGTATACCTCACCCTAGGAATGAATATATGCTGTATACCATATGGCTAGTAGAGCACCAATCACACTGTTCAGCCATACACACAACCGTGAATTTTTTACGTAGGACGAACTCCCTGTTGTAGAAGTCACTTGCGACAGCTATCATTTTTAGACTAGACCCTCAAAAATGGCTGCCCCCATGTTTCCAAGTCTGTTTCAAAAAATATTAATGAAATTGGACAATTACTTAGTGATACAAAATGTATTGGGTAATGTTACGTAGAATACGATGAAAGTTTGTATTGGTAGTCATGATACACCACGCCAGAACCCGGTTACCGTGATACCCGCCCGTGAAAATAATAAAAAATCATTTTTGAGCTAATTAATTATTTTTTTTTCAACATCAATACGCCGGCATACAGTGATGACTGGTAGGCTGCTGTGGTATCAAATTTTGTTAATTTTCATAAGTAAAATGTTTAAGTTTTGTCACAATAAAAACATCTTATCTATTCCTAATTTATTAAAACCCGATTTCCAACCTAGTACATTGTGACAAAACGAAAATGCACATCGCCGTCATTCTTTTGGTGGTCTGCCTTTTAGCAACGACCGATATACGGAAATATCACGGGAGAAACGGGGCATTACGACATGCCAGGGATATTTTATGACAATTCAAATCAAATGGCGGATCACAGATAAGGTGTTTGACAGCAGTCTTATGAAAGCTGCATGTGCTCCGTGGTCGGCTCCGTATATAGTGTGTTTCTTTGAAAACGAATAAATGATGGTGTCAACTACGCAGATATTTTGCCGATCCCGGAATAAACAAATCAATTTTTTAAACGTTTTCACTCAGATATGTTTTAAATAATCATCTATTATGCATGAAAACGGTTTCAGTAGTAAATCTTACATAGGTGTAAGAATAATTACGCAGTTTTATAAGCTCCACAACCTTAAACATTGAACTATTCCCGTTTTGATAAACATACATTCGCAGACAGACCACGGATTTCAAGTGGCAACATTCAATGGGACAATGACAGCTAGTATCCTCATTAAACTGTTAAATGTACCTTTGACATTTCTATGTAAACTTTGAGAAATAGAAGCATCACTGTTTTTATTTGTGTAATTACTTCTCCTTAGCCGATATGAAAGTGTTACGTTATCCATAATTGAGTACAGTAGGTGCAACCACCACGTTTATCAACGTACGTGTGACGTAGTTATCTGAACGTGATGTACGCCATTCGCTCGGGGTCACCCGCATTAACACGGGGTCATCCGCATATGAGAAAATATTTGCTGAATCGAAATTTTTTCCAAACGTTCATCCTTTGTTTTTTACGTTTTATTTTCATTTGAAACGTTTTAGTCTAGCTGGAGTGCTGCATTTCCGACATTACCTCACGAAATTTTTAATGTGAAAAAACAATCGTAAATAATGAACTTTCACAAACTGTTTTGGCATTTTTGCCTAAAAAATTTGACAGAGAATCACTGGAATCCCTAGTAAAACAGCATTTAAATGAGCGGTCATGGTAAACATGTAAATTGTATTATACAGACAGAGATGTATGTAGCACTCAAAGATTGGTCTACTACTAAAGCAAGCATATTTCTTGGGGTGTTAAGAAAATTTTGAGAGCACTAGGTTAGCCCTAACCTGACAATCTTGGCTAAACATTTCAATGAATCTTCATAGACTAGCTAGCTGTCTTAATGCCGAATGTATTTGGTTAGGGCTAGCCCTTAGCCACAAAAAAAATTAGCATTGTATATGTGCCTTATATAGCCCCAATCTTGTCGCAATCTATATATACAATGCTAAAAACATTTTGGCTAGTAGAGCACTAGCCCTGCATGTAGAGTTGAGTTATTACCCTGTATACCTCACCCTAGGAATGAATATATGCTGTATACCATATGGCTAGTAGAGCACCAATCACACTGTTCAGCCATACACACAATCCGTGAATTTTACGTAGGACGTGAACTCCCTGTTGTAGAAGTCACTTGCGACAGCTATCATTTTTAGGACTAGACCCTCAAAATGGCTGCCCCCATGTTTCCAAGTCTGTTTCAAAAATATTAATGAAATTGGACAATTACTTAGTGATACAAAATGTATTGGGTAATGTTACGTAGGATACGATGAAAGTTTGTATTGGTAGTCATTTTGATGGCATCATTTGCGCATCGCATGCCCAGATAGGTGAGAAAAACGATCGTTAATAATGAACTTTCACAAACTGTTTTGGCAGCCATCTTTGCCTAAAAAATTTGACAGAGAACACTGGAATCCCTAGTAATAACAGCTCCCTTGAGCGGTCGCTAATATATAACGATAAGGCAAAGCCTTCATAGTGACCGTTATAGCATATGATGATACTGGTTGTTCACATATATTTTGGTATACAAGAAATATTGTGTTTTTGCTTTGTTATGTCCAACATCCAGCATCCATTGCTATTCCTGCTAAAACTATATATTACAACCTAATATGTCCCTACAAACTAAGTAACAAAAGCTTCCTCACAACTGTAGGCAATGAGAAAATATTTCTGAATCGACAATATTTCACCAAACGTCATGGCGTCCTTTGTTTACGTTTTTCATAGGACACGTTTTTCTAGTCTAGCTAGGGAGCGCTGCATTTCTGACATAATTCTCACGAAATTTTTAATGTGAAAAACGATCGTAAATAATGAACTTTCACAAACTGTTTTGGCAGCCGCTTTTGCCTAAAAAATTTGACAGAGAATCACTGGAATCCCTAGTAATAACAGCTCCCTTGAGCGGTCGCTATAAACATGTAAAATATTATACAGACAGAGATGTATGTAGCACTCAAAGATTGGTCTACTACTAAAGCAAGCATATCTCTATGCGGGTGTTAAGAAATCTCGTAGAGCACTAGGTAGCCCTAACCTGACAATCTTGGCTAAACATTTCAATGAATCTTCATAGACTAGCTAGCTGTCTTAATGCCGAATGTATTTGGTTAGGCTAGCCCTAGCCACAAAAACTGTAGCATTGTATATGTGCCTTATATAGCCCCAATCTTGTCGCAATCTATATATACAATGCTACAGTTTTTGTGGCTAGTAGAGCACTAGCCCTGCATGTAGAGTTGAGTTATTACCCTGTATACCTCACCCTAGGAATGAATATATGCTGTATACCATATGGCTAGTAGAGCACCAATCACACTGTTCAGCCATACACACAATCTGTGAATTTTACGTAGGACGTGAACTCCCTGTTGTAGAAGTCACTAAATTTCACGTCATACGTAAAAATTCATGGATTATGTGTATGACTGGTTTTAACGATTGGTGCTCTACATGGGTTTCAAGATCAATCTATGTGTTTTTATTTGTCTATCAATTGCCATCATCCCACCTTGCACCCCTCGAGACCCAACACATTTGGTTAATTGCACCCTAACCTATATATTACATTGTATTTGGCCTTTCCATTACACGTTTACATTAATCAACAAATAATGAGCTTTATTTATGTTATAGGGCTACGTACACACCAAATGTGGCATATGGAGAGAGAATGAGTGTTATCTGGTAACTGCCAAATAATAGTCGATAAGGGGAATATCTCCAAAAGGTTTCATGTCTAATGATTATACCTTCTTAGGGAAACATGTCATGGATTGTGGTGTCGGTACTGGTGTAGATCTACAGGCTAAAGCTTATGTTTTTCTGTAGAAGTTAATGCACTAATGTTCAATTGTGGCTTAGAGATATGTCCTGGATAGAATGATGACCCACCTTGAAAGCCATTGATATTTTGTATTTTTCATTTTAGCTACAGTCACCTACACATGTATGAGTTGCAGTATCCTACACAATGCTTGACATGGTTGTCAGAAAAAGGTAAATAATGCAATATCTAATTGCTTTGTTAGACATTTTATAATCTAAAAGGTAACATTCTTCGTCATAAAATTGAAAAAATGAACATTTTAATGTTATATAATGGATCATGTGGAGTTGGTTGAGGTATTGCAGACGTTGTTCTCTCTTCATATGAAGATTTGTTGACTTCAATTAATGAAATACACACTGACAGACACCTGAATCATCCTGTGCTGAAAAAATAATTGCATAATTTAGGGTAAAAATCATTACCTCCCCAGCCCTCTGCTTCCCCACCCCCTCTCCTGAGGAAAAAAACAACCTAAAAACATCTAGCAAAATATGAAAACTAATCAATGATCTGTTGCTGTGACATTTTTTATTTTAATCTTGAATGTTTGCTGGTGAGTATGTCTGACATACTGATCAAGTTCTAAGCTTGCATTATAACGTTTGTCATTTGATGCATCACGCCGTAACCCGGGGTGCCGTGATATGCAAACCCCGACATGTCGTAATGCCCCGTTTCTCCAGTGATATTCTTGAGTAATTTGTGACATAGCAGCTGTACACATGATCGCTGTATTTTAAGCACAATTATAAACACAATATTGTACTCTATGCACCCAGACGCAGTTGTTTTGTGTTCATTTTGTGGTGATTTTGACTGTTCTGGTGCAATTGTAATGATACAAACGACATATTAATCATCACGGCATGCCGGGGTATTGATGTTGAAAAAGAAAAAATTAATTAGCTCAAAAATGAATTTCTTATTATTTTCACCGGCCGGGATATCACGGTAATCCGGGGTATTATGGCGTGGTGCATCTTTTATGCATTGTACAATATAGGATTATCATAGCATTTGTCATGTTGAAGTTTGATTTTTGTGGCAATGAAATAATATACATTTTTTTCCTTTTATGTTTGATACACCATGTTGTTCTTTTCCCTCAATAGCGGTTGTAGTTGCTTCCAGTCAACCTGAGAGTAAAAGTGAACTTCTTGAACTCCAGTTACCACCAAAATTAATACTTCAAGGAGACGATGAGGTAATGAGAAACATTTTATTTCCTTTATATTTCTTTCTTTTTTCATTCTAAATCATGCCAATTCAAGTTAAACAGTTTTATTAAGAGATTTCATTTCAAAACATTACATTATCTTCTATTTGACTATTGTTACATACTCAGAATGTAGATTAACTTCGACTTTGTTACGTGTAGGCACTGTGTAAGGATCGAGACTTTAAGGTGAAACGTGGGGGATTCCATAGCAGACATGTTACAGAAATTATTACAGACCCTGCTAAAAAGTATGTTTACTTAATTGTTTTATATATGATTTTTATGTAAGTGTATTGAAGATGTGCTTCAATTAATAGTTCAAATGTACATAAATAAATACTAACAATCAACTTATATAAAATATATGGGTACTTATGAGGGTTCGTTCACAAATGACATCTCATCGTTGGCCTTTTTTGTCATCTTTCGTCATCTTTGCTTCCCCCAACCCCTGGTAAATGACGTCATCTTTGCTTCCCCCCACTTCGACATGGTTTTGCGATGACTTTTAACATTGATTTAACTGTGCCGTTATATAAATACATTTGAATATGTATGTCCATAATTTAGACATTTTACAAATGTATTTAGGACATAAAGCAAACATGGCAATGTGATTTCAACTAGTAGAAATATCACAACTCATTTAATTTAACATGTCAGAAAGTAAGTTCAAATACTGTTAGATAACTAAAACTTTTTTTAATCATTTCATCACCTAAGTGATAGACCCCCCTGTCAAACTTTCGTCATTTTTTGCTAACCCCCCCACCCCTGCCGGGTGATGTCATTTGTGAATGATCCCTAAATATATGGAATAAGGTGGTCATTTATGCCCCCGTACAATATGTTATGATTGGTAATATCATTTTACATATTTAGTTATTACTATAGTATTTTAAAATAAGTTCTCAGATTTTTGCATACTCAATTTTGTAGAGTCATAGTGACTGCACAAAAAGATTCTAATACAGTTTGTGCGTGGGACCACACTAATAATGAGACTGGTATGTATATGCTATGTAAATAGTTTATCTTGATTGTGTTATTGTTAATGCATATAGGTAATAAGCCTTTCATTTTGTTTAGAATTCAAAGTTCAATACAATGTTGGTTCTGCAATATCAGATAATATGGAACATATGAGTATCTGACATGTGTTTATTCATATATAGATTTATGACTATTTTTTCAGATGTGATTCGAAAGTTGAGAACCATAAATTGTATATTGCCATCTATGTAAGTGCATTTACTGTAGACGCTAATTTGTCAGTTTGTATAAATAAAAAAAATAAATCCTTCCCTACTGTGATGGTAAAACATGCAATATGAATATATATATATATATATATATGACGTTTATCAACTAAAATATATGTGATATTTGAGTCTGTACCTTTAAGGACAAAATTTTGTGTTCACTGTTTATTTTTAAAACAGCCTTTGTATGTAACCTTAGACTGAACATATTCTCATAATTTTAGACATTGCTTATTTAATGTTCAAATAATTATCTTTAGATGCAATGTTGCAGGAAACTCATCATTTGTTTAATGTTATACTGCAAATATTAATATCACTGAATGAAATTTGGCATTATTTTAACATAATTTAACATAATATGATGGTAGGTGCAGCAGCCAGTTGTGCTTTGTGTCCGACGTGTTGGTTTTCGGTTCTCACATCCATGGGCTGTGTACTAGCGATATTAATTCTGGCCAAGTCTCTTCCCTCACAACAGGTTAGATACTCTTTCATAACAGGAACCCAGACGCTGTATTAATATAATCATAAAAACAAACTAAAACTGAAACAAAATTGAGAGAGAGATATTTTTCATGAAAAAACTGAATGGATAAAGATTGTTGATCTACATTTTAGACTTTGAAGTAAGTCATTTTATTAAGAGAAAAAAGTAGTCTAAACTGAATAACTTTACAGATGAGATAGGGGAGAAGCACCTGCTGTGCGGACTCCATGGTATCAGCAATAACCAGC
Organism: Streblospio benedicti; assembly: GCA_019095985.1. Lineage (NCBI taxonomy): Eukaryota > Metazoa > Annelida > Polychaeta > Spionida > Spionidae > Streblospio > Streblospio benedicti. The sequence continues at coordinate 37,096,333 of CM032667.1, read as the reverse complement.
TGATTGCCTGCACCCAAAGTGGCCTTCTGTGGACCATTGATGTGAGATCCAAGGAGCACATCAAAGCAGGTTTCTCTCCACCTGAAAACCGGTCGCAGTGGACGTCTGCAAGTCACCACAACCTTGTGGTGCTATTGTCAGCGCAGGGGGATATCATGACATTAGATTCCAGAAATTTGAATAAGGTATTAAAGTTTTCATGTTGGAACTGAGCTCATCTGTTCATTTCTAATGACAAGTTAGGTGATGAGTTGAAAATAACATCTCAAAATCTTCATAGTGATTTTAAATTGCACTTCAAATTTCTATGATCCATCTACATATTAAATCTTCAGTATTTTCAATGTTATTAAGCATACAAGTCATACGATGCATATAAATCTCAATTTTAGGCAATGAGCAGCCATCAGGTGTTGTCTGGGCGGGGAGATCAGCCTCTGTCTTGCCAGTCACCGCGTGATTCTAACCTTTCTCCTGCACTGTGTACTCGGCTCAGTCCGGACGCCAGCCACCTGTCTGTGTCTGGTCAGTGTATATCTACTCGGCATGCTCAGCAGATTATTAAAACGAAAGAAATACTTATGGCTCGTAAATCTATTGAAAGATGAATTTATGTTTTCTGAACACAAACGATAATTAAAAAAAAGAGTTGAATTTCAGGTTTGGACAGCAACATCCATATTTATCGCCTTCCTATTGACCCACAACGCGACCGTCCGCTGGAACCGGTTTTCACCCACATAGGGCACTGGGCAGAGATGGACCGGTCAAAGGCAGATATAACTAGTCACATCTGGCATCCATCTGTGCCGAGACTTCTATTATCTGCAGACGGTTATGGAGGATTGCATGCCTGGCAATATGTGGTTGAGTGAACTGTAAGAGCGTGGGATATAAAATGTAGATTGAACTGGACTGGAGTGGTTTATACTTACTGTTTCAGTGACATTAGTTGATGTATGTGTAATGAGTGTCATAGACAACAGAAAGAAAAAGAAGCAAGAGTTACAGAAAGTAACTAAGTAGTATGAAAAGGACAGTTATTGTATGGAATTTAGTGGCTCATACCTTTTCAATATGTAAATGGTCTGGATCCTAAATCTTGGCAAAGGTATTCATTTTCTCTTCTTGTTATTAACTCCAAAGCTTTAAGATTTATTTTTCAGATGAATGTCCTTTTTATCTATCAACGCTTTGTAGAATGAATTACCGGTAAACTATAATACTACTTATATCATTTTTACTATTTCATGAGTTCTTGTCAATTTAGAAAATAGCAAAAATATGTACTTTGCAATTCCTAAATTAAAAAATGTGGTTATCTAAAAAGAACCTAGCAAAACATTTACTTTATTTGTGCCCTTCTTGGGCCATATTGAGACATTCATGTTACATAATGTATTGTTATCACATGGTTGGAATAGATTTTTACTCCAAACAGCATGCACATTTTAATTCCTTGGCATGCATCACAAACATGCCAAGTCACTATCCTGATACAAGAATTTGGTTACATCTTTTATATTGTTATCTGCTTCTACTGTCTGTAGCCACTATATAAGTTGATGATTGAAGTCTACTGGGTTTTTAAATTAATGTTTTATCCACATTTTCATGCCTGTATTGCGCACAGACTCCCTTTGGTGTATGTCTGTGTGAAATATTTAACATTGAAATAAATTCCATTCCACAGAAACAGGTGTTAATAGCCAATGGACATAAGTAACTTGACCTCTACACTCCTGTCTAAGTGTGGTCTGTACATACATGTATTTAAGATTTCACCTATCCAATCTCTTAATACAGTATTCAGTGTGGTGCAAACTGCACGCAGAGAATTAGTTTTTCTGCTAGATCTGTACTAGTTTCTCTGTGAGTGTCTTAGTTTTTCCGCGAGTGTACTAGTTCCTTCCGTGAGTGTACTAGTTCTTTTGCTGGATTTGTAGTTATGCATATTAAATCATGAATTAAAAGTCAAATAGGAACCTAAAATTGTTGAAAATATGCACATATATTTAGAATAAATCCATTTGTCAGATTTCTTAAAAGAAATATCCAATTATGCTGCTAATGTCTCACTGTTGTGTAGATGACTGATATTGTCAAATGTTTTCCTTTTTTGCTTCTTTCATTACCTCAAAGCCAATGATAACTTCATAACTTGTAGAATACTAATAAATGCATCAGGGAGATCTATTTTTATCTTGAAAAATGCTCTCATCATGATCATAATGATATTGTAATAAAAATAAAATTTCTGTACAAGTTTTTTCGCTGGACTAAGATGTAGTGTACAAGTTTTGCTGATGGCTGTAATAGTTTTTCTGCTGGGCAGTAGCTGTTTTCCACAGCAAAAACACCACTTTGCATCTTTATAGCAATGAATGGTATAAAAGAATTATTGGGGCAGATGTTTCTAATGAAAGAAATTTAATCCTATTGTATTAATTGTATATAGTCGACCATGTGAAAGGCCATTTTACTAAATTTTGACTGTTTCTTCAGTGGGACACAATCCCGTGATCATGGGTCTGGTTAATAACTCAGGGGGGATTGATAAAGATACTCTGGAATGTGACACCCTGACTTCCCCATAATGTCCGGTTGTCTAAATACATAAGCTGCCATATTTGTTAGAATCTTGTCGATATTCATCAGTTTAATTATGATGCATCAACTTAATGCGAGATAGTACATGCCATGCCATGTGCACACGAATGATATGAACAACTATATGTAGAATATTCATTTGTTCAAAGTTCTGTTAATCATCTTGAGTTATACTTGTACTTTTGAACTATATTTTTGAAGCTACTTTACATAAGTCTGACAGCGGAGCTCTGGTCTGACAGATAACATTTTGAACAGAGACAGTAACACCTTTGCAAGAAGTGCGTGAGGCTGTTTACATACGTAGCCTGAGACCAGACTTGAACAAAAATGTGGGGGTGCACGAACTTCCTGCCATATATGACAACATCCTGGGGGCCAAGGTCATCACACCACAATCTCGTGATGAATAATGCACTGTGGAAAAAAGGCCATGTGAAGATGGCCGAAAGCTTCAGGTAGCTTCAAAAAGTACAAGTATAACTCAAGATGATGAACAACTATGTATGAAAAGTCTTTTAAGCTATATATTTTTAGGTGTGTCCAAGATTAACCATGACTTCATTCGGAAAACTTATCATGACCACCACCTCCCCGTGCACCTCAACAGTCTGGCTATGGGTGTGGAGGTTTCCATATAAAAGTTTATTTATCTTGAATCCATGTTAAACATAACATGTCATGATTACAATCACATACTGAATGCATCCCTTTAGCAAAACAAGAATATGGGATGGAAGGATAAGTAGACAAAATGTTAAAGTTAAACTGATTGGAGTTTTAGCGGTGTAGACTGGGCTTTAGGTGAATGCAAGACGTGATCTCACTGTGAGGTCACAAATGCGTCACATATAATTCACAGTGTGACATCACACCTGTGATGTCACATCACTCAGTGTGACATTACGTGTGTAATGTCACAGTGATGTCAAATATCACTCAAAGTGGGACATCACGCATGTGAGGTCACTGTGACATCATGATGATCTCACATATAAGATAAGATAAGATAAAGTTTATTTAAAGTCGATATAGATTACAACAATAAACACAAGCTCTAAGGAGCTTTTGATCGACTCATTCATACACAGTCACACATGCGCATAATACACATACACAATACATTAATTACAAATAATTAGAGCATAAAGCGCAGACGTTGCCTGGGTACTGCGAGACCAATCGATGGCAGACCACAGAATGAGGTTCAGGTGGGACCCGACAAGTTGGAGGTCGTAGCTTCCTTTTGTTACCTGGGAGACATGCTCTCGGCTGCCGGTGGCTGTGACGCTGCAACAACAACACGGGTGAAGACAGCCTGGAGGAAGTTTAGGGAGCTGCTGCCTGTTCTCTCATCTCGCCACCTCTCACACAAGACGCGGGGACATGTATACAGTACTTGTGTACGGAGTGCAATGCTCCATGCTAGTGAGACATGGCCCTTAACCAAGCCAAACTTTCAACGTTTGCAGCGCAATGACAGGGCAATGATCAGACAGATCTGCAATGTGAAGCCGGAGAACGTCGCCACCACCAGTTCAAGTGAGCTTTTGAAGCTTCTCGGCCTTGAGGACCTTGACCTCATTCTGAAGGAGAGAAGACTTCGTTGGTATGGCCACGTGGTATGGTCAAGCCGAGCAATCAAGACAGCATGGGACATGCAAGTGGCTGGTATACGTGGAACCGGTAGACCCAAGACTTCATGGAAGCAGGTGACTGAGAGGGATATGAGGGACTGGGGACTCTCAAAAACCGATCCTCATGAGAAAAAACACATGGAGATCCGTGTACGAACAGCCATGCGTGCAGCTAGCCAGCTACCTGAAGGGGGGTCCACTGAAGTGGACGTTACCCCAGCACCTGCACGTTAATCAAAAATGATGATGATGATGATGATGATGATGATGATGATGATGATGATGATGATGATGATGATGATGATGATGATGATGATGATGATGATGATGATGATGATGATGATGATGATGATGATGATGATGATGATGATGATGATGATGATGATGATGATGATGATGATGATGATGATGATGATGATGATGATGATGATGATGATGATGATGATGATGATGATGATGATGATGATGATGATGATGATGATGATGATGATGATGATGATGATGATGATGATGATGATGATGATGATGATGATGATGATGATGATGATGATGATGAATGATGATGTGTTGATGATGATAAAGCAACATAATTAATTAGAGCATACAGTACATTTACATATTTTCCCATTCCAAGATTGTAAGAGATTAGTGAATTGATTAAAATTCCCCACAGATCTTATATATTCAGGCAGGTCATTCCATAGTTCAGCAGCACTGTACCTGAACGATTTTTTCCCCAAATTTAGTGGTTCGTACCCTAGGTAGGTCAACAATATTTGAGTATCTAAAACTATAATTACTATTTTTAAAATGAACCAAGTCATGAAGACACAGAGGAGCTAATTTGTACAAAATTTTAAATGTTTCTGCTGCCATTGTTCTCATTCGTCTGACATGAAGGGAGGGAACACAAGCAATACTTAGAAGTTGTTCGTAAGAGCTATCGTAATCATTATAGATGAAACGTAGTGCCCGCTCTTGAATTTTTTCGAGCTTTTTTGTATTGGTTTTAGAACAAAAATGCCAGGCCAAAGGGCAGAAATTAAAATTTGATAATATAAATGTATGAAAAATAGTAAGTTTGTTTAGCCGAGAGAGAAATGATCCAATGCGTTTTAGGACATTTAGCTGTTGTGATGCTTTACGACACAAACTTCTAATATGGCTGTCAAAGTTTAGCTGGTAGTCAATGCTGATTCCAAGAAGGTTTACAACATCATCACAAGATATTATAGCAGAATCTATATTGAATACAGGATTATTTTTTAGTGTATTGTTACCAACTGCCAGGGCCTGAAACTTGTCAGGATTAGCTTTCATACAATTTATCTTAAACCAATCAATTAATCTTACCAACCGTATTCAATATGTGAAATTCAATGGTGTTAAATCTGATTTTCACATTCATTTATACTGATGCCCTAAAATGTGTAATGAGTTTAAAAGTGAAAAAAAATTTTTACCATTTACACCCACTGACTGCACAAGTTCATCTGGTTCCATTGTAATTATCAAATATGCCGAAAAACACTGTAATAATTGGTTTTTAAAAATGTGATGATTTAAATTCCCAAAATATAGAATTAAAGTTGATAAATTTTATGACAAAATATTACAAAGTTTTATGGTGTGATGACAATCATCTAAATTTAAATGTTTCAAATACTAAAGAAATGGTTATTATACACATAAACTGTGGTTCTCAAAACACTATTAAAATTTAGTATAAAAAATAGCAAGTGGATATAGTCAATACCTAAAATATCTATGTGATTTAATGATGACAAACTGTCTGGTTAACCTCATGTTTGCTACACTTTTTAAAAAATTAAATAAGAAAATGTATTTTGTCAGATTATTGAGGTCACAAAAATCATTAGGAATAAACCTATCCCAAGATAGATGTATTTTCAATCAAAAATTTTAAGTCTATCCAACTGACATAAACCCTGTATTTAGATACATAAAGAAATTTAACAAAATTGTATCATTTTCCAAAAAAATTAAATGTATAAAACCTGTCCGATGACCTTTTTCATTAATTGCCTTGACTTAAATTTTCAAAAAGAAATGGAAAATTTTCAAACCCATTGAATTAACTTTTTACATTATCAAATCAATGGAATAAACAGTTTTACGCTCTTTTATCAAGAACCAATAGGTACAAAACTTGGTAAAATTTGTACCCAAATAAATAATCTAATTCGTGATCTTCAATACTCTCCACATAACAAAAAGTTTTCATCAATTTTAAATGCATTGTATGAAGGTATAAAACTTTCTTTACGTCATAAATTATCAACTGTATCCGAATGGTCAGATTTGTATTTGTATTGTCTAGTTTGTATTGTTATTTATATGTTACTTAAATGTTATGTATTGTTATAGTTAAAAAATTATTTTTCAAAAATACGTTTTAATGACAATTTCACGAATAGTGATTGGGTAAAAAGCTTTGACTCTGAAGTACTTACTTACTTTAAAATGTAAGGCTTTCTTCTTTCTAAGGTACTAATTAAAAACATCATAGTCTGGATGAGCAAAAAGATAGAGTATTGTCATCTGCATAATTATATAAAGTTCCTTTTTTGATAAAATAAAAAATGTCATTGATAAACACATTAAATAAGAGAGGTCCTAGTATGGATCCTTGAGGAACACCTTTACTTATATTTGCCCATTCACTGACAACACCTTCAATTTTAATCTGCTGTTTTCTGTTGGAAAGATAATTTTTCAAAAGATTTACTGAAGACTCAGATAAACCATATGCTGACAATTTACACAATAATATATCATGAGGAAGGCAATCAAATGCTTTTGACAGATCCATTAAAATTGCTGCTACATAATAACTCTTATCTAAAGCTGCTTTCCAGTCCTCTAATAATCTTAGCAAAGTGGTTTGACACCCATGTCCTTTTCTAAATGCACATAGGAAATTATGAAAAATTTTATCAAAGTATTCAGATAATTGATTGGAGAGAGTCTTTTCAAAAACTTTAGATATTATTGGAAGAATACTTACAGGACGATAGTTTGTTACCTCCAATGGGTCTAATTTTTTAAACAATGGTGCAACTTGTGCTAGTTTCAAACTGTCAGGAAACACACTATTTAAAATAGAGCAGTTTATAAGATTAAGAATGTGATGAGTCAAAACAGGGGTACCTGCCTTTAATAATTTTGCAGAAACATTGTCAACTCTGGTGGCTTTTTTTTACATCAATTCTTGAAATAATTTTAGATACTGTTTCTATATCAGTTAGTTGGAATTCAAAAGTAGGGGTCTCTGGTTTGTTTTCTTTTATGGCTATGATACTGGGGTGTGTTTCCCGATCAAATACAACTCCTTTTCCAATACCTTCAGCAACATTTACAAAAAAGTTATTAAAGGTTTCACACACTTTTTTAGTATCATTTACAATTACATTGTCACATTTTAATATGATTTTCTGTTGTCCAGATATATGTTTTTTAGACAAAAAAGGTTTTATTGTTGGCCAGAAATCCTTGGATTTCTGTCCACCAGCACATCTTTCTAAGAAATACATTTGTATTGATTTTCTTTTTAATTTTGTGACTAAGTTTCGCTGTTTTCTGAACATTTCCCAGTTATAATCAGTCCTAGATTTTTCAAAATTATTTCTCAACATTTGTTTGTTATAAATAGCTTTTCTAAGTTCAGCATTCATGTAAGGTACTGGTTGTTTCCTATGCAATCTGGTTTTTACAGGTGCATGTTTATCAGTGACTTGACCGACTTCATTAATGAAAGTATCATATAGCTCATTTACATCTATATCAGGTTTGTATTCGTGCGGTTTTATTTTTTTGTAAATCCTCTAGATAACTATTCAAGTCAAAGTTTTTAAAACTTCTGTACGTACATCTTTTAGGTTTTGCTGAAGACATGACAGATTTTATACCAATAGATATTAGGTGATGACAATCACTAATACCAGTGTTGAAATTTAGTGGCTTTTCACACATATTTGCCCTATTTGTTAAAATAACATCAACCAATGAAGGACTACAATTACTTTTAAAACATGTTGGTTCTGATATTTTGTTGTCCATATCATGTAAATCACATAGGTCTAATAGTGTGAGATTTTTTTCTGAACAAGACATATCATAATTTAGATCCATTTTACTACATGCCAAGTTGAAAATAAGTCATTTACTACATGCTGTTGAAAATAAATGTCACATTTTTGGGTCAAATCTTAAACGTTATTGAATAAGAATTTTTACATCGAGAGTGTGCTGTGTTGTAAAATACATTAGTGTAGATAAAGCGTTTGGATGGTTGGATCTTTTCATCCTTTCAGGTTTATATTTATGACACTACTACTCACATTCAACAAAACACTTAACTTTGCGGCTACCTTCACGGGGCGCCGATTCCGACAGGTGGCGTTCCTGTCGGACAGCAGATGGAGGAACGTCGGGGGGATGCTCCTGCCTTGGTTGAGGTTGAGCTTGGGTTTATTCTGGAAGATCTTGATGGCTTCCACGATCTTACGAAGGTGGGGGTTATCTTCTCTGCCAATGACCTTGGCTACATCGCCCTTGAACTTATGCCCAGAACTGTTAGTGTGGATTTGTATAGCAGACTGGGTGCTATGGGGATCCAAGTGTTCCTTTAACCTGGTCTCCTACCAGGTTCCTACCTGTTTCTCCAATGTAGGAGTCCTGACAGCTGGGGCACATAATGTCATACATTACTCCGCAGAGTTTCTTGGGGTCATCCTAGTCCTTGGGTCTCACGAGTAGGATCCGTAGAGTGTTAAAAGGTTTATGGAACGAGGGCACTCGATGATTCCTGAAAATCCTTTGGATTGTTTCAGAAGCACCTCTCGCATAGGGTAGCTTTACCGAGAACTTCTTGGGCTGGTTGTCTACCAGTTCAACGGGCTCTTCCTTCTGTCTCTTGGGCGGGATCTTAAAAGCCCATGGTTTGTATCCGTTGATCCTAAGTACCTGTTTCACATGTGTGACTTCTTGCTGTCGGTCTTCCTCTTCAGTCACAAGGTGTTCTGCTCTTCGCAAAAGTGTGCGGACCACAGACCATTTGTGTTCCAGATGGTGACTGGACTCCCAGTTCAGATACTGGTCTGTATGCGTGGGCTTACGATACACTGTGACCTTCAGTGAACAGTCATCCTTCCTCTCTATGCAGGTATCTAAGAAAGTCAGCTTACAATCGACTTCTTCTATAGTGAACTGGATACTACGGTTCTGAGAATTCAGGTAGGTAGTGAATTCCTCTATCCTGTTCTGTGGTAGACTCGTGAAGGTGTCGTCCACATATCTGAACCACACCGAGGGAGTGACGGGGGGGGGGGTTCTGGAGCACATTCTGTTCAAATTCTTCCAGCATCAAATCTTTTCATTTTTGTAAATTCGTTTGGCTTCTTTGACACCAGCATTCCACAATTCTTCATCAAACTGGATGCGCAGTCGTGCTCTCTGGTATCATCTGCATTTTCAGTATTGGTATATGAAGTTTCATCTTTCTTTTCTTCAAATATCCTGGGGTCATGGTTTTTATGTCTTTTTAGGCTTGGACTTGCTGCTGAATTTCTCGGAGGAGCATTCTTAAGATATCGTACTTGGTTCGTCTTCCCATCATATTCCACTGATTCTCCTTCTTTTAGATTTGCTGGTACAAATGGATACATTTTAGTTTGTAGCACATTCTGTTCAAATTCTTCCAGCATCAAATCTTTTCATTTTTGTAAATTCGTTTGGCTTCTTTGACACAAGCATTCCACAATTCTTCATCAAACTGGATGCGCAGTCGTGCTCTCTGGTATCATCTGCATTTTCAGTATTGGTATATGAAGTTTCATCTTTCTTTTCTTCAAATATCCTGGGGTCATGGTTTTTATGTCTTTTTAGGCTTGGACTTGCTGGTGAAATTCTCGGAGGAGCATTCTTAAGATATCGTACTTGGTTCGTCTTCCCATCATATTCCACTGATTCTCCTTCTTTTAGATTTGCTGGTACAAATGGATACATTTTAGTTTGTAGTTCCATCTTACCAGTGGCTGGACATAAGATTGGAACTTTTAATTTCATCACCGAGTTTGCATGTAGCTTGCATAGGTGATTTAGAATAGTATTCATTGGTAGGCCCTTGTAGGTACAGTAATAATAGTGGATCTGTGTGTGGTCTTGTGCTACATCCATGTCAACTAATCTACAAAAAAGAGGAAGAAATTATAATTATTACCAGCATAAAACTAGTACAGTTGGAAATTTTCCAGCGTAAAAACCTGTACAGTTCATGGAAAAACTAGTACAGTGAAATTGAATTTTTCTTCTTTTACACTATAAAATACCTAGAATTTTACATTTTCATTATTCTTTGACTTATCATATGCATTAACCAAGCCTTGCAAGTTGATTTGTTGATTTTTAAATTACTGCATAACAATTAAAATGTGATGATATGAAATTGTGATATAATGGACTACACAAAGAGATATTTAGGCTCTAAATCACCCAGACTTATCCTGACATATTCATGCATTATATGTCTAGTTTTATGAAGAAAAAGCTACTATCACTTACCTATATTGTTGTACTATATCATTGAAAATATATTATAAAATGTGCGTTTTGTCCAGCAAAAGAACTAGTACACTCACGGAAGGAACTACATGTAGTACACTCACGGAAAAACTAAGACACTCACGGATAAACTAGTACAGATCCAGCAGAAAAAACTAATTCCCTGCGTACAGTTTGCACCACACTGGTATCATTATAACTTTTAACGTGCCAATATGGGTTATTACTATCACAGGGGGAGGAGCTTATCTTATTGCAATTTTAAAAGGTGTCTGTCAACAGTAATTAAGACATTATTAATATACTCTCTAATGTTCAAACATTCTACATTTTACAATAATCATTACCATTACATGTCTTATTTTGATAACTTTTGATAACATAATCATTTCACCATAATTACTCCGGTAAACCATACTAAAATGTTTTATATGTTTTTTTTCGTTCACATGAATATTGGAAACGATTGAATAATGCTAAATCTCACTTCTGTGTTCATGGTTTATTTATTTATAATGGGAGATGTCTTAAAAAAGGGGGAAGAATGTTAATCCGCCAATTTTCACAGTAATGATGGAGTGAGGAAACGTGATTCTAGCACTTGAAAAAAAAAAAATAAAAAAGAAAAACAAACAAACAATAAAACAATAAAAAGAGCAACAACAAATAAACAACAACGACTGAGTTAGATAAAAATCAGACGAATTATTGTGTTTCCCCAGTTAAACAGACCTAATGACCACGCAAAGTGATGTAAACAAGGCCAGTTCATGATTAGGGGTGACTACACACATCACAGCGTGAACGACCAATCACAGACGTGAATTAGACACACCTTATTATAGAGCGCAAACCATCCTTGTGTTGTGACCTGCATTTCACTTATACCTTGTATTTCATAAACAATTAAGTAACTTTCAAGATACATAGCTACACATTTGCCATGGATTCTGGAATTCCTTCTAAAAAACAAAAGTTGGACGAAAATGGTAATCAGGTATGTATATCTTTTACACACCTTTTAAGTTGGATGTTTAATATGTCAGTTAAAACACAGAGAAATTTGCTTACACTCCTTAGCAATGACATTCGGTTCACATTCTACAATTTTGGCTCCCAGGACCTTCAATAATATCGGCATTCAGGTCGAACAGTTTTTATCAATTGACTTCTAACAGTAGCAAATCAGGGAAGTATTCAATTATGAAATATTTAAAGATAAAATGGTATACTAGTTGATTAATTGGTGAATCAATAGAATTTATATCCTGGACGCACCGTCGACTAGCCCATCAATTTTGCTGGCCGGTGATGGTTTCGGTTTTTACAGTGAACTGACGCTAATCAACCACTTTTACAAATTCAATTGATAGTGTATGGGCAGTCGATTACCACTGCCTGACTTTCACACGGAAAACGTACACATAAAATAACTTTCATGTACACTAGTATTAGTTCAATGCATCGTTTTAGCTATTATAATTTACATCTATCTGATCCTGTGAGCGCAGATCACGTAAAGGATAAACGCAGGACATCCCTTTCTGACTGGAACTCCTGCATTATCATGCTAAAGTGGCGTTCTGTTGCATAGTCAGTGTGTAACATTTAAATGTCTGAAAGTGGTGAATCTTTTGTTGATAAATCTATTGGTGGACATATACCTTGGCAACAACCTTCATGTATCTTTCGTCTAACTTATAGTTCCATATCAATGCACCTCAATGCACACCAAAGAAGCTACCTGCTTTTTCAAGGTTCATTTGAATGGGTCTTGACCATAAATAGCCACTATGGTAAACATGACTATTTATTGCAATTGGGTATATGATAATTTAAAAAAATCTAATCATGTTAAAAAGTTGGCTCATACACCAGAAATCTTCATCACTGAACACTGTCCATGTCCATGATGTTTTTAATGCCCCTCCCCGCATCATCAGCCCCCCACCCCCGCAGTACACAGCCAATCCCAACGTATGTTTTTAACAATATAAGCCCATGTTTGATCACCCCCGTAATCTTTTAAAACCTCTGTCCTTATAAACATAAATTAGACGACCATATAAATTAGATGGCTTCTCAAGTACCGAGTATCGGTAATTATCCATCAAGTTGTACGCAGCCGAAGTCCGACTTTTTCTGAAATGTTGTGCCTTCCAGGATCACAGGAACACTTCTGAAGCACGCGCATCTTCTCTGTCCTGATCGTCTAAGCAGAAGAGAATTTGATAATTTGAAATGCGTTTCCCATTGGCAATGAGACATGTATGATGTGCATGAAACTTGAAAAGAGTTTGTGCATACTTTGGCATGCACGATTTTCCCAGTAAGGTGTAACGTTGCGTTTTTAGCCTGCTCAGACACGTGTTGGACACGGGGGATACACCCGGGATTACACGGACACGGAGGGCAGCACCAGCGTGGTGTTCTCCCTGAAGGAAGATGTGGGAGCGCTGTCGGTGGCGCTCAAAATATTTGAGGTGACATTTACGAAATAGTTCCACTTATTGTAAACTGCTATATTTTTGTGCGCAATGTGTTCTAAATAGCTGTATAGTGTTGACATCATGCATGCAGCTTGACGCTGAAAGAAGCTTGATAATGTCTGTCTTGCTGTATGTTTTACAGAAACATCACGTAAACCTCCTACATCTTGAATCGAGACCGTCTAAGATCCACAAGGAAAACTACGATTTTTTCGTTTCGTGTGATGACACCAAGGGAGGTTTGAAGGACGCTATTGCTGAACTAAAGAAACAAACTTCGTCACTCCATGTCTTGAGTCGTACTCTCGATTCAAGTGACAAAACCGCTGGTTAGTATTTGAAATTATGGAATGATTTTTTGACAATATCTTTGTCATTTGAAATGATTGCATAGAAAACATGAGAAGCAAAAGGAAATATTTCAGAACACAAAAATATTTCAGCACAGTATATATTTTATTTCAACCAATACGTTATCATAGTGTATAAATTTACTTATATTGAGATAAATGCCATTTATAATGTTTGTCAGTAATAATTTTACTTCTAGTTCCCTGGTTCCCACGGAAGATCGCAGACTTGGACCGTTTTGCAAATCAGATCCTAAGTTACGGGTCCGAGCTAGATTCGGACCATCCAGTGAGTTATCTTCAGATATTTACTTCTAAATGTGGGATAAGTACATAACCTATACAGCCGTATGTCAAGTGTGTAACAATTTACTTTTAACTCATAAGTCTGTTAATAAAGTTCATTTGCACAAAATGAAATGACCACAAATATAGGTGTTTTTATGCGAATGACCATACCTATATAAAACTTCACCTGCAAAAGTTTCGCAAAACCTTTTCACAAACACAGGCATTATATTAAAATATTTTATCTCCGCTTTTGAAAAGATAGTAGCCATAGACCAAGGTCGTGAACTGTGCTTTACACTTTGATGATTTTAAACCTCCTTACCCGAAACGCTATAGAGTCTACGATTAATAGAGCTGTGACTCGTAATCTCGTTTTATATATATCAATTGTAGGAATTGACCACGAGATTGGAGTGTCAATCGCAAAATTGAGCATGCTGACGTCTGATTTACCCGAACGAAGGGAAGAATGTCCTATTCTTATGTGTGAAGCACAGACAGATTCTATTGTGTTTTCTCTTCAGGGATTTACAGACGCTGTGTACAGGGCCCGAAGGAAGGAGTTTGCAGATATTGCTTTCCATTACAAACAGTAAGCAGTTCAAATGCGTTTGTGGTACATTCGTAATTCCTTTTGATCCTCTTTGCAATGCTGTATGACATGTTAATGAATTGCAATGTTATTATGTATTGTTAATAAATCCATGGTTAATTAATTGGATAATTCAGCCAGTAATCCTTTACATCTCTCATTAGATCATCGTCGCCGTCTTTGGACAGCAATCGGTCATTAGTGAAGGACTGAAATGGTAGCCTATTGCTTTTGAACGTAAAATGATCTGTTGTACTCTGCACGTAACCTGTTAATATGCAGATCAATTTATCATAAAATAGAAAAAGAAGTCGCAGTACTCTTATCTTGGAACCCATATTAAGTCGTATCATGTATTGCAGCGGTGAGGTCATTCCACGAGTTACATATACGGAGGAAGAAATAAAAACATGGTGAGGAACCATTTCTATAAAACGTATTAGACAATATAAAAGAGTTTAGTCCTATAACTTTCATTGCCAATGATGAACGTCTTAACAACAATAAAGGCATTCAAATGGAAGTCAGTTCAAGTTCATAAGGCCAGTTACCATAAAACACTAGGGCAGATGAATATACGCAATGGAATGCAAACGCTGTAGACGTCATGTAACAACGACAAAGCTTCGTCGATTCCATTCAAATTAATATGTAACTCCATTCATTTTTGCAGTTTCATGTGTTTGTTCATGTGTTTGTTTGCTCATGTGTTTGTTTGTTTGTTTGACTGTTTGTTTGTTATTTATTTGCTTGCTTGTTAATGATGTTTCATGAACGACAGTAATCAGTCTCTCAAACCTTGGTGCACTTAGGGGAACAATCTTCCGAGAGCTCACAAAGCTGTACCCAACTAACGCATGCCAAGAATTCAACCACGTGTTTCCACTTCTGCAAGAGAACTGTGGCTTCCGTGAGGATAACATTCCACAATTACAAGATGTATCCGACTTCCTGAAAGGTAATGACTATTTTGTTTATAACACCGTTTCTTGCCATTTTCATATTGTCTGCGCCACGTGGATTGTACGTTATCTCGCAGCTGTAACGAATAATTCTTGGCAAACGACGAGACAAGTAATCGTTATGCTTTAGTTACATAGCTCGGTAGACGAGGTTCCAATGCGATTTATGCCAGACACCGGCCGGGCTGCCGCAATTACCGGCCGGCGTTTGTAATTTAACACCGCATCGGTGGCAACTCGACCGAAATAGAAGTTAAAATTTTACATGCTCTCACCGAGCTCCACATCATGTAGTCTCATCCTTGCCACATCGCAATACACAATGGCCGGTGTCCGGCCGACTATCGGACTGTTGCGGGACTGTCATGCCAGCAAAAAAGAAATAAGAGAAATAAGAAAAAAAAGAAAAGAAAAGAAATTCTGGAACTGATTTTTTACCAATGAACAACGGAGCATTTTCTGGCATTCTATCATTCCGTGCAAAAATCACCGTCGATAACTCACTCTGCTTGGTCGACCAGCGTGCTCAATTATATGATTGACTGCACGCACGGAGACCAGTAGTCTAAACTATACTAGCACTGTCACATTTTCTATACAACCGCTGACGTTGCATGGTCAAACTGGCAATGAGACTGTTATGATATGATTTATTGTAAAATAAAAACGAATCAGACACTCATTTAGTGTGGATTTTAGTCATGATAGAATGGTATTTGACCACTCTATTGTCGTGTCAATCGTGAAATTGAGCATGCTGACGTCTGATTTACCCTCACTTCATTCGGGTAAATCAGACGTCAGCATGCTCAATTTCATCGATTGACACTCAATCTCGTGGTCAAATCCTACAATATACCTTTGGCGATCAGTTGGTGTTCAGAAGCCCCACCAGAGACCGTCTGCTCATCTGTCAGGCATAGGAGGATGACTGGACGACTATCCGGCAGAGTTGCTTGCACGTCGGTGGAAACAATCGTCCCCTTTTGAAACAGACAATGTAAGGTCATCGACATGGGACGGGAGGTCCAGCCCGTTCACGTCAGCGAGCTATACCGCTGATGAGGGGAACTTGGCAACACCCAGAAAATAAACTGAGCTCCACAAATGCCGGACATCTGCCGCAGAGTTTTGCGACCTACACATTAATCATGAAATTTCCGTTTAGAATCAAATTACCAAAGCGGAACTATAAATGATACCAAAAGCGCATTCTAATAATCTCTTTACAGATTGTACTGGTTTCATGCTTCGGCCTGTTGCTGGGTTACTTTCATCACGTGACTTTCTGGCTGGGCTGGCCTTCCGTGTATTCCATTCTACCCAGTACATACGTCATGGGTCGAAACCTATGTACACTCCTGAACCGTATGTATTTTAAAAAGTATATTTGCCATAGATAAAAATTCCATAAGATATAAGACTTCTGTATATTCAAGTTGAAATGTTGTAATGATGCATACCGTTATGTTACAACACCATACCTACCAAAGACACCGACCGACATGGACGGATTGCTAAGCTTTTCGTAAAATACATGCATATGCTTTCAATGAATAGGGGCTAGGAATAAAATAACCAAGACAAGATTTAATAGGATACTAACTCATGTATTTCATGCAAAATTCTACCTGGGCATTGTATTGCAGTGACGTGTGCCACGAACTGCTGGGTCACGTGCCACTTTTCGCCAACCCAGAGTTCGCACAGTTCTCCCAGGAGATCGGGTTGGCGAGTCTCGGAGCTCCAGACGACTTCATCGAAAAACTGGCGACAGTAATTAGTGCTACGATACCACTTTTATAGTTTTAATTCAATGTGTATTTTATATTACCGGTGTCTTTATTCATTGTATTCGTTTTCCTCATTATTTCTGTCTTATTCACGTAAGATCCGTTTCCCTCAATGTTTCTCGTGAAAGCTGTCCTATCAACCCTTTTATAAACCCCCAATTTCACATAGACGATGATAGCTCCAGATGATCCACAAGACGCCAGACGATGAGAAAAAAAAGTATTGTCAGCTTTTTTATGGTGCCTTGTGTGATATCTTATGGCCAAAACCTATGGGATCGCCTGTCGTAACGGTCTGTGACCTTTCAGATGGGCTGGATGAAAAGGCATGCTCATGGGACGATTCAGAAATAGCACACCATTACACGGGAGCATCTTTATGAATATCGTCAGCAAGGCCACCTCCAAGCAGAAAGACCTTAGCATAATTGATTTAGCCCACCTGAAGTCCCGTACAAATAAAAGCTGGTTCAGATCAACAACTCAATAGTCCATAACGGGGGTCTACAGGTCGAAAAACTCAAAATCAATTCTCGAGAGAAGTGATATATTTCTTTGGCCAAAAACTAGGCTGAACTGTTCCATTTCCTCCAGGAAGACGGCATACATTAATCGTGTAGCATCAGCCATCATTGGCCACATTCGAACTGATGGAATAGACTTCTGTTTCAGGCCTCCATTACTTTCTATTGTAGGCCGATCCCCCCCCCGAACCACCAGATTACTCCAAAACACCGATATCCACCCAGAAATGATTCTAAGTTTCTGGCGTCTTCTAGAGCATCTGAAGCTACCACAATGTGAAAGTTGGGGTTAAACTCTATTTTAGTTACATTCTTACTTAGTGCTGGTGTCAAACTGCAGTCCATATGTACTCTACTTTCAGTGTTACTGGTTTACCGTGGAGTTTGGTTTGTGCAGACAAGCCGGCGAGCTAAAAGCCTATGGAGCTGGCCTTCTCTCGTCATTTGGAGAATTGCAGGTTAACTCAGTCACATAGAAACTTGTTTGTGGTGTCCCATTCAACAATGTTTAAAGCTTGTGTTAATAAGTATGAACAATGCAGATATTAGTACTTTCTTGTTGTCAGTACAAGTAAAGCAAACATCGAGTTAAAACACACGCCTCATCTCAAATAACAGTGACATTCAAATGTATGTTCCAGTATTGTCTTTCGGATAAGCCCGAAGTGCGTCCGTTCGACCCTGAGAAGACATCGGTGCAGAAGTACCCGATCACCATGATGCAGCCCGTATATTATGTGGCAGAGAGCTTCGAAGACGCCAAAAACAAAATGAGGTGATGCGCAAATATTGCCATGGTCTTAGATAATATTTCAATTGTATATCTAGCCATACCTTGAATGGAATCTAAATGAAACACTACCGGTATTCTGGACAAGCAAACGTAGCAAATCAATGAACAGTCTAAAGCTAATCATAATGACTATATTACCATTCATTAGTTATTGAAAGTGATCATTCACTTGATTAATATACGTGGTCAAAAAGATACGAGTTGGTGAAATATGTGGGCAGGTAATGTATCATCCTATTGCAGGATGACTAATACTTAACCGTTGGTACAAACCTGTGTGTGGTTATACCAAGCCTAGCATTACGTCCATTTGTCACCACCCAGCCAGCCACCCAACCACCCACTCACTAGTGCTTACTTCCAGGGAGTTTGCGTCAACCATCCCACGTAACTTCAGCGTGCGCTACAACCCGTACACCCAGTCTGTGGAAGTGGTGGACAACATGGACGACATCCAGACGTTTGCGGCAGACGTCAGAAGTACGAAAATTATATACAATGTTATTTCAGAACCTTGTCATAGAAAAAAAACCCAATAAATATCATATAATTATCATCATCGTTTTTGCAGTATTTAATGTGGGTATGACACGCGGGTTAATGCGCTAAGTATATATTTAACAAATGATTATTCATAATTATAAAGTAATCAGCATGGATATTGATGTTGTAAATCAAGATAAAATGCACTTTATGTTATAATAATACAACAATGATTGCAGTTAATAAAAGTGATTTTAACTTATTTTTGTTTTAAGGTGAGATGACAAGGTTAGAAGATGCCATAAGGAAGTATACGAGCCTCCGATCAAGCAATGACGCACAAAAAACAAGCCCATGGGCGTTTATTCGTAAGAGCATTTTATCTGGATCCATAGTTAAAACCATTTCTCCTAACGCATAAATATGCTGATGGCCACTATTGGCAAATTTATTTGGTGATGCCGGACACCCCTCAGATCACTGCCAAAACATGTACTTTTTGGGTGTATCACTGTGTATTGCGTTTTGTATGCAAAATATGGAATATCCTTTGCACTTTTTTATGACTTTATATTACTAACGGAATAATATAGCACATAGATTTGCTTTGTACTTGCTGAATATTTTTACAGTGGTCGACGATAACAATAAATGTTATTTGACATTGCCGCCAAAGTATATTTTTACTTCTAGTTATGCATCAATTGTTTTTGATTATGCATGTTTTTAGTTGATATACATCTATATATCTAATGATGTAACACAATTGGATGCACAAGTAATATTTTGTTGTAAATAATTCAGAGTTTTGATGATTTTGCCGTGTAGAATAATCAGAGAAAATTGTAAGCTATATCATGAAAACTATATTTGTTAATGTCACATATTAAGACATTATATGACTTATCTTTATAATGATTAGCTTAATTTTCATATGTCTAAAATGTAATAAAGAAAGGATAGTGATAAAATGGTCATTATTTTGGTCATTATTTTTGTACATATATCATTTCCACCAGCTAAGGCCACCAACGTACACTGGCGACTTAATTTGGGTTAAACTTTATTAGAATAGTTAAGTTGACGAATTGTTCAGGTATACCCTACAAACATCCAGGTTTGGTTTAGGGCAGTGACATAAAGCCTGCCTTACACATTAGCGAATTCTACCTACGTAGTTCTATAGTTGCACTGGCGAATTGGCAAATTCGTCGGGAAATTTTGAACATGTTCAAAATTTTTGAACGAATATTAAGTTTGGTTAAAGTTCACTTCAAATAGTTATGCTGTGTCTCGGGATCGCAGAATATTCGCACATACAAGTATTAAACACTTCGTTTGCATCGGCAACTTGTATACCATGCATTTTTACTACGTTCAATGGCGCCACATTACGCCCAAGTTGACGACGTGACATAATACGTGCAGATGCGTTGCATTGGTTCGCCCATGATCGCTCAAGTGTAAAGCGGGTTTTAGATTGTGGAAATAGTAGTTGTGTTTAGTTGTAGACCTGTTGACTAATGTTATCAAATAAAATAGACATGGACACACATTTGCATAGTATTGTGTTCTTGTTATAATAGTTTTTCTTGCAAAAACACACACAAAAACTTAAGGCTTCATAAAATTAATAAAATGTTTCTCGTCCTGCCTATTTTCCTACACATAGGAGGGAGATCAATTTTATTTTTTATTTTTTATTTTTATTTTTGCTGATTTTTCCCTTATATTATAAAAAAAATTGAGGAGGGATTCACTTTTTTTTTTTATTTTTATTCACTAAATCTTTCATTTTGAATATTGGGCCATGAATAAACTACATGTGTTTTGATTGTATGTGAACAATGTCTTTCTATTATCAAAATCATAAAACATCACTTAAAAACAACTTTTATTGTATTGAGTTGCAATAACAAACTATTATAGTATAATATAGTATACTATAGTATAATTAAAGAAGTATAATATCTAATGTGCATAGATCTAGCAAACAAATGACGGACGGGGCCGTCTTGTCTGCAGCCAGGCGGGAGGGCCATTTTATTTTTTATCACTGGGGAGGCAATAAAAATGTTCAGGAGGCTGCACTATATACAGGAGGGAGGGGACGAGAAACATTTTATTATTTTTATGGGGCCTAACAAAACAAAAAACAACATCAACAACTGAACATCCGAAGCAGGATTACGCTTCACTTGATTAGTATTCGGTTTTTCCAGATTGTAGTTTTTAAATATTATTATTATTATTCACTAGAATACCATGCAAACAATTAGTAATTATACCAAATATAATCAGTGATAATGTCCAAATTCCCTTTAAAGCAATTCATATTTGTGTTACAACATCTTGTTTCCTTTATTTCTGTCTACATGCAAGTCCATCTACATTCTTCTTCAGTCTCAAAATTGTTGGCGTTACCCTCGCAGCCTCCGTACACAAACGGTAGGCAATCGGCATCAGAGGCACTGCAATCAAGACAGCGCTTCTTGTAATCACAGCATATGTAAAACAAAGTAGTATGGCTAGGGATCGTTCACAAAAAACGTCAACTGATGTTTGGCGTTTTTTACACCCCACCCTCTGTCACATATCAGCATCTTTGCCTCACCCCCTCCTCCTATTACTATTTTCAACTACGTATATATGTTGAGGCCACAAATCAAGTGCTATCGGCAAGAGTTTGTCAGACAAAACAACTTAATAGGGACTAAAAAGTCATAGTAAATGACCTACATGGTGGTGATCAATGAGCCTAAAATACGCACTGAGGAATGAAAATAACGCATAGGCCTAAAAGTATTTTCATTATTCATTATTCAACACATGGTTTCAGTTGCTCGTCACATGGGCAAACAATTGGAGCCGTTTTTCTCAAATGCTTCTTGCAGTCAGCACGTACTAGCTATAACTCGAGCAAAAGATAATTTGTGTAATTAAATTATCAACTTACGGTGTCGGATATGTTGAAATCATCTTTTGCTCAGTCTATATTTGACTTATGCGGATCCATTTAAAACAGAACAGAGTAGATCTCTATAAGGTTAAAAAGGCACTTAAATTTTATGCGGATCCAACGGTGTACGCACCTGTAGTAGAACCTGTTATAGACGCCATCACACGGACCGACGTCTGGTGGCAGCTTACAAACGTCGTCTGCGTACAAATAAATATTGAATACAAATCACAGTTTAATACAAGTTACACATGCGCTTACAAAGTACCCCCCCCCAATAAATGCGGCTGCGCGACTGCTTCACCGTGCGACAATGATGACGTAACGCACTCTACCCCCGGGACTCTACCATTATAACGTACGTAAGATTTAGACCGTTTACAACCCAGTGCAGTTTTGAGTTAATATAAACGGTAATACAAGCCAACAAACAACTATACTAAATACTTATATTTATCATTTCAGCCTGGGTTTGTTTTATTATTCACAATTAGTTGATATATACATATACACTTTCCAGGGTGGTCGCAACATCTTCATCGGGCGAGACGTCAGCAGAGAGGCCAGGGCCAAGACCCCATTGTGTGTTCCTTACCAAAGAAGCTTATCAAAGAAATTGGCCCCTGTGCTTCGAGAACATGGTAGCAGCATGTTTCATAAGCCCTTCAACGCTACCAATTCCATGCTTCCCGCTTTGAAGGACAAATTTCCACTCAATTCGAAGTGTCGTAGGCCTATTTTCTATAAGATTCGATGTCAAGTTGTCCACAGTACCAATACACGTCTATTTAGGTCGCTGATAAGACCCTCAGTATTCGAGTGAAGAAACGTCAGAATAAAAGAGTGCCAAGGGCTATAGGAGACCACACAAGGGGCACGGAGGACAGGATCAGTCTGAAAAACTAAGATCTTTGCGCATAAAGAAAAAAAAAACAAACCCCCTAAGAAAATCTCAAAGGCGAGAGATCCACGTACGCCAACCCAGGATGAATCGGGACACAAGCTGCGACTTGGCCCTTCGCGGTGCTTCAACTGTCTCGTGGTGTTGAGGTGTTTTGCAATTATTGTTCATTGCTGATTTTGAGGACTAATTTTCTAACATTTATATTCGTGTAAAATGCTATAAATATGGCAGGATGAAGTAGACTTTGTATGCTTTCTAACGTGGTGCCTATTAGCAACAATAATGCTTCGACCGACGAAATAGAGAACGCAAATGTTATGGACCAAAATAATACATGTTATTACCTGCTAGTCCCTGCTGTTATATGACTGTTACCATACTGGTGGTCATGTGACCAACTGAGGTTTTCATGTGGAGTTTTTTTGTGGACCGATGAAGATGTTGTGGCACCTTCGAAAGATTCCCCGACTCAACATTGACCAGTTTTTATATATCAACTAAATTAAGAGTATATATGACAATGACAAATATGGTAAATGATAAAGTGAGTGACGAATAAGATAATTCAGCCTTACCTTGTCCGAAGACATAGACTAACATGCACATTAGGACAAAACTTAGAAATGTTACAAAGACGAACTTCATTTTCATAAAACAATGTGAACACTGCCTATGATGTTTTATCACGTTCAGTGTCATGTAAAAGATAACGCTTATCAAGTTATATTTATATGCACATTGATAAATATATTGACATACTAATTGAAATTGAATAAGTAATGTTAGGAGTCCACTAGGACCCACTAGGCCCGCGACAAATGAATTCCAGTATGCGATATTGCAATGTGATATAGATCTAACGCCAAATATCTTACAACATGTGCCCAATAACGTGGAATGTCTCAACAAGCGCTCAGTGAAGCGAGTGGCGCGAAGCACGGATTTGTCACCAAGAGAATTTTAAACTGTTTAAAATCTTCATGGTGCTAATTTCGACGCCGAGTGTCCCAAACTAGAATCACCAAGTGACTCAAATTGGGTGTCATTTGGTGTGTTTAGCGCACACCTAAATAGCACCCAATTTACGTCACTTTGAGACTTTCCACGTCATTAGGCACCCGTTGTAAGACATTTGGCGTTATTTCAAATTGGATATCGCACACTGGAATCAGTTGTCGTGGCCGTAGTGGGTCCTAGTGGACTCCTAGCATTAGAGTGACTGTATGGCACTCTGAGGATCAGATGTCAAGATGTAATGTGTTACATCTGATGCTCAGAGTGCTTATGGATGCTGGCGCGAGATGAATTCTGTTCAACCTTTTCCGCCGCCATCCTGCCTCCTGACGTTCTGACTTCTGATGCCCACACTAGGGCTTGCAATGTCCTCAATCTTGTGGAAAGGATTGCTGTCAGCTCGAGCTCGAGCTACAATCCTGGTGGTTGGATCTGGCTAAAAGATTCAAAGAGAAAACTCATGTTCATGATATACTGAACATACATGTATGTCATGTTTTGATTTCGTCAACATGCATAAATTCAATACCCACATTTGATGAATATCGGACATTGATTCATGCATAGTGACCTCAAAATCATGACAAATTTCGTGATCGCTGATTAACACACTGTCTCCTCCGCAGATGTAGAACCATACTTTCTCCCGTGCATTAAAAATACCATACAGATATTCCATATACAAACAAGAATCTTCACAGGTAGAATACAATTTACGTGTACATAAACTCATTAGCAACAAACACACGTTACTTTCACTATATGATAATCAAGCATTGATATTTACCCTACTCTCGATATGACAGACGCAGGCCAGCACAACAAGCAGGGTGATCACCAAAGTCTTCATCTTCTCTTCTGGGTGTAGTTCAGCAATGATGTCACTAATCCACTACAGTTGGTGCACTAACACGCGGCTACAATGTCCTAGATGAGTTTTGATGCTCCAGGATGAAACTGGGGGCTTTTAAATACTGCTGCAAACATGCTTTGAAGTTTGATAATCTTTGATTTATGCATCCTGCGTGCATGCTTTGAAGTTCTTGTTCACGTTGATTCATGCATTTAATGGACGTTGATGACGTCAATACTCACCTTTAAAGTAATAATCAAGATGACTGTATCACAAAACATGACAAAACTATAAAAATTTAGCCATTGGAATGAGCAGTAAAGCAAATGATTAATTCACTTGAAGTAAGCTAAATTCAATATTTGAACGGCAGCAGGTCCTATCATTAACAGTTGTGTTTTTACATAAATTGAATAATTTATAGGTTGAAATAAAGTAATAATGACAGAAGTGACTGTATCGCAAACCATGATAAAACTATCAGCCGATTAGAACGAGCTGTAATGGTTAATAAAACAAAAGTTTAATGCATTGCATATTAATACGTTTTTACACTGCTTACAATATTATTTTGTTGCACGATTTACATTCCAGGTAACAATATTTTGCATTTATGCTGTAGAATCAATTTTCACTACGACATATTTTACAACATTTTTCTAATACACCGAAATGTAAATGTAAGTACATCTCCATACCTCCACCCTTGTCATTTTCTGGATCCAGCCAATATGGGTCCAGGTTAGGATCGCCAGGAGCCCGAAATTCACCTGCAGCGTCTATTGTGTTTTCAGATGGGGAAGATTCTCTTGGTGGCCAAATTGACGATTTCTTGCAGGCCACACACACTCTGAGTATCAGATGTCATGAAGAGACCTCTGACACATAAACTATTGTATTGAAAAAATTCTGACCAAGCACATGCTGTTAATTGATATTCATCACAGGAGTGTGATGAATATAAATGAGGTCTTTTGATCAATCCCGGCTGAGCATCACATGGATGTGGCGGGTTCAACCATTCAGGTTGATGGGTGTGGGGGTTCAAGCAATGAGGCTGCAGTATTTAGACAGGTCACATGAAGTGATAAATCATGTTAATCCACTCTCAGGCCAAACATTTCTGAGGTTCACTTGCTAGACATCTGATGCTCAGAGTGGCCACGCGCGACAAAACACTACTCCTCGCAGCACGCGGTCGGATCGGTCATCACGAAGTCACATATCGGCACACATGGGAAGTGACATGGGTTCGTAGGCGACGGGATAGGATCCTCGAACTCTATCGTCTGGGTTGACGGACCTGTGACAACGATAGGCAAGTCGCGTACACCCGCACCCCAGCGACGCTCAATGTGGCTGGGACATCAAGCGGACCCGTGAGAATCGTTCTCGCAGGTTGTGGGAGTTGACACTCACACCTGTAGGGGTTAGACTTGTGAGTCTAAGGACAGTTCGACCTGCAAGTGGCCATCATCGCCATCGGACCATAGGTCAAGCAGCGTCTTCTGTATATGTAGTTTTACAGCATTTTGTGCATACATTCCTGCAGCGGGCAACTTTCTATGTGCATTTTAGGTCCAGAGAATCTCACTTCACTTTTTTTATTTAACAGTGTGTAAGTGACTAGCATTGTGCACTGAATGTGTTGCAAATGCAATTATGTTATAAATGAACAATTGATTGACAAGTGTGCTAATGAGATGGTGTAAAATGGAACGTGGTGGTAGCAAGAGTTAAATCACGACTATAAACCTCCATAAATAAAATGATAAAGAGTTATGTGCTTCCGTGGCCGAGTGGATAGGGAGTTGGACTCGTGACCTGGGTTCGATTCCCGGTCGGGTCTGATGGTAGGTGTTGAGCAAACCTACCTCTAGCAGGTTGCACACTGCTCCGTGGAACTCTACATTAGCACGTCTGACCTGGTGTAAATATGTAAAGTCGCTAGAGCACTCACTGTTAACGGTGAATTGCGACTATAAACAACCACATTTACATTTACACATTTTATAACAACAGTATTGTATTTTCCGTTATGATGTCTTCGATTTAATACAACTTGAGTATGTTCATCACTAGAGTACACAGGATGTTTTATTAACTGCTGTATACACTGATCGTAGCATTTGGCGAGTATAAACAGACTTTTACGTGAACTACTGTCCCACGCCTACTCACCAGTCCCCAACCCTGTTCAAACGAACTGACCAATTACCCAATTCCCGCTGCCCGTCCCTTTAATCTGTTACTCACCACCTGCAAACGACTTCTTAGATTCGGTTTATGCGTCAACACCCGCTAATAGTATCGATTTGTATCTTTGTCAAAAACTTCTGTATATTGTCTTTTGATCCAATGAAAGGGTCAATTACTGACCGCCCTTGTTTATATTATCCCCAGTTGTTCAATTCACACTTGATTGTAACTAGGGCCATACATCTATCTTTACTACCTATAGCTCACTCGTGTATATATACCTTAAATGTTGTAGTGTAAAGTAATAACATTATTTGCAAAACCGTAGGCCTATATATGTTCCTCAACTCTCGCCCTGACCGAAGCTCTGTGATGACAATATGTGGGTTAGCTCTCAATAAAGTGTTGCTATGAAAAGAACAGCAGTGTTGTTTCCAATGTATCTATGATTATTTCCTAAAATAATATGCGGCAACCCTTTTATCCCATATAGGGACCTACGGGGTATTTTCAATATCGGGCGGCTTAACGGCAAATCCCCACCGCCCGAGCCAAGAGCCTGCGCTATGAAAAAGCTGTCATGTGATGCGTTTGTAGGCCTGATATGGGGCTATATAGGATTGGACTTCCTTGAATAATGAGGGGCTCACCTCCGACAAGGTGGACAAGTATAGGGACCTACTGAAGCCCACATCCCTATCGGGCGGCGGGGCCCTGTTCTTAACACCCACCTGACATCAGTGTTTCTAACTTCTGACCCATGACCCCCCCACGGGTTTGTAAATCAAACATATGACCCCCCATGGGTTCGCAAATCAAACATACGACCCCCCCACTCCGAAATATATGCCTGAAATATGAACTTCCGACCCCCCCACTTTAGTATATATAACTTACCTAGCATATGACACCCCAATTTCCACATGCCCTGTGTATGCATTAGTATAGCATTGTACAGTCATATCTGCTGTACAAATTTGCAAAAAATATTTAGCTACCGGTATATGAATGAAACTATGAATGAATGAAACTAGTTTTTTCCCCCCCCACTTGTTAAATGCAATACTAGTAAACAAAATGCAATACAAACTGTATACATTAACTTGTCATGATATGAAAGGACTGGTGCTATTTAATTGAATTTAGAGAAAGCGATTTAATCTTTAATCTGTTATTTTGAAAAAAAAAAAAAAAAAGAATTTATATTGTATTTTCCGAAAATAAAAGTTAGTGGTATCGAAAGACAATAAACATAATATAATTCAATCTTGATAAAGGGTTTCATATTCCATTTCATAAGTTGCTTGCAGTGGCTCAGACAATTGTTCTAACATAAGAGCCGGTCAGCTATTATCAAAAACTCTAAATTCAATTAATAGCACCAGTCCTTTCATATTATGACAAGTTGACTTTGAAATATTTTTAAACAGTACAAATTCTTGGGGAAGACACTTGTTACTTCAAGAAAAACTTTCCATCCAATCACTAAAATCCTCTGTCAAGCATTTTGGCAAATATTAGCAATTCAATCTCATGTGTTGAGTGTTGACATATGAAACTAGGTACAAAATTACAAGATATTTTATACAACCAAATAATTGATCACATACCAAAAAAAAAAGATCGGGACATTCCACCAACATTTATTAAGAAATATAAACGCTTGCCACGGCCCTTTTCAGTAAATTTACAAAATTTGAACATTTGACCCCCCCATACAGTAAAATTTCAAGAATCATATTTGACCCTCCCATATTCTTCCATTTTAAACTTTCCCCCCCCACAACTTCCATTTTGAAACTTCTGACCCCCCCACAACATTCAAATTCAAACTTCTGACCCCCCCACAACATTCAAATTCAAACATCTGACCCCCCAGTTTTTTCCTCACAGTATAGTTTTATTTGTGCGAAAAACAAAATTAAGTTATGGAAAATAGTATTCAATTATAAATAAATTAAAATGTTGATGACGATCATGCTCTTCCAATAAGACGACCTTTTTACAGATGTCCCAAACCACCACAACACTTGCGTTTATTTGACTTTAAAAATGTTCATACAGCACTCATTATTGGATTAAAGTTTTTTAAGCATGGCCGATAAGGATACTGTCTTGAAAGTATCCACTGCATATTTAAAATGTCCAAATCTACCTACATGTCCGTTGCTCGAAAAGCTGTGAACATGACACACGTTAAAGTAACAAGCGCGTGGTAGAGATAAAATGTGAACAGCATACATAATCACATGAAATTTCACGTGACCATGTATTCGGCCCATTATAAGTAAATGTTGCAGAGGTCTAATTGTAAATTAACCTAATCATATAGTAATGTTGAATTTTCTTTTTGCTGAATTGTTTAAATATTTCAGACTTCTAACAGTTCACAGTATAGTATTATGTTGCGCGAAAACAAAATTAAGTTAAAAACAATTATAGGAACTAATAATGTGATTTATCAGGACAGTCCTTGGACACAATGGCAAGTGGGATGACGAGCATGCGTATGATACCATATACATATACACCTATTGTATACAGATAGCTCTGTTGATGTCTTACGAATAGCATTTGTGTAGAGCACAATTATATTTCAAATACAAGTCCTAAAACATATATGGATATATTTTAGTTAATAGTGGGTTTTTAAATCTAAAGTATCATATCTCACGGCTATGTACACAGTATAAAGATATTGTAACTACACAACATATAGATATTGTAACACTGAATATATCATATGTACATTGTAAAAGAGATTACTGTAAATCTACGATGCATTTCATCTAGCTTTATATCAATACATCAGCCCTCATTACTGTGGGATCTGTTACTGTCAAAACAAAACTAACTAAAAATGCATTTCACGTTCAAGATTAAGTGGAAATGTCAAGTTGAACTGTTAATGTCGGTCTAGAAAAGGTAATGGTTTTTCAAATATACACACAGGCGCCCGTTGGCCCTCTATAGAAATGTCAAATAGGTAGTTATACTATTTTGAGGCACTGATCTTCATAGATGTATAAGAATATCGTTAACACTGATGTAGGTTTAATATTCTAAAAACAGAAAAGGTAAAAATTCATGTAAAACTTGGCCTGTATAAGTTGGTTCTCGAATTACATGTAGGTGTGGGTGTGGGTGCGCATCCGTGGGCGTGAGTGATAATTGAATAGCACACAAAGCTGTTTTGAAGTACGTTTTAGGGTGTAAAAAGAAAAAAAGTTGACCCCTGTGGCCCATCCCCCAAGTGATGTGTCGATGCATGCATGTGACAGTGTTCCAGTGGCACGTCCAGAAGTCGCTGTCCCCCCTGAATTACTTGCCACGTCTGATTTGTGGACTACCCGCTGTGATTACCGCAGACATGTGCAAATGTCACTTCATTAACACGGAGCCTGCACCTCTGGACACTGTGTCGCAGCGTGTGTCTTACTGCTGCCCGTTTGTCGTGATTATAATGTGAGCAGTGCCTACTGTACACAGTCTGCAACTCTATTCATTGTTAACGGGTAAAATCTTGTGAAAAAGAGGACAATGTGTGTTGAAACATGGGAACTACTGTAAAACTAAATCTAACGTCCTCCGTCTAAACATCTACAACAGGAGCACAAAAAGACGAAGTAAACAAACGGAGACAATCTGCTGTATTCAACAGCACAAAACGTTCATATGCACTTGTTAATCTTGGGGGGTCTAACCACTGACACCACTATTATGAGGTGTAGTATGTTTATGTACACTTTGCCGAGTTTATTGCTTTACACAATGGCACTTGTCTTATTGGGGACGATACTAGCAACATTATATTCAGATATTACGTCCTAAAGAGAATATAATCTTCTAAAGTGTTCTTTAAAAAGGGAATTGACATCAGCATGCACACTATTCTGCAAGCACCATACGTAATACACCTCGAACCACAAAATACAACAGTTGATATTCTACTAAACATGCATCATGCCCAGAATTCAAATCAGACCACCAACTAATCATAGAGACTACACAAACATCAATGGTATGGAGTGGGAATTATATGAGAGGGAGGATTATTGCAAGGGCTTTGAAACGCTGCGTGCGACAAACCCCAACCCCTGATTAATAGACTAATAATATGCCACTGTGTTGCCATGAACACTGACTACTCGAGCAACAATTGGGGAACGCCTCTCCGTCTATGTGGTAAATGGCTAGAAGTCACTTGATTGTCGATAGCAGATTCAGTTTTTTAAATGAAGAAAGATGGGGGTGGGCGCACTCAAGACATCTCAGGGGTTTCGTACCTGTGATCGATAAAGTTTATGCCCAAACGAAATGATTTTTTTTAACGCAAAAATGGTCGGATACGGGACGCTGGGGATGTCTCATAGGGGATGTCCATGTAAATTTTTATGCTGGGGGCACCCGAGTGATTGCAAACTGACATGCCAATACATAATACGCCTCAAATAGCTACACGTACATAAATTACCAATGTGAGCGAGTGTGTGGTGGAGATATGTTGTTACGTTGGCACACTTTAACAATAACAGGTTGAAGCCATGGGACGAAGGCCATTGACATGAATAATGAATACCTAGTATATCAGAAGCCCACTTTCTCGTTCACACGCGAGCGTTGTCTACACAAGTTACAGACAACCAATGCATTTATGTTTGGCACGGTGTAAATCATGTCAACAATAAAGAGAGACAACGGAACTAGATGTTAACACATGAATTATTAAAGGCTGGTGCATACACACACACAGATTTTTATTGAGCAGTTCTAGTCTACAGCTACAGCCTGTTGCTGTGCGCCAGGCAAAGGGTGCAAAAGACAGCCGAAAATAGAGGAGTGACAGTCTGCAGACGACTGCTATTGACCATCTTTTTCACATGTTTGCTTCTGTTCAGGCCCACCATCCACTGTGTTCATTGACTGATGTATTTTTAGACAAAAGTAGAGTGCTAGCCCAAAGTAAGGGTGCGAGTGAAATTATATCAGAGGGATTATCATGCAATGTGTTTAAAAAGTTTCTGTGACATACCGGATGGTGGCATATTCGTGATGTGTTAGTTATGTCATTTTTATTTGAAATATCTATTACTGAGTTAGCCACACATTACAGATACTCACGTGCTTCATGTTTAAGTATTATGATACTAAGTAACCTTTCCAGCACATAAAAGAAGATAAAAAGCCAATACTATAGCAAAAAGAAAACAATGGATTTATGGGGAGATTGACTTTCACTTTGAACTTAGTCTGCATATTAACTATGAAATTCACATTCACCACGAA
The DNA here is from genome assembly GCA_019095985.1 of Streblospio benedicti. Classification (NCBI taxonomy): domain Eukaryota; kingdom Metazoa; phylum Annelida; class Polychaeta; order Spionida; family Spionidae; genus Streblospio; species Streblospio benedicti. The sequence continues at coordinate 37,064,012 of CM032667.1, read as the reverse complement.
ACTCAGAAAACGACACACACAATCTTTGTAGCAGCAACGCCATGAATTTGTATCCTTGATAATGAATTAAGATTTACCTGACCAACCTTACCCCCGAAGGATATATGACAGTTTGTAGTAGGATATATTAACAGTGCATCGCGAGATGTGAGAGATTCATTTTGTGCTGAAATGGATAAGTGGAATACATCAGTGAGACTCGCCAGCTGAAGAGACACACCAGTTTTGTTCTGCAATGGAGGCACAAACACATATCAGTCCACAAGTGCAAGCAAATCTCAAACGTATGGTTACAAAAATCCGGGCTAGAAAGACAGCAAATAATCATAACAGTATGTAAAATATATAGATCATTTTTATAGATATAATCTTGAAGATAAAACTGATTTGCATGCTTCATAATACGTTACTCTAAATTATAACAAGACATACGACAGAGGTGATGGTGCCATCGTCTTAAAATAATGAGTGACTATATTTTAGTGAAGGATTGTCAGGATTTACATTTTTATGAGGACTGGTAAAATGTAAAACAAACCAGTTAGACGTATATAATGGGGTAAAAATGTGTCGAATTGACCATCTATCTCACAAGCTTCACTCATTCATATTCAAGTAGTGAGTCGTTGAAACAAATCTACTAATGAAATTCACATGTAAAACACCGTATTACATGAGTTTCACATTACTAATGCATTTGATTTGAACACCTGGGACAACTGTCTTAAGGCTATGGCACATCCGGCAATACTGCCCTCCTAATGCCAAACACTCGTGGAGACCGTTTGGATCAATGTGTCCAGTACAGTGAAAGTGCGTCGAATGTACGTTTTTTAGAGTACGGACACAGAAGCGAAAGCTACTACTGTATATATTAATACTACCTATTAAGCAGTCTGGCCGTAGGTCGTCTGTACGGAGCCAGTACATTAGGCCATACGTCTGTATTTGCCATAGACATCGCACACAAGAAAATAGCGTGCTGTCAAAATGTCCGCACCCCGGTTGTGCCCTTTGCGTTAGTAAACCATACCCGACCGGCGCCCCCCAATCCCTTAAAAATTCTTAATATTTTGGAAAACACATAAAATGAATCTATACTCATCGCAACAGATTATTAGCATACATAAATAGCAAGCTCACGCAAATGCAATGCAAACACAGGTGTGGGCAGTGTGTCTATCTCCGTGTCGCCCCCGCCGGCGGCTCCGGACTCCGCAGCGGACGGCGATGACAGCAGTGACGAGGAGATGTGGAGCCTGCGCGGCCGCCTCACGTCCAGCTGGAGCCGACTGCGCACCCGCCTGTCGCAGCACCGGCAGTGCCGCAGCGGTGGCGGCAAGGACGAGTCGAAGAGACGCGCCGTCACGGTGGAATACATGGAGAATGACAGGTGATGAGACACAGTGACAAAGTTTAGTGGGGCCCCTGGCCGTGATTTGAAGTGGAGTCCTTTGACCAGAGTCGTGACATTTTGTCATGACTCGCGACATGTTCATTGTTGTTGTAAGAAATTATAACATAAATTGGGGTGCCTGATGCCCCATTTCATTTGAAGTCAGTCAGTCAGTCAGGAAGTCCAGCAGCCAGGCAGCCAGGCAGTATCACAAACAATTTCCGTTCCAACCAATTTTCCCTCTATTGAGCCTTGCGGCAAAATATTTTACAGCAAAAATTGCTTTCTGAGTAGATTCCACAACAGTCTTAGTGCGTAGTAAGGCTATTGGCAAACCATATGTATTCATGCCAATTTAGGTAAAAATGATCAAATTCGACATGCTCACAGCAATACGAATGAGCACAAATTACATGTAGAATCACAATATATAGCACCATGCCAATGACCCGCGTGTTGCCCCCACAGCGACTGTCCCGGGGCCGGCGGGGGCGGGGCATCGAGCGAGGAGCAGGACGAGCCGGGAGAGGATCTGGACCTGGACATGCCGGACCACAACTACTCTGCCGCACTCACCATGACGGACCTGCGGGACGGCTGCTTCACGGCGCACCTCAGGTAATGGGGCATGCACACCGATTCGATTCCTGATCGACTCGGCTTTTTGGGGGTTGAGCAAACACATACTTACGCAGTTTGACATATCTGCTTGACACCTCCAGGCTCGGGGGGGGGCGAGCCTACAGGTTAATTAGTTACAGGTCATAGCGATGAAAGCGTGAGTGAGTGATTATGAAAGTGATTAGTATTATGCGTTGCAGGTGCGAGTATGTGAGAATAACCAATTGATCAATAGGTGTGCCAATGTATAGTGTAAAAATGGAAAGTCACAAGAACGAGGCTTAGAGTACGACTATAAACACTCCACATTTAGTTAATTCCATCTTGTTTTTACGGCTATGCGGGTGACGTAAAGCACTTGTTAATATGCATTACATTCATAAGCCTTGACTAAAAGTCCAATCTCGAGAGTGCAACATGCACGAAATAGTTTATCCAATGAGCAATATTTGTGGCAGCATGGACAAGTTGCCGCGCGGCGACATCATCATCCGCCTGCGCAACTACAAGATGGAGATCATCGTGGGGCGGCGCGCGGCGTCCCGTGTGGACGACAGACACCGCATCACGTGCCCCGTCAGGTAGTACCAAGTCTCAGGGATGGTCACCTATTAGTACACTTCTCAATATACTTTTCATTGACCAACGAATAAGTGTCTATTTAAGTCTAAGAAAGTGTCACTGGATAATGCCCATTTACACGTAAATCGCAGACAGATCCGATGCATGCGTATATTATTTCTCCGTATCTCCCCAGGTACGGCGACATCGACATCCCCATCTACGTGAATCCGGCCACGCTGAGCTTTGAGATGGACGACGAGACGAGCACGCTGCACGTGCGCGGGCTCACCAAGGGCTGCTCGGCCGCCACCAGCCTCTCCACACTGGATCTCTTCCAGGACCAGTGCCGCGTTTCAGGCGCCTCCTCCCCCAAACATGGGTCTTCATCCGCTGCGTCCTCTCCCAAGCACGGCGGGCACAGGTTGTCGTTCAAGGGGAAGCGGCAGCTACAGAGGAGTTATAGTGAGAAGGTTGGTGGCGGCGGCGGCGGGGTTGTGGGCGGGAGGAGGCAGCTGAGTGTGTTTAGGTCAAGGAGCAGTTCTTTTAAAAATAGGTCTGTGAAGGAGTGAGCTGGTGGAGGAATGAAACATGGCTTATGAAGTGAAAGTCTGGTGGGTTTATAGAGTCTATGATGTGGACTGAAAATGTGTATGGGTATAAGATGCACGAGACGTAACGCTATGGAAAGTGATGCATGTCATTGTTATATTATATACAATATATTTACATGAAAGTATTGTACATTCAGTAATTTGGAAACCGTCAAACTGTATTCAGTATTTTCGGCATAGCATAAAAATTACTCAATAATACTATAAGGAATGTTTAAGAACTTTAATTGTCTCTGAATTTACGGTCTTAGAATGTATGTACTAATAAGGTTGAAATTAAAATGCAGAACTATTAATACGTACCTTCTTAGACAGTAAACGTCAGACGTATAATGAGAAAAACTCCCCATAGTCAGATCAAAGAACGTAGTCACAAGAACATTAGTGTTACAGCTTTAATTTAATAAAGCAATCGTCTGGCGACAACATATAAAGTAAGCCACGGGAACACATAATGCCAGCCAACAAGAGAAGAAAACGTGTAACCAGCAAATGAGCTGAGACATATTTTAATGTGTTATATCAAAATGCACTATTTGCTTCCTGTGAAAAAAACAACAGCAGCATGGTTATAAACAAAACTGGGTGAGTTTGTAACATGAATTATTTTATCAGGTGAGTTCTTGTGGCGTATCACGGCAAGCCCGAAGGGCGAGCCTGATGCGTTACAAGAACGAATCCTGATAAAGTAATTCATGTTACACAAGGAACCCGGTATTGTATTTTATCATTCTTTTCTAAACAATGACAACACTGTTTTTAAATAAGTGAAAAATTAGTCCGGCTGAGTACAAGCATGATAACCATAGTATCACCCCTCTTCGAAGAGGGGTGATAACCCTCTCCGGGTTATCTGATACTTCTGGACCATGATAACCAATGAAATTACATGAAAAAGAATGATAAAAACTGGAATCGTTTCAAATTGATAATAGTGCAGCTTTGTTATAATAAAATAAGCACACAGAGTCCAGTTAGATTATTCTGTTCATGCATTCTGCTTTCTTGCCAGTATACAGTGTATGCATCGTCAAAGTCCAGGCATGTCTGTCAGCATAATGTCCTGCAATTCTAGCAGGTTGAGTACGTAATTTGTCCCTATAATACACACCATTTCCCAAGAGATTTATTCCCAGTCGTATAGTGTAACAGTGTAATTTTCTCTGCCCATAAATAAGGCTTGAGTTAGTGATGAAGTTAATTGCAGTCTTACAATGCCCCCTGCTGTTGCTCAAGCTGATCGGCAATGTAAGCCACCAACACACAATACACTGTTTATATACACATAGTAAATACATTTATTATACACAGTAAATTTTTTTTACAGAATTATTGGCATTTGCAGGAATGAACTGCACCCATAATCAATGTGAGGGAACAACGGATGCTTCTCACGGAGTTTCTGTAAAAAAAAATTACGGGCCTATGATCATGTGTGAATTGCAAAGTAATTACACCTTTTTAACAGTAGCGACACACACACGTAAAGCTGGAAACAGATGCAGACAAATTGCAATAACCAGAGAACATGAAGCACAGACATCTTTGCGGGTTCTGATCATGATTTTGCAGACACGCCCGAATATTGATACCGACTCAGTCGTGGTATTACGCCCATTTTTAATTGATTCTTTGTCTCGCCACAGCCGTTTGTTCTTGCTCGGCTCATCCCCGTCCATGTATTGGTAACCTTCTACCGCATCTACTCGGCGAGGACCATCCATGACAGTGAGAACGATATTCGTATTTGCGCACGTCACCTGAGCCAGCACACCGAGGTGTACGCTATTAGTATGCATGAGCTCATGGTTTAATTAGGCGAAATAAATCACTGCCGAGCGTGTTGAGATTACACGCCCGATGTGGTGACCATTAAAGGAGATACCATCTTCAGCGGTGGTTCAATCTACCAGGTGTTTGATGTTCTATTAATAGCGCACTCTACAGCAAACTAATGATTCGAATGTTGTTTAGAGACTAGTCGCTGTAAAGCAATAACAGTAACAACATGATAGAACATCACTCAACAGTAATTGAACCAATTTGTCACGTACGCCACGCGTCTTCCGTGGCCCCAGCACCCTGTTATTGGTGTTCACATCCAATAAGGATAATGTTAAAGTGTTTTGTCTAAACGTTGTTATCAACAAGTGTGTAAAGAAGCTGGTTACAAACTCAGTTATCAAGAGGTACAGCGAAGTAGTGTCATTAGAAAAGTGTATGTTTACACACACAGCGAGAAGAACCACGGCCGACTTAAATGACGTCTCTACACGCGATGGTTCATTGCACTGCGTGTTGGCATATAGGCAGATAGGCAGATCCAAGGGGGGGTGTCGGCGCAGGGCGCGGGCGCGGGCGCCCCCCTTCCCACAAAAATAATTCATTTTCGTAGTTTTTTTAAAGAAATCGTAGAGTGCGCCTCCCCTTTCCTTAGGTGCGCCCCTTTTCCAAAAAAAAAAAACAAACAAAAAAAACAAAAAAAAAAAAAAAAACAGGATCTGCCTATGGTTGAGTGACAATTGAGCATAAAATGGCCAAAACGGCAGCTTGTATTAATTACCCAAGCAAAATTTCAAGTACCAAACATTGGCAATATGATACTAAGAATATTGTTTTGAATCCGTTGGAAGAGCACACCTACGCCCGTAGTATAGTTAAAGAAGGGAGCTTACGTCGACCTCCCACCCCCACACTTTCTCAAATAAAAAGCCATTTTCAAGAGTTGTTCCTGCATCTCCGCCAGGTTTCATGCGTACAAAATCAATGAAATCTGGATCTGGAAGTCGATATCTGGTTTCAGTAATCATCTTAACCCAGCGAAGATTCGAGCATTGGACCACGGAAACCATGGAGACTGTCATGACTAGCGCATAGTGACATCCGCCTAACGACGTCATTAATATCACAATCACGTTGTGCCTTAACATAAAGAGGCTCATAACACGCTCCCCGCGGGCTTTAAACGAGGGGATACGTACAAATCAATTCTAGACGGTGCTAAATGTCTTTTGTTGTTCAGATATATATGCCCGTAAAGCTCAGTGAGGTATCTTTTTCTTTCTTTACTCTTTATTAGCGAGTCTAGGTTCCCACAAGCCCATAATAGGGAATGTGGAATTGTGCAAACCAATCAGTTTTCGTTATGCCAAGATAATAATACAAGTGTACTGGTGAAAATATTACTAGCAGTTGCGTTTGAGATACTAGGTGTACCGTAAGACTGGCATGTGAATCCAACCGCACTCCTTATATATTACAAATAGATAACATTGAATGGCACAGCATTTCTTCACTCAAGTCTTGTCATAAATATGAAATCAGCCAAATTTCTCGTCTCCTGGCTCTTCGTGTAGTAACTGCTTTGGAAATTTTGTTGCAGCGTTGCCCATTCAATAATAGCAAAAACCTCACTATTAGGAACACTGTTTAATGGGTGTATGAAAAAGTGTCCCATGGTTGGAGAATCGAGAGAATACTTATCAGCGAGGGTAGTAAAAATACATGTATCAGATGGCAGGCCTGTAACAAAGACTAAAATAGTGGCCAGGCAAAAAGTGAACAATTTTCAATGTGGGCATAATTGATGAAATAGATTTGGCAATTTTTAAATAAATCTAACGATTCTATAACGAAAATCTGAAAAAGAAAAAAAAAAGATAGAAAAAAGTGGTCAGGCCATGGCCTTACCTATACTTATCAGCGTGAACGTGTGTGACCGACGGTCCTGGTTGAGGGGGTCACATAGCAAAAATGTGTTTGGTGATTTGCCTTAAATTTTGAACGTGAATCATGAATTGCCTGTATTTACGTGCGTGAAATGTTATGGAACCTATTATTGGTGACTGGTGATCTGCTCATCACAAAGGCTGTGAATAGTGATTTGCCCAAAATCTTGAGCGTGAATTGTAAATTGCCTTTATTACAGTGTGTGAAATGTGAATGAAATGTATTGGTGACTGGTGATTTAGGAAAAAAAGTGTTGATGACTTGATTTTCATCAAGGCTATATACCCCCCCCCCGGATGGTAACAAACCTTTCACATCTGCATTGTACTTCTTAAAATATAAACCCACCGCATGTGTTATAGGATAACAACAGCTTAATCACAATCGGGGAGGCATCGTGGTGATGAGAAGCAAGTCCGCCATATATCAGCGCATGATCAAGGTAAAAGCGGCTTATTGCCGGTGAGCATAAAACAGAGTGAGCGGACGCCGCCTAATACACGGTAACTGAGCCGCTCGCTTTCATGTGCGTACTCTATCTTAATACACAGATCATCATTTTTAGATGATGGAAGTAAACTCTTGTTGCAGCATTGAGTCTCATGTCCTCGCGTACAGCACAATCACATGCACGATGAAGATGCACATCAACTGCATTTTATGCTTGTGCACGTTATGTTTATGTGTTCAGTGGCTCGTAGTGTTGTTGTGCTAATGCACGTGCAAAGTGTTTTTTGTTTAAATGTATTCAACATTCGAGAATTCTCATCAGTCTGAATTCAATAGTAAAAACAAACACGTTCGTACAAAACGTTGAACTATACTGAGAGGAAGGTTATTATTTTACTCGAGGTGAATATGAGATTATTGGTTAATATTTAGGATACAATTCTATTATGTACTTGAAATAGCCATTTATTGTGCTCCTGAGCATAAGAGTCTCATACATGGCAACATGACAAGTTAATTAGTAATACACGACATCCCGTGCGGTCAGTGATTTTTTTCATTGCCCAGTCTACTATATGTATGCACACTCGCATTAGGTGATATGGTGAAGTATTACGTTTTATTATAGGCAAAACATACAGAAACAAGTTTGAAATGGACAACAACCACAATAGCAACTCGTATCTTCTATTTCCAGAACACGTTGGCTTTATATAATATATCTCGTGTATATAAAACTCTAAAAGCACCGCAATTCCTGTTCATTGCCTCTTAAACACAGACGACACCTTCGGGGCGCGAAACACGGGCTCGACCGTCATATACATTCTCTTTACATCCAACTCCAGGGTCGTCTAATGAATCCTCGAGGTCATACATCATTGGAAAGAGGTATTCAGAGACTACGAGTACTGGGTGTGGGCGAGTTTGGAGCACGGTAAATGCCAGATAATAACAACATCTATCACACGGGGCTCGTGTAGACACACCCATATATTGGTGAGCAATTCAGGTGATTATACTCATTTGATGAGGTATTCTCCCATTCACAGTGCAAATATTCTTGACAATGTTATTTTCAATCTAATGCAATGCCCCATATGGGCTACGGTGAAGTGGTGCGGACCCGCCGCAAGCCACCCTGCGAGGGCTATAGGAGGTCGTGGTAATTAACATACTATAAATGTATCGGATTCACACAACTCATTGATGATTATGCACTAAAGCATATACGTGTATTTTGTATACCAAATACTGAAGTGTGTCGACATCACCACATCACACGAGGCTATTTTTGCCAGTACAATGATAGTCTCACAATATACGGGTGAGTTACATGTATGTACTCGTTCACGACGACTCTACTCTCCCTCCTACAATCACTTCTAACGTGTACGGATAATTTATACCCATAGTTCAAACTCAACGTAAACCGAACGTATCCAATTTTGAAAAGATGGTAAATTGGCCAGGTGGTGGTTGTGCATATATTTGACCGTCCCTGGAGGTTGTGGTATAGATAATTTAAAATGAACATAGATAATAAGGCAAATTTGACGAGTTTGTTTCCCAAATTTATCAACCCCTTCACTCGTAATCTATGGACGCTCCCTTATGTCGTGTGCACAACGAGAACGCGACACCTCTTAAATATGCACATGATAACAATGATAAACGACGTAATAAACTGCCTGTGTGCGTGAAAACTACATTATATGGTGAAATTTAAACTTTATCTTAAATTTCATATTTTTCTCTGTGTGTAACTGTATTATTTGCTTACTTATGATTATCCGGTTTTCTAGACTACATTTTTCTCTTTTGGTCTGATAGCTCTAAGACTCAAAGTTGCTAGTACATCATTTTCATTGGTCCAGTCCATTTGTGTAAGATCTTTCCCCACAATGCTCACATACACACAGAGTGACGTGGTAACCATGGTCATCTTATTTTGAAATATTCATAACTGTGTCAAACTCAAGGGCCACTATAATTCAATATCCGTAGAGCGATAGTATGATATTACAGGGTGCTCGTTTCACACTCCACCTTGCACACTAAAATAGTATATGTTGTGCAGCCCTTAATCTCCCTAACAATGGCCATGATAAAATCGCACTCTTTGACGCCAATAAAATACTGGTGCGGTTACTAGTCAAGCCCGTGCGCCTCAGTATCCATACCATGATTCACACACCCGATACCATACATTTTACTATTATTATATAGAAGGCTATCTAACAACCACGTAGACCCTTCTATACAATAGTAATGTGTATGGTATAGTGTTTGTAAATTATAGTAGTTTGTATACCACATGCACACTCCCATGATGCTGGGGCCCATGGTTAAGCCTTCCATCAACGAGTAGGGGCTATTTTCCGAGGTTATCCTAGTTTATACCCGTTCGTATAAAGACTCCAATCAAATGGGAGAGTTGCCGCAAGCCAAAGAGGAAATTATTATTCTAGGCAATTCCTGTTGCAGAACATACGAGCTACTTTTTACCCTGCATATAGGAGATCTTTCATGGGAAAACATTCAGTGTCGTCTGGCGTTGGATGACAGCAAAGATTACTACTATAGTTTGTGCTGTTAATGTGAAATCTGTTTACTTTAAAGTACATTCTCGACTGCAACACAGCATATTTTACAAAAGTAAAACATAGGATTCATCTTGATGTCAACGAAGATAATCTTTTTAAGTAACTATAGGCTAGGTTGTGATATTTGAAATACTTTATGTCAAGACGTTGACGGTGGCTAGTTCTACAACACGCTTTTATTCTTTGCGTTCTTGTTTAAGTCCATTTCAATACAATATAATTTCTCCCAAATACACTTTCTATGGCTATGTTAAAATTAAAACCTGGTTTGAAACAACTGGGCCTACTTAATATTGGGCCAAAGAGAAATAATCACATTTGCATTGAACAAAAAGATACTTAACCCCCCATTTTACATAGACGATGGTAATTCGAGATACTCAAGAAGATGTCAGAAGCTTAGTGTCATTTCCAAGTGGATCACGGGCATCATGGGTATTCTGGCCTCAAATTTTGAGTGATCTGGCTGGTCTGGGA
>CM032667.1:37040119-37053458 GCA_019095985.1 Streblospio benedicti | reverse complement strand
TTCGTATAAAGACTCCAATCAAATGGGAGAAGTTGCCGCAAGCCAAAGAGGAAATTATTATTCTAGGCAATTCCTGTTGCAGAACATACGAGCTACTTTTTACCCTGCATATAGGAGATCTTTCATGGGAAAACATTCAGTGTCGTCTGGCGTTGGATGACAGCAAAGATTACTATATAGTTTGTGCTGTTAATGTGAAATCTGTTTACTTTAAAGTACATTCTCGACTGCAACACAACATATTTTACAAAAGTAAAACATAGGATTCATCTTGATGTCAACGAAGATAATCTTTTTAAGTAACTATAGGCTAGGTTGTGATATTTGAAATACTTTATGTCAAGACGTTGACGGTGGCTAGTTCTACAACACGCTTTTATTCTTTGCGTTCTTGTTTAAGTCCATTTCAATACAATATAATTTCTCCCAAATACACTTTTCTATGGCTATGACAAAATTAAAACCTGGTTTGAAACAACTGGGCCTACTTAATATTGGGCCAAAGAGAAATAATCACATTTGCATTGAACAAAGATACTTAACCCCCCCCCCCTTTACATAGACGATGGTAATTCGAGATACTCAAGAAGATGCCAGAAGCTTAGTGTCATTTCCAAGTGGATCACGGGTATCATGGGTATTCTGGCCTCAAATTTTGAGTGATCTGGCTGGTCTGGGAATGGCGCACTTCTGGCTGGTTCTCGATCTTCCTCTTAACTGAGTTGTAGTGGTGTGCGTGTTTCGTGTGTGTGTGTGTGGGGGGGGGGGGGGTAGTCACCTACAAATTGCGTCATCCCTCATAATCCTTTTTCTTTCTTCAGTTTTGAACACATGAACATAGAATTACATTCACTATAAGACTATCGATATAAAATCTCTAACCTACATTTTTTGATGCGCTGTGTTTCTTCTTTCGTGCATCAGACTATTCTTTTTAAATTATGCAAACAACGCGGACATTTTCAAACACGATTCATTCTAAAAACCCACATAGCAATTAGCTGTAACTTGTAAATAGATTCCACACGCAGCTGGTGTAGCCACTGGGGGGAATCCAGGGACAGCAAGATGTTTGCACGACGTAATTGGAGAAATTGGCCTCGTGTGTCAGGCGGCACTTTCTCATCTACGTCCGCACCCACGCGTCTGTTTGCGTAATACAAGTCCGATGTACATGTATGAGATTTTGTGAGTAATGGGCTTGTCACACAATTAATTCATGGGATTATATGCCAGTAGTATGAATGATGTATGCTGTGTCTAACACATTAAGAGACATATAACGCCGTGGAGAAGTACAATAGATCATACACTAATGAACTAATCCAACACTGACATTGGGAGAGAACGAGCAAACGCAAATGTCATATTTTTCAAGTATGCATGCTGCTCAAAGAATAGTCAGATGATTTCATTGCTCTATTTTGTTACTAGTCAAATTTAGTTTCGCAATGTTTCAAGCTTAGGATATTACATCATTATCTCCGAAGCATTTGTAAGCGTATTCGGAAGTTGATAATCATAAGTGAAGGCACGGTGTCACTCATGCCGCGCACCTGCTCGTCTGTATTCTTTGCGCGTGGTATGACGCACTCAGGCGACCGCTGCATATTTAATGCTGTCCTGTCTATCTTCTCATACCCTGCATGCCACGGCCAATAATGCACTGTCCAGGGTCCATTCCCCAGGCTTTGGACACACTGACCTCTGTTCTCATACGTCCTACAATCTTACACAGTTTGTGTCAGGATACAACCCTCATATTTATCACTTCGTTAAAGTTTACAATGACGTTTCTTTATGACAAGGTCTATTGCTTATTACAATGGTAACGTGAACGTTAATAATGTGTTTTGGCACAGTCGAAGTGGCAAGAGCGTAGATAACAATCCGTGATGCCATTTGATCAAACAACGAATTAAGACGTTCATACATTACAGAACTCCTTTTATGTATCCCTTTAGGAGTGTTGGCAAATGTCATACGTGTCACGGGAAAGGCAAATGGGCGCCCACACAGCAAGGGTTCTCCCGTTCTACATAGTTACTACCTGCCGGGGATTAATGTTATATCTGCACGTAAGATATAGCTGTTGAATATTCGTAATGGAGTGTCAGCTTTCAATTTAAAGATTTTCTAAAAATCTTGATGACCCACCCAACATATCAATTTAAATAAGACACACGTTTAGACACGAGTAGTTCACCAGGTATTCTTTTTATGTGTCTATTTGCTATATATCTGCTCATTTAGACCTTCTAATCAGTAATGTGTATGGTATATAGTGTTTGTATTTCTTAATAGTATACATACCACACACACCCTCCCATGATGCTGGGGCACTTGATCGCCGATGGAATGGAACTTCTTGTTTCCTGTTTACATGACAGCCTGGTTAAGGTGTGATTAGATGGGATTTTCTGTTACTTTTATGTATTCTACAGCCTACGTATGAGCAGTCCACAAATCCAACAACTTGTGATCATTTCAGGATGGGTTTATGATTATACATGTATATATGTGATACCGTCTTCCGCTGTACAGCCTCTGACAATCGTAGATAAGCTGCAAGAATTGTCAGAACAATTCCATCTTCAACACATCTTTGCCGAATCATACACATTCTCATAGGTACGGGTCTATTTCCGAATGCATTGATCCAATGACTTTTGCTACTGTAGATGACGAAATAAAACCAAAATGTTGGTAGAGACAAGGATTCTACATTTATGTTCACTCTTTGGTAGAGGTATGAAGATGGTGTGGTGACAAAGATCATACGGATGAAGTTGAATGTCTCAATTATCATCTCACTCAACTGTATGCCACTACCAGTATAGTATTATTGTTTAAATACAAAGAAATTTGTAGCCGAAACATATTCTTATGGATATTCTGGTTGAAGTTCAAGAAAATGACACGAATTAGCTTTTATAGTATTTTATAGTATTTACTGCTTATTACAATCTTCTACAACTGACGGTACCCCCAAACCATAACGAGGGTCCCAAACAGATTATACCGTTAGTGTGCTCTTTCAGTCGTTCGCTGTTAACAATTGATGGCAATCGAATTTGGACAGCGAGAGCTGGGCGTTCACAAAAAACCCTGACGTACAAGATTTCAAAAGATTAACCATATAACTAGATCTATTACAATTTTCATAAAGTATCAAACGGGATGAGTAGCGATATGTGATGTGATGTTCTAGTGATGTTACATAATTTTTACATAGTAATTAATTTGTCGGTGGAAACATTACACACGTTATAGATTCCATGGCCTAATGAATAGGGAGTTGAACTCGTGTCTTGTACATCGTACGTACAATGTATGTGTCATTGCAACCAATTCCTTTTGTTGATAATTATTACTTTCTTAAATATGTCACATCAAATTGGATTAGTTCACAAACATATAAATTGTGAATTTAAAAACCTTGCTTTTTACATTTGTAGTTTCCAATCCACACTTTTTGAAATTGCACTGGACGACATTATTTTATTACTGCAAACCGAATGTTTAATACTTGAATTCGCTTCTTTATACCCCCCAATCTTGGTGTTAAATAGAAAAAAAGAACTATGTAATTTATGCAAATTATCAACATTAGTAAACACATTTTTACTTTTACCATGACTTATTTTAGATTTATTGTCCAGTCATTGCATATGGTTGGGGTTAGAAGTACTTTTTAGACGCCAGTGTTATGAACTTCTGGCCAACTCATGGGTACAAAATAGAGGGTTTTTATGTCATTGTGAATACATAAAACTATGGCCATCAATAAAAGCAATAATTGAGCTATATGAATAAATTTGGGTTAAAGGCAATGTAAGTATTCACTTTTATACTCTTATTAGCTGAATTTCTACATAGTTATAAAGGGGCCATGGATGCCTATCTAGCGTCTGATGAACAGAAACATGTCTGTAAATATAAAGACAGAATTATGCAATATGGCAATATAGTTCAACTTAGTATATATATATCCCAACAAAGGTTCTTATCTTAATGCCGATTCCTTAGAGAGCACATCTTTAGATCACCAATTTCTTTGTATATTATATATTACATGACGCTGAGTTTGCGGAATGTTGTTGCTAAACTCTGTTTTCGTGTTTTCTTTGAATAATCTATTCCCCATTGTGGAGAAGATATGTGGCTTAGGAATTCTTTCACATCTTTTCGCTGTAAAGTTTCAATCTGCTTGTCTATAAAGAAAGAAAATGATGTTAGATATAAAACAAACAAAACAATACATAAGGTGTCATAAATATGTCAACACATAGGCAAATATTAAGTTTGAAATAGCATGCCAGTCCAAATAATACCAATCAATTCTTGTGTTGTTCCCCCATTTGGCCCGTCATAGCTGTCTGGCAGGTATTCAATAGGGAGACACTCTTTGGGGAAAATTTTATAAACCTTTTCCAAATTTTCTCCATGAAAAAAAATCTGAAGCGATATAACCACTTTGTTGTGTATTTTGAGAAACATTTCACAAGATAAACGCTATAACCATGAAATTAACATCAATGAATTTTGATATAAGCGATATAGTACCCTCGACTTCATCTTTTTGGATAAAAAAGGTTGATATAGCTTGACAACAAAATGCACGAATGTATTTTCATTGTAGTGGTGAATTCCTTTGTGGCGAAGCGGCAGAGTTTTCTATGTAATAAATGTATAATTTTACTTGTAAACTTTTAGAAGTTGCATACAATCTGTAGAATAATTCATGATATGGAATCATTATAGACATTTAATCCACTTCAATATCTTCTTTTTCTTCTCTACATACTTATATACAGGTGCAAAATCATCTTTAAACAGTTATATTTTGGGAGTGAGATATGAGATATATCAGTACTCAACAATGATAACGACTACAGCACCGTCATTGTAGGAATTGACCACGAGATTGGGGTGTCAATGGGAAAATTGAGCATGCTGACGTCTGATTTGCCCGAGCGAAGTGAAGGTAAATCAAACGTCAGCATTTTTTATTCTTGACGAATTTGGTCAATCACCATCATGACTAAAATCCGTTTTATTTTTAAATAAATCATATTATAACATTCTCATTGCATCAATTTTGCGCTCCAGAACGCGGAGACCACTACTACGGCACTAGTCTAAACTTTTGCTCTCCTCTACACACACGCCTTGCGATGTCAGCGGCTGTATTGATAATGTGACGAGTTTGGGCTTTTGATGGCGTTCATCATAGTCAATCGTATAATTGAGCACGCTGATTGACCAATCAGCGTGGGTTATTGGCGGTGATTTTTGCACGGAATGATAGAATGTTATCTTCATCATAGTCGCTGTTGTCATCCCCGTCTTCCGCTGCGGTGTTATTATCATTGTCGGAATGTTTCGCACTGCACCGCAGAAAATATTGATTGTTGATATTTAATAGGACATACTGGTGAAGTTAGAATGGGTTTATTAATTGGTGCTAACATACTTACTGATAGGTGAGACCAGAATGTTTGGAAATCTCTCTTGGAAAAAAATTGCTGTTGTTCTAAGGTGTTGATTCCAGTCAAATCTGCGAATGTCTCCACGCCATAAATTTGTACACGTTCGTCTATCAGCAGTGCATAGTAAATCATTAACGCTAGCCTTACGTAATCATATAGGCTATCAACCTTTGTGTCCAAATGGTCTAAAATTAAGAAAAGATTGTTTACATTTGTTCCGTCCAATTTCATTTGAACACATACCAGTGTCAGGAATACTAGTATTCCTGAAGAATGTATACAAATATAATTATGTGCTATATGTATGCCTATTTATCGGAGACCGAATTGTCATTAAGACACTTCTATTAATATCAAATTAACTGAATTTCTCTGTTAATAGCATAACTATTTTGTACCACAGTCATATGTTTATATTTTAAACAGGATAATGAAGTTCAAATTACATCTTGAGCTTTCGGCAATTGCTCTTGCCTTGTTCACAACAAATGATGACGTCATTGGTCGTAACTGTTGGCGCGGGAGAATCCCCAGCTGCACCCCACCCCC
Source organism: Streblospio benedicti (assembly GCA_019095985.1). NCBI lineage: Eukaryota > Metazoa > Annelida > Polychaeta > Spionida > Spionidae > Streblospio > Streblospio benedicti. The sequence goes on along the minus strand of CM032667.1, from coordinate 37,047,417 downwards.
CACCCCGTGAACAAGGCAAGAGCAATTGCCGAAAGCTCAAGATGTAATTTGAACTTTATTATCCTGTTTAAAATATAAACATATTGTAAGCTTTTTGACATGCTAAACATGCAAATAAGATCTTGTTCAACAAAATACGCTATTCTACAAATCTGCGAGGTGCTTACAAAACCCCGTGCGCTATCCAGTTGGTTCGATATTCACGTAGGTGGACTGGTACATCTACCAGGCCATTACCAGGTCAGATTGACGGCCCGCACGGGAGGGACTTCGCACCAATGCTTGCGACAACAAGCATCGTAGTCCGCGAGCAGTTCGCGTAAATACCAACCGAAGGTAACCACACACACGTACAAATGTACGCGCGTATGTCCACCTTCAATCGGTGTGAGTTTATAATTTATTAAATTTTAAATATGCTTCGAACACTCCCGTAAGTTTTAGCACCCTTCGAATTTTGGATTCTTTGGGGCTCCTTTTTCACTGTCTAAACTCACACCCAAACCAGTCCATAATTAAACTCATCACCCATCAACATTTTAGCAGAATGCAAGGATAGTATGAATGACATGATATTTGACCGCTTCACTGCATTTTGTTTTAGCATTACTCGGGTCTAGTGCATAGTTGAGGAGGGTTGATGTAGGTTTTATGACTGAATTTATAGAACATTAACATATAGTAACAATAACACGTGGTTTGGCAGATTTTTTTAAATGCTATGTATGAATTGGTTTACATGAATACGTAGAATTTACATGAGAAATGCCCTAAGTATTAATTACAAAATAAAACATGGTAAAAACACACGTTTATGATAAAGAACCAGACATTATGACTAATAAAAACAAAGAAAAAAACCCACAAGACATAACTACAATAACAAACATTCACATGAAAATTTTGCAGGGGTTGGTAATGAGTACTGGATGAGTTGAGATGACGTATGAGTAGAGGGTGAGGAGGGTGGGGTTTTAAACAGAGTCCTCTGCAGCTCAGGATAAAGTGACCACGGAGCGGGGCCGTGATGTTATATGGGCGGCCCCATGGCGGAAGTCACGTCCTGGGTGTGGTGCACGTGTGGTGGAGCATGGGCGGTCTGGGATGGATCCAGGCGGGGCTGGATCCTCCCCGAGGCGCCAGGAAGCGGTAATGACAGGCGGCGGCGGCGGCGCGGACTTGAACTGGTGGGGCCGGGTGCGGTCTGGATGTGACCGTGACCTGAAGTGCACTGGGTGCACCGGGGCTTTGATGTCGCCGCCAAGAAGAGGGAGTGATGAGAGGCGGGTGGTCTGAATCTAGAACGAGGGCAGATAGGCGGCGGGGATGAATGACCATGACAAATGAAGAGTAGACAACCATACCTGGTATATGAACGACTGTAGATTGTCCATTCTCTCTTCTTCCAGATAGTGTGAAAAAACCATCCCGCCTTTAGATGTGCTATGACATTTTCATCAATGTCACCTAAATCTTTTACTAAGTTGGGATGTTCTGTGTGAAACTTGCAGAAGTTTTCCACCAGTTCTCTTGCTCTCAGTTGACTGAATTTGGCATAGCGCAAGAAGATCACAAGTGTCTTTGTGTCTGAAGGCAAACCAATAGTAGAATTGAAGAGTATGACTGTCAGACTGAAACTAGTTTATTATTGGAATCATATAGTCTAATAGACCTTATTCACACCGTGACACTAAGATGTGACTAACTCCCCGGTGAACGTAGAAGTAGCTTTGATTCGAACAGTTTATGTACATTTTTGATCTGCATTTATTTTGGCACCGTATACTTATTATCAATGTCACAATGACGAACCCCGTAGAAAACAACACATTAAGTTTGACACTCACCTGTTGGGAAACTGATATAGTCAGTTCTTTCTATCCACTCCCGGAGTTTTTGCACGGCTCCCAACCTGTTGCGGGGATCTTCGTTCAACTCTCTCTTTGCTGTGCTCAGATCAGCAGCAGACAACGTGCACGTGTAATTATCTGTAGCCATCCCTATTAAATGTATGAATGAAACACACGTGGAGTCTGAATCTATCCTATACAGTATGACCTGGTTGAAAGTAGGATAAACAACATACATTTCGCGATAGAAGTCCAATCTGTAAAAATGCTAGTAAAATTTATTGTTTATTTTATTGACTGCACAAGTGCTTGCATTTATCTTATTGTGTAATTATGATCTGGTAGAAATTAGAACGACTACGTGGCTTACCGGTACATCTAGGTGTTAACCATCGACATCCCAGAATAATTTTAGGTGTGCAGTTTTACTAGGTGCATCCAAGTCAAAGTTACCTTCACGTGCCACTCTACACGCATGCTATTTAATTGATTTAGTATATCACAGTAGACATGTTAATGATAGTGCAAGGGACATACATGTTAATGATAGTGTAAGGGACATTACATCATGCAGTCTGTCAACTACATGGATGTGATATTTTTCAAGATACATATACGAGTGAAACCTTGCGTTAAAAAAATCCATTCAATTGTTTCATGAATTTCCACCCGGCCAAGGGTTAGGTAGTGCCATCGCTTTGTTCAGCATTCTTTCACTTATGTATCCAAACATAATCAAAATATGTATCACATGTCCGTATAATAAAATAATTATTTGACTTGACTTGACTTGTACTTGCCTAAAGATCTAAAGCAATAGACTGTAGGGTAAAACATCAATTAATAGGTGGCCTCAAACAAATATATATTATCGGTGAGAAACGTTGAGAACAAGCTGTCTTTTTTCCAAATATTGTAAAAAAGTGTCTCTGGAGCAGCGCACGGTGACGCTCGAGTGGCATACACGCGCCTGATCTACGCATATATGGCCGGTCTGGTGTATGCAGGAGATGGTCAGTTTGATTTAACTGTGGTTCAAAGCTTTACAAGCTTACCCCCAAAATTTCACAATATGCAAAATAGCTTTCCAAATTGATTTGATTTGCGGCAACCACCAGTAACATTAATGGAACCTGGATACGGTTCCCTTATATTAGGAAGTTCAACTTTCGTCATCATGGGGCAAGGGACAGCTGGTAAAATTACACGCTTCTCCGTTATGACGCGAGCTGTCACAATGCAAACAGTAATACGATGGTTATGTACATGTATTGGGGCACTAACCCGGCACTTGATTAGGAGAGGATTTTGGTGATTGACATGTTAAAGCCTGATCCATGGCTGTCACATCTCTGGAAAGATGGTCATGTCCATACGTCTAGTGTGCAGATGTAACAGGACAACGTTTGCATTATAGGAGCATGATGGTTCCCCTCGCATGTTCTTAGATTTAAACTTTACCTTTTAAAATGTAAATACTGTTCATTTCTCCTTTTTAAAAACATTTTCAATGTCCATTTTCGAAAAAGTGCTTTAACTTAGATTAACAGATTTCCGCATTCTCAATTTTTCAAAACAGTCATCTTTACTACTTCTCTACATTGACGGTTTCCCTATCATATTTCTTACAAAATATGATGCTACATGGTCACTGATATATTTATATTCATTTCGTTTTCATTTTCACGTCTTTGAGCTCGTGTATTTTGACTTTGACATTGATAAATAGCATAGAAGACTGATGTGTATTGCTTGTTAGTTTCTTTGGTAGAATGCACATTTTAAATGAGCATCATTTCATACAAGTGGACACGGCAGTTTTCAATATCCCAAATTTGGATGTATAAGGGGAGCTCACGATGTGGACTTTAATGAATGATATCTGTTTTGAACATATATCATCTTATTGGATATGCAGGATTAAATAAACAAGTGTTTCAAATCATTAATCACAAATAATTAAAATGATATTGAAGAATAACCGTTTTTGTGTTCCCTTATAAATATGTGAATACTACACGTTCTTTTCCTATATTTGTATGCATTACTGTGCTTCAGATCAATACGATATCTGAAAAATTTAACACCCTGTGTAATAAAGCATACACAAATTATGTAGTAAATTAACAACATTACCTTTATCAATACCGTTCAGAATATGGCTCCAAGTGGTGTCATAGGTGGGTTATAGTGATTTGTATCAAATTTAAAAAAAAAAAAAAAATGGAAAAACAAAAGAAAACGACGGTCAGACACACAAATTAACGCAAGCCACAACTGGAATAATACAAATTATATATTTATTGTAAATATACATACACAAACTAATTAATTGATTAAATGTGCAAACAAATATAAACATGGGCCACAAGATTATGATTAGCATCGGTATACAAGAATCAATGAGTGACAAAAGGTATCCAAAACACATCAATTTTTTCATATTGTAATACGCATAAAAATAAGAATAAGATAATTTAGTTAGGAAATTTACGTTCCATATTGAAATTATTAATAATGACATAATAATTATATACATATCACATGTAAAAAGTATCATAGTATCAAATACTCATAAAGTAAGCAAATGCGTTTAAACATTGTCAGAAATCTGGAGGAGAAATTAACGTACCATGTTAGCAGTGGTGTCAAAGATAAGAGGGTGGATGAGCAAGAACATTATTGGTGGTATATTTGTTAATTCATTGCTTGTATTTGCGATATATTCAACGAGCTTGCAAGGGGAATATTCCACAAAACAGTGAATGAACAGACATACCACTTCTAAATATGCTATAATATCATTATACCACGACCAATTTTCAATAGTGTCAAGTTCATAATAAGTAAACACAAATTTACATCACGTCTGTGTTAAAGTCTGCTTTATGAAGAAATATATGTCATCTGCTTTCCGGAGCTCAGGATTTAGGGGCGTGCCAAATTAGAGTTGTATATGGCTAATGGTGCTAGTAATGTTTCCCCCATATTTTTTTCTTGGTAATATTCTTATAATATTGTCCATTTTTTTTCTAGTTTTCTATTTCATAAAACCTGCAATTTGGAATCTGAAGCTGGTGGTTTGATGAAAAAAACTATTGCTTTATAATGCCATGTTGCAAATGAAAAATGCAGAAACAAGCATAGTGATGATGGCAGAAAGAGCGTGGACTCCAGTGCGCACGGATCCGTTACAATAGCTCCCTGTGCAGGAGCAGATTTCCACTGACATGGATGTGATGTTTTTGCACTGCGAGTAATCTCCAAGGCCTACAAAGCAGTAAGTGATATTTTTATATATGCAAACATGAAAAGTTATAATTAAAAAAGTACATGTACACACGACAGTGGCATTTCAATAATTTCATGAAAGGTAAATTAGCATTGTATGTGCGTACAATTATCCCAGAAACACCATAAAAGTGTTGGTTGAATACAGTATTTTCTCAGTCAGCTGGTCTCTGTATTACGCGAAAAGTTATATACATGTATTATTTGGGTTTGTCTATGAACTAAAGTCATCTATTAAAAAAAATGGAAGCAAGCACATCAAGTTTAGGCTGGAGTTATGTTCTTTATTTATCCATGTGCATGTGGCGGTCTTCAATGTAACATGACACATTTCTCTGTGATCTCAACAACAGAATTTTCAGGGTTTATTCTCCAAACCTTTTACAACAGTAGAGCAGGAAGTAGGTGGACTTTGGCTGCCACATCACCAGGTCACTCATTGGCCATCATTTTGGGAAACACAAATAATACCAAATTGACAACTTAATACTTTAAACAACTGTAACCATACAACTGTTACAACATTGTTATTTCTCAATCAAAGTATATAAGTTTCTACCCAAGAGTGAAGGCAGTAGTTCTGTTGCTTGTGATGAGCTTGTAAAATGTGACAGTTTTGTGGAAATATTGAAATGATGATGGCAAATAACTGCAATAGTGTATTTCAAGTGTGTCAATTGGCTAAGTTGGAAAAAGCACGAATTCAGCCTAAAATAGATTCGGTAGATCACATTGTCTATCATCGTTTACCGATATCATCTACATTTCTAAGGCTTTGATGACCATGTATGCATTATTGTTTATTAAATATTGTCTTCCTCTCCTGCTATAAATGCTATAAATGCTGGGGACTAAGGGGGACCTAAGGGGCACGAACTGAGGGACATAGCGGATGCGACGTTGTCAATATGTTGAGAAATATTAAACTTTGGAGAGAGTCCTACTAACACATATAAAAAATGCCACTGATGAGCCTATTATATGAGTAAGCAATATTTATGAGTTGCTCATGGTTCTACCCAAAGACACACGATTAATTATGGTGCTTGATATGAATTCATAGAATATAATATATGGATATATATCTTAAACAGTTTAAAAATATTATGAATCACCGTACCAAATTGGATCTTTACAGCTGTCCACTCTGAGCTCGAGACACATGTTCTTGTTGCCGGCAGGGCTGGAAGCAGTGACAGTTTATATGTACAAACATGCAAGAATTGACCATAATATTCATAAAAATAGAACGTTCTACCTAGCTGTATATTATAGCCTAAACCATAGAGAACGGTACCCTGTTTTGTTTTTAAAACAATCAAATATAGATATATTTGTTTAGCTAAACAGTTGAGCGGCAGCAGTTCTTCTCATGAGTTGGAGTCTTCTGGTCACTGCTGTATGAAAGGTATAAGTTATAAAAATGTTTTTTATTAACGTTTTCGGTGCTTAAGAACCATCCTCAGATATAATCTAATTAAACATATCTCAGGAGGGTGCTTAAGCACAGAAAACGCCAAAAACATTTTTATAATTTTTAATTTTTGATTACTATTCATACAGCAGTGACCAGAAGACTACTAATCACAAATATAGATAAGAATATATATATTAGAACTGCACTTGATGACATACTGTTTGACAGTGTTGATCGTGTGTACTAACGTTGTGGGTTATAAATATGGGTGCATTATCATATTCCAATTTTGTCAATTTTAGAAAACTTAACCAGGAGATATTTATTTTATATAGAATATTTAATTTGATTATACACTGATTTATACAATGTTATTTTGTATTGTTTAACAATTATCCGTGGATAATATTTTAATTAAGCTCTAAGTCCTTCGATCCATGTTTAGTAACTTCTAGATAGATAGTAACATTATTAGAACAGATGACTCTAGATAATATAGACTTACATCAGTAGAAAATAGTACACTAGAAAGGTAGGAACTAAAGAACTGCTTTAAAACCATGTTTTCCTTTAAAACGAAAAAACCCTTTTTTTTTTTTTTTTTTTTTTAAAAAAAAAAAATTTTTTGTTTAGGGTTTTTTTTTAAAAAAGGGCTTCTTTAAAAAAAAAGAAAGTAACTTTTAAAAAAAATTTTTTTAAAAAAACGGGAAAAAATTTTCCCCAAAAAAAAAATAAAGGTA
>CM032667.1:37010421-37040019 GCA_019095985.1 Streblospio benedicti | reverse complement strand
AAATCATCAAACAATTTCTTGCAATATTGCTGACAAAAAAACACTTAAAATGACAACTAATACATGATTTTGTATTAGACATTAAATTAGAGTGGTCAGAAATATTAGTCTAGCAAATCTTCAGTTTTAATCCAATTCTACCCACATTTTTAGCGAGAGTGCCTGATTGTATTGTTAATGATGGTGAATAATATCAGAATGATTGCATGAATAATAATTTCACCAAAAAACTTTAAAAATTGCATTTGTATCAAAAACGTAAAAAATGCTATGTTTATGCAAATTAGGCATATGCAAATGAGATAATTTGCATATTAATTGTAATACCCTGAAAGTAGATTCAAATACCTTTTATATGAGATATCACACTTATCTCTATCTAACATACTAAAAAGATTTTGTAATGGTTTTTATATTGTGTAGTTTTGGTCTAATTTACGCTGACGTTACCATGGAAACCACAATTTTTCTCAATTTTTCCCTGCACTTCCCAGCTGGCATCAGGCAGCGCCTTAAATAGACAAAATTCCGCAACTTTTGGTATATCGCAGTGCTTGTTCCAGAGCTGGTGCAAGGTTCCAAAATTTGAGGGGGTCATATGTGCAGCCCCTAGTGGCACTTGCCAAACTAGAAAACTGCTAATCAAACAATACTGAAGAAGTTGAAACTGTGGATGATGGTATAGATGATGATGATGATGCTCAATAATGAATGTTATGAAACTTTATCTGTAGAGAAAGGTGTAACTTAGAATGTTTACTTGTTTGCGTTGTGTGTTGAATGCCATTCAAACAAGAAGGGCAAGCCGGTTCATCGGCATGGCCCAAATAATGTTTCTGGGTGGTCAAGAAGTAACTGTGACAAACAATACATTTTATTGGAATATTTCATAAAACAATATTTAAAGGGGTTTCCACTCAATATAGAGCCGTCCTTTTCTCGGAATTAGCTTTTTATTACAAGTTCGTTATGGTCACATTGCTTGAACAAGATCAGTCCATGAGGTGCGTTGCAAGAAGTGTCGCCATTTTATTTCAATTCCATAGAACAGACTGTTGCTAATAGGGACTCAAAGACTGGGATGGAACTCAGAAATTTCGTTTTCACAATTTAGAGTGCGTAAAGTGGACAAATACGATTTTTATGGTTGAAAAGGGTAACACATATTTTTGTATTTAGTGTACTTAAACCCTCTGTTATCAGATACAAAAGGCTAAAATATCACGGGCTGAATAATAAATATATTTTGTGATTCTATGATGTAGTGATCCGTGTAATGTCTACATACTGTCGGATGCTGTGGGTTGATAGGCAAAAACATCTAGACACAGATAAGATATATGACCCTATTATTTTTTCCTGTGCATGACAGAAAAAGAAGAAAAACTTGTTTCATACTAAATTAATCACGTTTAAAAATCTATGTGGTTATGTTTAGTAATTTCATTATATTTTAGTTAAGCATACAAACAATGTAACTATCCCTGACTGGAAATCCTAGAACATGCATACAGAAAGTCACGCAACTGACTCAAGATTAAAATAAATTCAACATTGTTACATATATGTACTTTCACAAACTTGTGAATTGAATATTCACCAAAGAATACGTGAGGATGTAATAAACTATCAGTGTTAATGAATAAAATGAAGCCTACTTTAGGATTACGGCAACATATGTTTGGATGTGAATTTTATTTATTAGTTTGTAACATTTGGTCTTCCTCTACAGGGGGCACTTGCTGGCAATGGAATACAGCTAGGTCTAAATGTCTGGATGACAAATGCGTGTCTAAAGTGCATACACTTTTCATTTTCCTACAATGTCCTACATATACAACAGAAAGTCAATCTGGAAGGACTCCTAGATCCTACACACGCATACACATTGCATCTCCTGGAGTTGTCTGCACGGGGGCACACACACACCGGTGGCTCCCTCCTCAGTACGGCAGATAGTGAAACGCCTTGACGCAGCCTCCTTTCTCCAGCACGAGCAGGCGGTCGTGCGCGTCCACCACGACGTCGGTTGGCGTGCGCAGTCGCTGTCCCGCCGACGCCGGCTTGAGCACGGTCCAGCCTCCGCGCGGAGACAGCAGCTGCACGCGGTCGTTGCTGGTGTCCGCCACCAGGATGTTGTCGTGGGCGTCCACGGCCAGGCCGCGGGGCCAGTACAGGTCGCCGGGCGCGCTCGTGCTGCCCCAGCGGCCGTACACCGCCAGCTGCTCGCCGTCGCACGTGAACTCGTACACGCAGTTCTCGGCGTAGCTCGACAGGTAGATGTTGCCCTGACTGTTCACCACGATCTTGTCCCAGATGCTCGACTTGCCGTACGGCAGTTTGATCTGGCGCACCCTGCTGTAATGCGAGTCATACTTGGTAATCGTTTTCATGTGGTAGTCCAGTATGTATAGGTGATGGTCTGGCGTGACGAACAGGCTTCCAGGTTTCGACAGGTTGTCTTTGATCACTTTTCGGTGCTTCGCGTTGTCCGTGTACACACATATGCTGTGTTTGTCGCGACTGAATAGAATGTCACCATTTGGTGCACACACCGTGGCAATCGTTTTGCCGAGAACCATAGTGGAAATTTCGGCTCTCATGTGTGCGCTGAATAAGCCCGATTTCGTATCTATTTGGAAAATGCCCACCCTGTCATGCTGTCTGTCTGCAACCACAACGTCACCTGTTGCAGTCACTCCTATAGACGCCGTGTCATACTTGGAGCCCCCACCTTCAGTCTCCGCTCTAGAATGAAACTCGCCTATGTAAGTGATGTGTTGCTCTGGTTTAACTCTAACACTTGAAATGACTTTCTCGTGGGACAGAACAAAGCTACCAAAGTGGTCAAAGTTCAATGCTTGGTGACCGCCTTCGAAGCGAAGAACGGACTTCTGAGTAAGACAGACGGCATTTAGGTTCTGTCTTCTTAAACTGCCAAAATCCGCCATTATCTGATCTTTCAATGACAATACCTGAAACACACATACTATTACATATAGTTTTAACTGCGTTTGATTTTCATAAATATTGGGATTATGTGTCACCTCTGACGCAGTACGCATTGTGTTAATTTACATTAGTCTACATTTAATAAAATGTGAAAGCCTTTAAACCAGACTTAAGTCAACAGGCCCCTATATTACTAGCAAACAATTTCACTATCACTACAGTAATGAAATCAAATAAAACCTGTCTATCGCTAGAACGTTGAATAATGTTGCCAGCCAGAATGCACACTCCTTTGTGCGTGTCTAAGTGGACTTCTACAATGTCGATCTTGGCTGCTATGTTCTTCTTCTCCATTTTGTACGATGCGTCCAGTTGCTCCGATGTCGCATAATGCCAGCCGTTTATGAGGGATATGAGCTCCTGAAAACAACACGTAAACTTATAAATGTATCCATGAGGTTCGGAGCATATTGACGGGCAGACCTACTTGCTCTCTATTCACGAGGAAATCAGTTTTTTAAATCATTGTTTTCGATTTGATTTTATAAGCGGGCCCATACATTTTTATATTTTATGGACTGAAGTAAGTAGATAAATAGAGCAACTAAAAAGATACCCATGTTAACCAAGCAATAAAAATAGACACACGTTTGAAACTGAAGCGTGATATAGCAATAATAGATCTGGTATTCAAAGAAAAAAGTGTATGAAATGCCAACACGTCAAAGCGACCACAATGTTATTAAGCACATGATTAAAGATAGATACTCGTGCTGGTCATCGTGACTGTTGGTGATAGCGTGACAAATAACTACCTATACCCCGTATTTCACGCGGTACCTGTCGTCTGCTGTCGATGGCGCCCCGCATGACCGCCAGCTGCTTGTCGAGCGCCGCCTCGTACCTCCGCCAGTCCACCAGCACGCGCTCGTACTCGCCCACGCGGCTCTCCACGGCGGCCAGCGCCTCCGCCAGCGCCTCCTTCTCCTGGACGGCGCCGTCAGACAGGCTGCAGCACTTGTGGCCCTGGCGAGAGCGTGTATGTGTGAGTGTGTAGTTGTGTCCATGGTGCATAGTGCATTGTTGACAAGACCTTCTGGTGTGATTCTAAATCTTCTTTTTTTTTTTCTCTCAGAAAGACTGCTTTTTGTTATTGTTTTTTTTTTTGTTTCTAATTGTTGTTATTGTTTTTGTTTGAAGGATGGTGTGTGTGCAAAACCGGGTGATACTGCTACTTGTGGGGTGTTTTTTTTATCAGGCCGTGGTGTGAAGGTTTAAGGTTAACTATTTAGCCAATGTAGGTGTATGTGTATATGCAAACCGAAAACAGCTTGACGTTGTTGTGTTGATTTCACTGGTATAGTCTTACGGCTAGTAGCTTTAATGACATAGCCAAATCCATGAGCCCTAGCATCATAAGAGGGGCGTAGGGTGCATGTTATGTATACCAGGCCTACTATGCTTTACAAACAATGCATCACCATACACAATATACATAGTATTTGTAAATCATAGTAATACGACAGACCCCTCTCCCCATTCTCTAATGCTGGAGTCCATGGTGAAATCGGGCAGACAGACGTGGCGTGAACTCACCTCGTGCTGCGTCAGTTTGCACGTGAGACACACGTGCGTGCGGCAGTGCAGACAGTACAGCTTGCTGTCCTCCCGCCGCCCACCGCCGCCACCGTCCTCCTCGCCCGCGTGGTGTGGACACATGAGCCTCTCGCCGAGAACCCCCGCCTCCTCCCCCGCCACCACCGCCGCCGCGTCGGTAACCTTCTGCTGCACCGCCGCCTCCGCAGCAGCCGGCCTCGGCACCTGGGTGTCAGCGGGGGTGTCGGGTAATATACGAATATTTTGATCCACACTCGTTATAAGTTTCATGAATAATCATATTCACTTATGGGGGATAGCTATGCACAGGTCTACAGGTTTGTATTTTATGATTTATGTGAGTATATATGTATGTTAATAATCAAACTATGGTGTAGAAATTCGCATGGTGTAGAAATTCAAGGTAATAGGTCATGGGGGAAAGCACCCGTTTCAAAATGAAGTCCTAATGTAATAGTGGTCATAATTATTTGGACAGCAATATTAAATCTTAAATGTCACATTCCACCCCTAAAGAGTCATTACGCACATTGATTTAGAGATACATGTATAAGTTTTTAATGCAGAGGCGGTATATACCCATGCTGAGTGGATTTGTTTTTAAATGACCTTTTAAACGGTCAAATGTATAGGCCTACACTTATTCAGACTTCACAGTAGTTTCTTTCTGGCACAGAGGAAAGGGGCATCTTATTTGGCAAGACAACCTTCACCCACGATCCATTATTGAAAGCACGATGTGAGGATTAGGAACCGCAAATGGCTTAACGTCTCCATAAAGACAGCTGATGCTTTCACATTCAATTGCGAGTTAAACGTTTGAATTGAATTCCAGCCAATACTGTAGCCCTGTAGATAATTTAGGGACATTTGTATTTCACTGACAAAACAAAATGCGTGTATATTTAAGTGCGGTTTATGAAGGGTTTATCAAAGATTAAGCCACAGCTAAATTATTCAAAGATCGGCTTTACTATGATTTTCCTTTTTAATCAGTAATTTGTTAGAACTTTCAAGGGATATACACATGCGTAAGCCATATGTGGATCAATGACCCTGACCATGTAACTTATCCCTACACCCACACATAAACTTGACAATGTGCAAATCAAATATGTCCAAACTGCATGAAATTATGTATAGTGATATTACACTAAAACTCGTGCCCGTCTCCACGAATGACTTATTATATGCTTACCTCTAGTTTCTCGTGGACGCCTACGACATTGTGGTTCTTTGTTATCTTAAGCCGCGCATGCGCTTGGATACATTCCTCACAGAGATTCTCCTCACATTCAACGCACCTGCAACAATTTATAATGAACGAGAACACACTTAAAATGCATGACATTGAACCAACTGCAATCCTAGCACCCATGCACACCTGAATCTGCCTCGTCTGGCATGATTTATGAAGTCTGTGCGTTCTGCGAGTGTTATAAATCAATACACCACCGGCCGCCTCTTACAAGGAAATCCTGTATCTGCAACTAGGAAGTGTGGGTACCTGCTTTGGGCGGGGTGCGTCTCGCCGCGGGCGTGGCAGCTGTCACAGGCCGGGGGCGGCGGGGTGGAGGTCAGCACGGCCTCCTGCAGGCTCGCGATGAAGAAGTTGTCCCGGAGGCCCAGCACGCCTACACGGAGCAGCAAAGAGAGTGAACATCAGGAATCTGGTGAGGGATTTGCAGGTGCGTCGTTTTTATGCCAACACTTACTAGTTTGCAGACTTGCCTCGTTCGCGTACAAACAGATATTTTTACACAAATGTTCGAGCTTTAGAGACATGCAAATTTCAATTTGGACAAGTGATGCATGTCAAGTATCTGCCCAGCATAATTTCGTATTATAATATACTTGTTACATGAGTACACACACGTTACACACACAATTGTAAAGCGTTTAAGTATTTCAAATGCTCGTGTATTTTGCTTTGACATAGAAGTTCATGTGCTTTTCATCGTCTGACTCGTTGAACATATAGATATTTCAGTCGTTGTGCTTTTCCTTGAAAGGTAAAACAGCATTGATTTTCAGTACAATTAAGCTACAAATGTTATCACACAAAAGTCGGTTCCGCCATGTGTGGCGGTAAATTACCCTGTGCGGGTGGCAGTGGCGTGGTCTGGCGGCACAGTGGGCACTCGAGCTCCGTCACCTCGGCCCCCTCCTCGTGCTGCCCGCCGCGCTGCTCTTGCTGAAGCTGACCACGCCGAGGGCAGTGCAGAAATGCAATGTTAGTATGACATTTAAAACCATATGGTAGTCCCAGTCGAAAGATATCAAACGTCTGTGGCAGAACAAAGATTTCTGATAAAGGTGTGTTATACGAACCAGGTCGGGGAGCTGATCAAACTGGTGAAGGATCACCACAGGTTTTAACACATACGTTATACAATTCTGTGTAAAATCCACGATTGTAATAAGAATTGTTGACAAGGAAAACAAATGTACTCAACTATCACTATGGTCTAAACCCCCGAGTGACAAGCCCGAGGTGTTATGTCCACGCCAATTACCTTGAGGTGGCCCTGCAGACAGTCGGCACAGAACGAGTGCAGGCACGCCAGCACCTTTGGCGGACGCCGCCCGAATGCCTCATAGCAGATCTTGCACACGAGGAACTCCTCGCTAAGCACCCGCGGCAGGTCGGAGGTGCCTGACCGGCCGGGCGAAGGTGTGCTCATGGTTACTGGAGGCTGAATGCTCCCAAAGTGTGGCAGATTTCTTCTGTTTTCCGTGTGTGGCAAAATGGCTTTTAAAACTTCCAATACGTGTGATGATAGTCTTTCAAACGACCTTATATCTAATAGTTGTTTCCTCTATTATTACAAAAACGCTCATGTAAACCATATATCAAGTGCAAAGATGAAGAGCAAGTGCAATTGTGACAGCCTCTAACTCTAATAGATATAAGATCATTAAAATGCCTTGAGATAGGCTAGTGTGATGATTGCACGATGTCGTATCTTCTTTTGTTTAGCGTGTGCGTTCACAAGTGTTGTATGATAATGTTAGTGATGTATTTTTTTCGTTTATTCTAATACGATTTTATAAATGTTGTAAGATTTCATTTTAACTGTAATCAAAATATTCGTATCACAGAAATGCGAGAACTCCAAGTTTGCGTTCAAATCTCCCTCTAAATCCTAATAGTACGAATGGTACGCGTACGTGTGTTGTTTCACTGACCATCACCCAAGTGTGTACGCTGACACGTGTAGTCGTGTTAGTAGTATGCCTAGTTGTCAGGGCATCCGGATCTTACAATCTGCGCATTGTCGAATCGAAGAAAAAAAGTACAGCATGACCATATGCATTTAGGAACATACATAGTAGACATGTTCAATCAGTAAGAGTATCAGTGCAAAAGTGGTCCATGTTGTCTGTGTCCTGGAACTATACAGAAATGACCTGGAAACCAGGACAACACACTGCAAACAAAGGTTGCATGATTGGAGAGCGCGTCTATCAATCAGGTCTGGTCGACCGCCGCCGCTGCCCGAAAGGCTCACATGCTGCGTGACTCCCAGATTGTTGCTCCCATTGTAAACATTAGACAATACAGTTGGCTGGGGGGATGGTTATTGGCATAAACAAACAGTGGATGCCGTGTTTTTTTGTTTGCTTGTTTGTTTGTTAGTTTTCATGTTTGTTTGTTTGTTTTTCCTGTGTCGTTTGGACGTATGAGAGTTAACTCGTGTAATTAGCCGGCATTGGCTCATGGGGATTGTTAAACTTTTTTTATATACCGTATCCTGTTATTAGATTTGACAGAAAATGCTTTTGTAGACTGGCCTTTTTCATGCGCACATTCGTCAAGGCGATGGCGGGTCAAGTTTAGCGAGCTAGCGTCATTGCACACAAAATACTCTCACGCACCTTTATCAGTGAGATGTACATTTTCTATACACCCCAGAAGAATTTCCCATTTTCTAACTATTCTATAAAATATAAGTATTTCAGATTTTTCACTGATGTAAGATGAAGTTCAATACAGATTGAAATCACAAAACATCTGTATACTGAAGTTAACATACTAATTATCGTAAATGTTGGAAATTTTTAGCTTTCCTAATTTGAGTACCTCATCATTTCAGTATAAACATATTCCATCGAACCACTTAAACGACATATCCTTAATTTTGCTTCAAGAATGCATCTCAATATTCCACCACCTATTTGTCACTTATTATTTAATTCCAACCACCCAATGTATTTCACTCCGGATAAAACGACAATTCACCATTAATCAAACTGATACTAGCTAAACAACGGCGATGATCCGGCCACTTCTGGGTTGGGGTTGGCTCTCCATAGATCTCATTAGAGGCTGATGAAAAATTCATCAGGCTGTCTTTGTATTGATCTGGAAGATTTTGGCAAGAATCACCGCGGTCTACTCACAAACTGGCTTAGAGAGGAATGTACCATCTCAATAATAGTTATGTGCACAATACTAGTTGTTGGTTTATGTATCCGTTGCTATGCGACGCCATGTGCCGCATGTGTACGTGTATATAATCGTGAAATTATTTTTTCAGTTGTTCTAAAAATAATGTAACATTAATCGTTCCCTAGCCAGGACATTTGCCTCAAACTCACTAATGCGTGTACATGATGCAATTTATGGGGTATTGGTCGACTGGGGTTTACAAAAGAAGTACACATGATAAGTAATCTCTCGGAAACTGGAAAACCACATAAATTGTATTTTCAATAGTGGATGCTGTCATGCTTGTGTTGTTGAAGGGAAGGGGGCTTGAAGTAGTAGCGACTGCACTATGGAAATATTCTCGATTTGTTGCATTGTGTTCACAGGACATTCATATGTAAGTCTAGTTGGATTTTGCGGCAAGACCTGAACAAATCGACACCAGAAATACTCAGTACACTGCTCAAATGGGAAGAACTGAAACGAAATTATCAATATCATAAACACACCAAGTTTGTTCTGATGTTTTACAATTTAGTCCTATACATATGTAAACTATTTTCGAGACTGAAGTCTCCTGTTCAATCAATAAAAAGAAAAGAAAGGAAAAAAAAAGAAAAACAGTTTTACAGTATGGCAACGTGAGGTTTCAGTAGAAGAGCACACCAAAACTCTAATGAAAGCATATATGCTACGCATAAAATACGTAAAATTAGATTATTTACAGTAGTTAAAATAGTAGATATTGACGGTCACGGCTTAATCATCTGGGCATATTATGACTTTCTGGACATCGTCAGTTGACATTTTCCCGACTCATTGGTATTTACGGGTTTACAATCCTCCACGTTCACTATATAAAAGCTTTGTTTAGTGGACATATATATCTTTGTGTGGACACATTTGCTCTGGAATGTGTCAACATAAAACAGGTTCAAGGCCTATACCAACTGACACGTGAGAATCAAATATCAAATACAAGTACCAGAAGTACATTCAGCAATATATAGTGTCCAGTGTGAACCTATTCAACAGATTTGTGTACAAAGAGTTCAAGCAGCGTGACCTACTTTTCGTAGAGGGCTAATGGACGTATTAGTGTCATTTCAATGAGGGGTGGCAATAATGAAAATAAAAGATCCCTATACGTTCCCAGTTTAACATGTGCAGTCCCTGGGTTAATACTCGACCTCGAGTACTCGACTTATTTCAAGTGTGTGGTAGGAAATGAGAACACTTGGACCAAACCAAAACAACGTTCAAATTATGCTAATGAAAACGACCACAATATATTGGGACGACAGATTCGGCTGCAGTGATTGGAATGGTCTGACTATTGCATAATTAGTGAAAAACGCTCCACATTAACACTCAATGTCGTTCTGAACAAGAACTCAACTACATGTGACAAGGAACAGCGGGGATGTTAGGGGAGGGGGAGATCGGTGGGGGTGCACTTGCAGATCCAGGTTTCCGGAAAAGGTAGGGGGCGCAACCACTGGATTTCGTGTGTTCTGTACGTGCGAAAGCTCGCAGTGATGCCAAATCATCACACGAAATTAAAGATTTGGGAATGAGAAGGTGGTAGGAGCGGGGAGGGGACGCCCCTATACCGACACTCATGCTTATTTCCATAATGTTAATAAATGAACGTCAACTATATTGCACGATCCAAAGTACTGTGAATTCCTTACAGGATCCAATCACTAAGCTACACTGTACCAGATCCATTGTCAATCCATATTCCTGTCTGAGCGCATTCTCTATAAAAAGCGGACTCGGACAAGGCAAATATGCTGATCGGATCCGGAATTGTGCTTCACAGAGTCGTCGGCCGAGTTTACGTTGATAAATAAACCAGATAAGTTAAAGCTTATTCAAACATACAAAATGGCGGCATCCGACTTATTATGGAGCATTAATAATCCGATAGAGAATCGATTTTGTTGAAGGCTGTTTTTTTACAGGCATTCTGGATGTCAATCTGCACTTTGTTTATAGTGGATGCTTTATACAAGACTGTGTGGACTTGTGTGTGCTTATACTATTTGAGTTGATGTTTTTTTACACACTGGGGAGTGATGTCGTGTGCTAAGAAAATAATAGCTTGATCGACTTTCGCGGGAATACAGAGAATTAGCAAGTGTGTACGCTTGTCATATCGATTCTCCGGTTCTCGGGTTCAAAGGGGATTAAGGAGTGTGTGTCATTCGGTGTACTGCAAAGTAAGGGACAGCTTTGGAGTGATTGATTAAAATAACAATAGATACTATAAAGTGCTCGACTAAGACACATCTGGATTAATAGCCTGTTGAATTTGAAGTAGCGAAGATGGCACACTTGATAGCTAAATACACGGAGGCTAACGGGAATAGTGCAGTAGGTGTCTTTTTTATCCTTATGACATATTGTACGTAATTTATTATTCTCTCGTATTGGCAAGGCCAATTATATGATCGGCACCTTGCTACTATAACCAACCTGATAGAGTTTCATAATTTATGACTCGAAGCAAATAAAAACACTAATAGCATATGGTATTTAAATAAATAGTTTGACAGTGAAGCCCATTAGCATGATGCATAAATTGTATATATGCATACCGTTACGTATGTTCTGACATCATGTAGAACTTCGTAGTCTGCAAATACTATACTCATTGCTACTTGCACTACATATGTACTAAGTATGTATCGACACAAAGTATTTATTCAAGACCATGTGGCTGATAGGATAGGGGGTTGAACTCGTGATCAGAAGGTGGCGGGTTCGATTCCTGGTCGGGTTTGGTGATGGGTGTTCAGCAAACTTAGACAGTTGCACACTGCTCCGTGACATCTACACGTTAGATAGTTACAGGTTAGGCAATTGAATGATAATGTTGATTGGAAAAAAATACGCCTGCACCATGGTTGCGATATGATATGCTGCATGCTCCCTGGGAGTTGGGAAAGACACAGTGTAAAAAGGAAATGAACATATTCAATTGATCGAACTATTTAATAATAATAAATATAAATATAATAAAGTAAATTTGTTGCCGCTCAACAAAGCGGGTCTTTTTCTTTTCATATTTTTGTGGAAATGTCAGTTGCGTGTCAAAAGAGAAAAGTAGGCATATCTGCACAAACCTTTGTGGCATTCATTTAGTAGATCCCTTTAAAAAGTACAAAAACGACTATTTTAATATTAAGCTGAATCCAAAATACTTATATACTTAAAGTAGGGAATTCTTAAATATGCCCCTTTATTTCTAAGTTTGAAAGAGGGGAATTCTTATAATGTGAAATATATACGCGTGGCAAAGGAATTGTAGCCTTGAAGTAAGTTAATATCAGTTGCATCACCTGCCTAACCCCCCCCCCCCCCACACGCACACTCAAATTGCTATTTTTTGGATTGAGAAACAGTGTAGCACTTATACTTATATTAAACCTGCGCGTGCAATTGTACGGCATAACAAATACATATGCATGAAATACATGCATGAATATGCATGAACAGTCTTCAATAGTTGGCTTACAAGTGTAAGCTATCATTTCAAAGCTACTCTTATTTGCTAAAGTATTTGCGTGCATTTGGATCAGTTTGATGGATTGTCTTGGATCTGTTATATACACACAGGTTTGCATATGTGGCGTGCTTTCTCAATGATCCATTGTTTTTAATCTGGATTGTAAATCACAGTCATGTATAGTCCTTTCAACGCCCATCTATAGTGCGACAATTTCATGTGGTTCTTCAACTGTCTCGCGGTGTTGGGCAAATCTTTTCATGTTGTGCATTGTTAAACGTTCTTGTGAGCAAATTGCGCCATGTTGTAAGCATTTGATAGGATATGTACAACTAAACCCCAGTTTATATATTTTTTATATACTTAGCAGACCTATACCATGAAAGCAATGCGTTAGAAAGATTAAATTGTCTACTTATTCCTGTCATATGTATACCATTATCACATGAATATAAATGTCTGAAAAATCTTGCACAAAATCAGCAATGCACAACACCTCAAAACTCGCCAGCACCGTAAGACAGTGGTAGCACCGTTATTTGATATGGTTCTCAAAACCACCTCGACAAAGTGCAACCTGTCATCGTGGACACTTCTGAACAGCGTGGCAGAGAGGAATTCAAAGTTTATTCTACGCGAAAAATGCACCCTCGTTACCCAACATAGGCTGCATTGTAGTAGACCTAGCGTTATAGACAGTCAGGTTATATTAGACCAGTAGCTCGAAATGGAGCGTGTACGGCTCAAACTATCGCGTTATACATGTGTATGGTCATCGAATAATTATGGCGTATAAATGTACCACTAATGATTGATATTCAGTTTATCACCGCATCAAGGCAGTCTTGACAATACGGCCAGTGAATACTTAAGTGAAGTGGCGATATGATGTGCCATCATTCAATTAATAGATCCAGGTACAGTGAAACATACCAACATTCACGTGTGTACAATGTCAGGATTTTGATGGCTGTTTTTCTACAACTAACGCGTATCAAAAAGTTCAACAGACGTTTGTATAATACATAGGGTTTGTACAGTTAATTATGTAGACATGTAATTGTGTGTCGCTGATTTTTTTATATGCATTTTCATATACATTTGAATTGAACAATGCTAAATGTTCTAAGTGATGGGTTCGCGTTGAATGATATAGCAAATAATTGATTTAGGCTGTGCGATTGTAAATCTTGTGATGAAATTCACCGTTATATTAATTATATATGGTGTTGCTTTGTTTGGTTTTGATTAAGTTTTCAATGAGCTATTTCACAAGCAATGGATACATATTTTTAGTGATATGTAGTTCTCTCGTAAACATTATGAATGTAATGTCAGTTATGTCACCTACACACAACTGTTGTAATTTCACTAATCGCGCTGGATGGGCCTAGGCATATATGGAGAACCATGCCATGCTGAGTTCGGCACCAAACCAAGCAGGATGCAAGATATAGAGACGTGTCACTGCAAGATTTGTATAATGTTTTTTTTTTTAGTATTTAAACCAGCCAGGTGTGGATGACGTGAGTGTTTAAAAATAAAACACTTACCGCTTACCTAGTTTTACAGCTGAATGAGTAGAAAGTTTCACATAAGTTTTCCTGAATCAATTATGGAATTATCAAGGCCAACCCCTATGTTAATGTGGAACTAACGGCAATGCTTGTCAACAATTTTAGTATGATTTGCCTAATGCATCCTTATTGTTGGGAATCTATTGGGTGATAGACATGTTACATTAATTATGAGCAGAATAGTAGACATTCTAGATTGAAGTTCAATATATACAATGTATATTAGTATATGAACATAGCTGAGTTAAATAAAATAAATGTAATTCGAATACATAATGTAATAACATTAGCTATATGTTAAGAAATACTATTTGATATTTAGACATATATTAGCGTTCAACACCACGTGAAAAAATCTTTATATGTTATGCAAAAATAACATATAAAATCTTAAATGTACTCAAATATCAATATTGATTTAATACATTTATGGGACCGATAAATATTAGAAATCCTATCCATAAGGAATGGCAGATTGAACACGAGTAAATTAAAAGTTGATTGGTTAGAATGCTTTACGTCCGGCATCAGCCATTATTCATGCACAGATGACATGGACAGGCAGTAAGAATTGTATTTAAAGGGCAGGCAAAGATTTTGGATCCTTGGAGCAGCTACAGAAGTTGGCGTTTGTGTGTGGGGGTGGGATTTAAGGTGTGCCGCACTACAAAGCCGATAGGGCTCGGGACCGACGTCCGTGTAGTGATGTAGAAAAGGCAGTTTGCGTTATGTCTCCAGCACAGTGCCGCTGTTTCTTCTAACCAGACCAGTTGGACTATGGACAATCGAATATACGTGGATACATAATTCTTTCATGGACTGAGTTATAAAAGAAGAAGATGGACGGGTTATTCTTCGTTTGGTCATGGCTGCTTTTTTCTTTATTTTTCTTTTATGGGGGCGGGGGGTTTCTCCATCATTCAGCAAAAAAAGCAACAACAACAACAACAACAACAACAACAACAACAACAACAACAACAACAACAACAACAACAACAACAACAACAACAACAACAACAACAACAACAACAACAACAACAACAACAGCAGCAGCAGCAACAGCAACAGCAGCAGCAGCAGCAGCAGCAGCAGCAGCAGCAGCAGCAGCAGCAGCAGCAGCAGCAGCAGCAGCAACAGCAACAGCAACAGCAACAACAACAACAACAACAACAACAACAACACAACAACAACAACAACAACAACAACAACAACAACAACAACAACTTTATTTTTGTTTTGTATATATACAATATAATGAGGCAACATCTTTTATATAATAAAGCCTGCCGGTAGCTCAGAAGGGGTGTAGTCAGACACCAGACTCTCATAGACTTTCAACATCATCCATTAAGACAAACTAAAACGGTCTTAAATACATAAATCAGAGCATTTTGATAGACGAAATATTGACCGAAACATTCTACTGAATGTAATGTAAAGATAGAGGGCATGTCAAGCTTCCGTCAAATGAAAGTTCCCCAAACCGAATATATGTTCTGGTTTATGGGGTGTTTGAAAGTTCATTTATATAAAAACAGCAAATAGAGCCTTAGGTCTCCTTATCTCAAAGTCAATATTTCTTGGGGGTCTACCTTATAATTGCTTTAGTAAACTTTATGGGTCATGTGTAATTCCAGTAATAAGGTAAGGTGCATCAGTTTGGGGCCACAAAAGTTATTCATGTTTTGATGCAGTTCATAACAGAATGTGTAGGCATTTCTTAGGTGTTGCAAAATTTACGCCAAATGCAGCAATACAAGGAGATATGGGTCTGTGGGTACCTAGCCAACACCAGAATCTTGAAGTACTTAGACAATGGTGTAGTTTTGTCAATATGAATCATAATCGGTTGAACTGGAAACTTTTTAAGTGGTCAAAAGGTATTAATGCAAAAAAACAAAAAACAAAAAACAAACAAAAAACTGGAGTTATTAAGTGGTTCAAATGTTCATAGGCATGGACAAGAGGCGCTATACAGATGCAGATGAATTACATAAAAAGTCATTTCTAGACAAAATTAGATAACCTTGAAGGTGTTCATTGTGTTGGTAATGTTTTTATACAGTCATTTCTTCATTCACAACACGTTTAAACTTACAAATATATCATTAACAGTTTCAACAGCTTCTGCTGACATCTTCAGAATGACCGACTGCGTATGACAGGCAGTCAATCATCTCGGCCGCCGCCGCCGAGAAGTGGGTCATACACTCGCGAGAGCTGGTGGGCCCCCTCGTCCCGGTTCATGACCTGCCTGTAGGTGCGGATGTGTACCGTCTCCTTAATTGTTCTCGTCTTACAATCGATCTCTCTGTCTATCACGCACACACTGTAGGTAGACCCACTGGATAGGAGTGAAATAGTGTACAGGATACCCTGTAGGTCATGTGATACATTGTACATTGGTGAGACTGGTAGAAAGTTGGGCACGAGATTGAAAGAGCATGTAAATGATGTGGATACCAACATGAAGAAGGCATACACTAGATCTTCGAAGAAGGAATCTCTGACTGAAATAAATAAGAGTGCGATAACGGATCAAGTCAACCAACATAATCATGACATATATTGGGACAGCGTGTGCGTGATAGACAGAGAGACCGATTGGAAGACGAGAACGATTAAGGAGGCGGTAAACATCCGCACCAACAGGCAGGTCATGAACTGGGATGAGGGGGCCCACCAGCTCTCGCGAGTGTATGACCCACTTCACAGTGGCGGCGGCCGAGATGATTGACTGCCTGTCATTTGCAGTCGCTCATTTTGAAGATGTCAGCAGAAGCTGATGAAACTGTTAATGATATATTTGTAAGTTTAAACGTGTTGTGAATAAAGAAATGACTGTATAGAAATTAGAGAAGTGTTAGAGAGGGAAAACCGAAGACCAGTGGTTAGAAATTGTGCAAAGAAAAGTTAGCAAAGTTAAAATAAAAGTTGGTAATAGTATAACATAGTACCTTTAAATCTAAGTTTATGAGTGAATGTTATGTGTACACACTCATGCCAAAGTTATTTGGTAGTGTGTATGCAAAGTTTTCTAGTGGCCCCTATTAGATTAGAAACTGGAAGATACGAGGGCTTGAAGGTAGAGGACAGAATTAGTCCCATGTGCCATATGTGTGTGGAGGATGAAATTCATGTTCTATTAGAATGCAATATTTTAATGATATTCATGCTCAGCTTTTAAAGATATTGTCAATGCCCACTCAAATGTTTTAGTATACAGTAAGAGTGAAATATTAAAGTGCATCTTAGGTTGCCAAGATGTTCAAAGGCCTGACATGAAATACCTTTCAAGGAGGCGACAAATGCTTTATACTTAAATTTATATCCAGGTTTTATCTAGTCATGTTATATTCCTATTAAGGATAAT
This sequence comes from Streblospio benedicti, assembly GCA_019095985.1. Lineage (NCBI taxonomy): Eukaryota > Metazoa > Annelida > Polychaeta > Spionida > Spionidae > Streblospio > Streblospio benedicti. Next base: position 37,022,554 of record CM032667.1, on the reverse strand, counting down.
CACCATTATACATTGTATGTTGTTTTCAACAGGTATTTGTTATATATGTTCAATATGTTTTAATATTGTTGTTATATATGGTCAAGATGAACTCAGTAAACATTGTATATATACAAAATGTCTCATAAGATGTATGAGTAATAAGCAATATTCTCTAAATGGGTCAGCTTTTGACCATCCACTTATGTATGTCAAAACATTTTAATAATTGTAATGTGGTATGAGACGTTAATATACACATTCTTAGTTTTAGTATAGTCTTATATAGTCGTTAGGCCTAATCTTCCGTAGAACATAACAACATATAATAATTATTAGTACAAAATCAGCATTTCCAAGAACCCCTGTAAATCGTATTTTTATTCTAAAGCCCCCTATGTGAATGTGATGTTCCCGCTGTAATGACTGAATATTCTAAGCTTTATGTACTTTCTTAGCCTTAAAATCACTGTGGAAACTTCATTTACTTCATGAAAAACATCTTGAATACACCAAAAACATTTTCTCTAATAATAATGACATATCTTATACTTTTACGGAATAGGTCTGCGCAGTTGCCCGTTGAAGGGGAACCGTTTCCCCGAAACGTAGCACATTGCGTGATGAATGTAAGTTTCTGAGCCACCAACATAATGTTCGTATCTACATGATAGTTTCTGAGCCACCAACATAATGTTCGTATCTACATGATATTGACATACTCGTGTATACAAAAAAAAAGATACGTAAACAATACATGAATGCAACACATGCTGCATACACTATTGTAAAAACATTTTGATTCTGCATTGTGGGTAATTTTACAAATATGGTTACATTGTGACATGATTATAGGGTACATTGTGATTATTCTTAGCAGGTAATCATTAAAATAATTAATATAAACGTACTATTAGTCCTAAAAATAAATAATAAATACATAAAAGTTATTTATAATAAAAATACTTTTAATCATAAACTAATAGACCAATAAATAAATAAGAATAATTAAATAATGATGACATCAATATAACATTAGTCACTTGCTTCAACAATGAAACGATTAGAGTTCTTTTTCAGGAGTATAAAATATAGCATATTCATAAAAAAACCACTTGTTGCCAGTTAACAACACACTTAAGCTTTTCGTTTTGACGTAAGGCAAGCAAATACGGCCAGTGATTGCAAATCCCAAACGATTTCGGCCCCAAATCTGTTGAAATTGAAAATTTCGTTTACGTGAAATTTCTATGCAATAATAACTCATTGGCTATGCGTAAGACATCTATTGGGAGGAGACAAGAGACATGAACCATCAGTTGCATGCTGAATTCATTGAAATAAAAGGCCATGTAACTGCCACATTATGATGTACCAGATTATATGCTTATTTGAACACACACAAATGCAAGGCCAACAAGTGGAATCATTTCGGCTTAATTTGCCACCAGAAAGATGCAAACCAAGTTATTTTTCAGATTTGGGCCGAATGATTGATGAGGGTAACTTCGGCTAGCTTTAGTCATATTAAACTATGTCTACACGTGTCATCAGTATATGGTCATTAACTTTCGTTTGGCTAGTCATTTATTCACCAAGCGAAGGTCAACCTTTATTATTGTTTGTCTCAGTGAAGAATATTCTGTAGGACGTATATATTGTCATCTTTAGGGTTGAGTCATTATTTAAGGTGTGTGTGTGTGGGGGGGGGTGTCGGAAAAACGGGAGGAGAGGGGTTCATATGTTTAAATTTGAATGTTGTGATGTGTTAGAAGTTTGAAAACGTATGTTGTGGGGGTCAAAAGTTTGAATTGAAAAAATTGGGAGGGTCAAATGTTCTGATTTATAGACTTTTTGGGGGTGGTGGATCGGGGGATCCCGCGTGAAATATTTGAAACGGTCCTTATGGCATCATCAAGTCTCCAGCAAATTGGACATGGATGTCTATGGAAAATATTGAAATATTCTATCAAAAAAAATAAATAAAATGTAAATAATGAAGATACCTCCATTACCCCTCTGTTGGCATATTGCATGTAGATTCTCACCATATGCAAGAAAATAATGGCGATTTTCTGATCAAAATCCTCAATAGATTAACAAGCTTTATACGGATTATGGTGGCCAGCGAAGACTTCCAACACATTTATATTAACATGATATGAGCCCTTGCACCCCTTTCGGAATCCTACATCTGACGCGGAGCTAGCTACAGAACATTTGGGCTCTTATAGTATTGCCTAAATAAACTCTTCCTTTCACCCTCCAACAACTCCCCATCACGCTTTCTATTTGCTTCATATGCCACAGAGTTTCTATTCAAAATAGATTTTCTTATATGCATTAAATCTCTAGTTCCTCATATTGCTCCATTGTTTCTTTTAAAATGTTCATATCATTATAGCTACCATGACATAAAAAGACATCTTTGGGAACGATATGTTTAGTGGTTGTGGGGTATTTTGTTTTGTTCTGTCACATATATACAGGTGTGTGTGTGGGGGGGGGGGGGATGTCAAAAATTTATGTTTAAGCCATTCTTTAAAATTGGTGGTGGTGGTGGTGGTGGTGGTGGTGGTGGTGGTGTGTGTGTGGGGGGGTGTCATGTTAGATTTGCAAACTCGTGGTGCGTCATATGTTTGATTTGCTAATCCGTGGCTGTGTGTGTCAGGCGTTCACAACCCCGCCGTCTAAAAAAACATCTGACCCCCACGCCTTAAATAATAATTCAGCCCTTAATACCTGAGTTGTATTAAGTCTTGTTTAAATTCGAGAAAGTCTCACTGAACTCTATCTGAGGCATGAGCTCGTTATGAGAATATTTTTTGCAATAAACACAAAGAATAAAAAGCATAAAAGACCTCACGATGACAGCGTCTTTTAAGGGAATTAGTGTTGTGTTATTGGTGGAGGTGGTATAAAGGGGGCCGGTGGTGTCCAATAGAGCTTCCCCCCCTTCACTTGCCTCTTCATATTATTCATCGAGACCTCCGCTTAAAAAAAAATACGGTCTGAAATATTCGTAAAGATATGAATCATGGACGTATTCATTAATTGGTGTTTCCAATCTTTCCAATTATCATGACCAAATAAGTCCACTGAATCGACACCCACCAACAGTCTCCTACCCCAGTACGAACACACCCATTAAAAACGTGATCAGAGACCTTGACCCTCTGGTTGGTGTTGGGCTGGCACATTAAATCTTACTTTAGACTGAATTGAAGGCGACGTGAAAGGACATGTTATTAAGCTATTGAATAGCGGTGCACTTAGGCCAACAAGATTCGACCTTATCTTTATGTATTTGTAACCAAAGGATTCACCTACATAGCGTGGGGTGTTATGACATATTTGCCCTAAACCAAAACATATATACCCATGTAAGTTCCTTATATTTCATAACATTCCTTATTTCAAAAAAACGTCGATGAATTAAAGGTTTTCGCGGTCACGGAACTCTTAGTCCCAAAATATTGCTTGCACACCAGGTATCTCACTCTCCGAAAATCAGATCTTGAGTCTGAGCATAGTATGCTTCCTTTAATACAAATATAAGTTATTATGCTAAATGATTCTGTACACGATCATACTGAAATTATGAATTATGAATAGAATGTTGTACACATGAATAGTATAGGTGTGAATTTTTGTCTAAACATTATTTGTGATCCATTTTAATCATCGCGCACCTAGTACCCAGCGTACTATTAGGAAAGAATGATGATTACCATATATAATATGCCAGTCCATATTTTCCTTAATTGAGAATGAGGTTAAGAATACGGTTTACACTTGCAGTTGAACATCCACCTGATAACAATCACATAGCCCCCCTAGGCCGCCGCCCAATTCATAAACACATTTAACAATAAAATCATAAATTTAATTTTGTAAGATTGGTCTCAATCTGCCATACAACTGTCACTAAAATGCGTGAAAATACATAACACCTTTATTGTAAAACGCCCCGCAGAGATCACCGTAGGAGTCCAGTGTCCCGTCCTTGGTATAGAGTCATCTGACAGAAGCCATAATAAACACCCTTTGATGGACTGGTGTGTAACCGTTGTAGAATAACTTTCTTTAAGTTGGACCTATGATAGAGACCGTCACTTTCAAATGATGCTTAGCCCCACTGAATTGTCACATATAGAAAAATTGGTCTCCTCCCTTTTGTAGGCTACGAGTCATTTTCTTGGAAAGTATACTCGTTCTTTTGTGGTCGGGTCGTTTGGTCTGCATGCGCGTGTTCTTATCAGATGTAGAGCACCTGGGATTATATATGTAGTTTCCCCCTCCAAAATACACTTTAGAATAGTGTTTTAAATGGGTGACTGCGGGTGCGAAATGTTTAACGTATTATTTGAAGCGCCCTTTTCTGCCCGCAATATGCGTCATAGCCCTTGTGTACAGGGTTTGTGCACTCCTTAACTGTTTTCGTGAAATTGATTGCGTTAATGATAGTTTGTATAAATCTAATGTATCTTTTTAATCTATCACTTCATTTGTACCTTCTAATAAGGCACCCATATCTCTGTCTGGCCTCCCTCAAAATACCGGATCGCTAACAAACATAGGGCGTTTCCAAAATAAAAGTTCGCTACCTTTGTGCAAAAAAGTGCATCCTGAGTTACATATTACATAAGAGTGCAACGACGGCTTAAATCCCCGTCCACATCCCGTGCTAACATTACGTAATTTCCTATTATTTAATTTAGGGAGGACCTCGATCTGAGTTGAAGAAGTATCGTCTGGAAAATTCAATCTTGTTTTAATACAGACGACGTCTCACTGAGCCTCGTTACACAATCATGAGGTGATGACATACAAAAAACAGATAATCCACATTAAAGAGCTCTAGAATAGTGTGGGGTGTACGCCAAAATTGTCAGTGTAAGACTAAGACTAAGACTAAGAATGTGTTAATTAATGTTTCACACCGCGTTACAATCATAAAACATTTTCACACATATATGTAAGTGGAAGGTCAAAACTTACCCATTTAGAGACTCAGATAATAGATATAATGCGTATAGTACAAAATATATAAAAAACTGAGATATTTGTGCATGTTTAATGTCTACTATGAGTTCATATTAAACATATATAAAAAATATATTAAAACACATTGAACAAGTGAAAAACAAAATGTAATCATAATTGTTATCATAATCAGTGATTTCCTAATTTTAATGTTATTCTAGTGTTTTGTCTTGTTAGTTATATTGTGATTTGTCTGTTTTTACTATTTTACTATTTTTTTTTACATTTTTACATTTTTATACTATGATTATACATACTGTACATTTCGAAATAAACTGTATTAGTATTAGTATTAGTAATTACCCCTAATAACAATATGACAAATAAAACAACTAGATAAAACATTGATATAAACTTAAGTATCGCGCATTTGTCTCCTTGAAAGTATATCACCTGGAATGTCAATAGTGAATAATGAATTTGGACGGGGGAAAGGATTGGGGGGGGGGCAAAATGTGTATCAATGCGCAGTCACGTCAACTAGAACGAGAACACATCTTTGTTTATTGTGAACAGCGTCATACACGTGTGTATGCTGAGCACGTGTTTTATATTTAAAGAAGAGCAGAGGCGGCGATCCTGTGTTTAGCCCCCCCCCCCACACACACCACCATTTTCCCAACACACCCACCACCTCCCTTTCGCTCTCCATATGGGGGTCCGCTCTACTACTCACTGCCTTTTCCCTGCATCCGTCATTGTCATCAAAATACAGACAGAGTGGGGAATGTAACAGAAAAAGCTGCTCGATCGTTTATGTGAGGTTTAATCAATAGCACACCTGAGTAAAACTCATTCACAAAGGAGGTCGATCAATCCACAGCAGTATGTGGATCTCGACTGCGAGGAAAGTCATAAGTACGTAGGCGTCTATTGGGACATATATAATTCTATTGATCTGCGCTTGTGGGTGTTTCCTTTGAGAGTGCCCAGTGTACTTATAGATAAGTAATAATTTGAGTTTGGTCAGCGAGTATCCAAAAACGTTAGCGTTGTGGCAAATATATAATAGGCTACTTTTGGATTATTATCGTTTGCGCCTGATCATATAATGGACGTATATTGGGTGAGTTTTTGTTGTGTGGTTGCATCAGGAGGGTTGTATTTTGAGAATTATAACTTTTATCTTGTTGTTGGTGCTGTCATTGGGAATGTTTATGTCTAAACTTAATTTGATTAGGTATATCCGTGTTATGTGGAGTTTTAGATTGCAATTGATTTGTGCAATGTCTGGTTGATGTCATAACTGTTTGAATGCACTATTTTCTGTGCCTTCGCTCATCTAATCAAGTCTTATAATAACTTTATAACCTGGGTGTAGAAACCAAGTTTAAAATGGATAAAGCGGAAATTAGTCAAAACAAAGTTTAAAAGTAGTAGCAATTGATGGGATATCTCCTTATACAAGACAACATTGGCATATAGTCTACACTATCCATAAGTGAGGGTATAAATGATAACATATTACAATATTCTAAATCTATGGAGAATGGCAAAACATGTATATATTTTATAGGGTATGGTCATGACTATAATAAATGTAATGAACTTGCTTTTGTTAAACCACACTATTATACTGCCACCTATACATGTATGTCTGGGTAAATTGATTATTAAGACCCATGGCTGGTTGTCTGGCAGCGAAATCCGGACCATAAACGTCACTGTATGGCTTCTGTATCCAGTGACCTTGACCATAATTGATACCTGCGTGCACTAGAACTTGGAAATAAGCGATAGGGCATGTTTAAATACTAACAAATGAATATGGTCGGTCAATCAGCTCCTCAACATAACCCATGTGCGCCAAGGTGAAACGAATGGCTTTTCATATAAATCTTGACTATAAAATATAAATAGCCTATATAGCCTTGAAATGACAATTATCTAGCCATTTTCAAAACACATAACACGTTTGTATAATGAAAACACATCGGTTCATAAAATTCATATGATCGACCATGCTTCTTTAAAAAAAATTTAAAACCCACATTAAAACCCACATTAAAACCCACGAAACACTAATTAAGACATGCACAGATTAATCCAGAAAGGTGTCCACATGCTAATGACAAGTGTCCAAATCACCAGATCCTAAATGTATTTTATACAAGCGTCAAACACTTTCCCTTGAAAGTCCACAAGCCTCCTGTCAACATTACCCCCCTGCTGCGTTCAGTGTATACTGTGTTCGGTGCAACTTTGTAGTGTGAACATCACAGTGTCTATGCATATCGGCCAGTGTTAGCGTTACCCACTAACACAACTTAAACCACTGAAGTCACAGCTCATGCTCAGTGAGCAGCCTGTGCAGGTGTCCGTTATAAGCAGGTGCCTCTGATAACACTTATCTTTCGGATCACTTCTTTTCTCTACTAAGACGACCATTCAATGTGTAATGACATGCTCAGTATTGACTGTGATAATGTTTGTCCCCTATGTCCCTCTGATACTATGTTAGATAGAATCTGGATGCATATACTAATTGTACTTTAGGTGTTTTGACACTGGAAAAACATAATCCACATTGCCTATACGCGTGTCTGAACATAAGAGTGAGCATACGTCTATATAACAGTTTAGTTATTTTTGTCTTGTACACTTTTATCAGGATGAAAGAAAAACGTTTTGTGTATGTCACATATGCAAATTGCCTCGATTGCATTCCCATGGATTAACGTGGATTCTTGTTGAAGTTTCATTTTTCAATAATTGTATCTCAGTTCTAGTTTCTTGTTATATTGAGGGACAAGTGTATGATTAAAACCAGTGCGCATAGATAGGTTTTCTATGATATAAAAGTCTTGCCACAATAATCACATCTAATTCTAATTTTATATATTTTCTATAATGTGATTTATTAAAGATATTGGTTGACCAGTTGTATTCAGTGGTGCTTTTTCGTGTGAGAGCGGCTCCGGAATTCATTGTAGTAACGTCAACTGACATGGCAGATGTATCATTTAAATTGAATGTATTTGTTTGTCGATTGTATTTACCAAATAATTGTAGTGGCTGATTCAGGCTAACCATTGTTTTATCTGGCTACTTGACTACTATTTACAAATCAATCTGTGTTACTTTATAACCCACGTGAAGTCTATAAATGGCAATGATGGCTAGTTATTGCTGATAACCATCATTGACAGCTACTTAGGGCACTGTTATGAGGAAACCATTATACTAAGTTTTAACTGGCTGATCCAAAATAATCTATCGATATTGAAAAATTAAAATACACTTGAAATAATTGGTTACTTGGTTAAATAATTAAGTACGGACTAAATGCATGTAGACGGAAGATATTGATTCATTTGAAAGTTTTGGTTGGAGAACGAAATTATGTAAGCAATTGTTGAACAGAACATCATTTCAAATATTGAATTGTTTGTGTGAATCAGAAAAGTAGATTCCATTGTGAATTTGAAAGGCAGCATGCTGTGGAAATGGATTTTATTGACAGTGTATAAAAGAAAACTTTCTTGATCACCCAAACCAGGACATCATTGAGTTAAGATCCATTTGTGTATAGAGATTACAGTGTTGGATACATAATCTGAAATCATAGGCTACAGTTAATAGAATTAGGAAATATTAGATTATCGCATTGTGGGAAAAAATATATCAGTGTTCTTTCAAATATCCTGTTTGAAGACTGGAAGGCTGTAAAGATGTCAAACTGTTCAGATTCTGATATCACCCGGGAATAGCTAACACTTCGATAGATCTATGTTTTTTTCCAATTGACATTATTTTGTGGGTATATAATAGTGAAAATTGGTAAATGGATATTGATGACTTAAGTACTCATTGGTATGCTGTAGTGTATTGAGCACAGCATGGGTTTTCCATGGGAAAGTAAAATACTGCCTCAACTCAAGAAACTAGACGAAAATGAGACACAAAAGGGCAAGTCCAAAACGGTATGTTATTATGCAGGTAATGTTATCCCAACTCAATCTATGTTAGGCGTATTATTCAAGAAAATATAGATATTTAACCAGCAGTGTGAAAGAGATTCCCGTAGGCCGACGATGATGTTATAACCCATGGTTCATTGGTTCTCTTTATCGTGGCACTGTCGTGGTCCACACATAGGATGAAAGTCCAGTTTTGGGGCATTAGATAAACCATTGACTTAATTAATACATGTAAAGAAATACGTACCACTGTTGAAAGCATAATTTGTGAAACCAAACAGGCTTAAAGCCAAAGACCTGTAATATTTAGATGGCCATTTTGATATGGTCATGGTTAAGTGATCAGATTAACTCCAGATATAAACCATCCCTGCCACCACAGAATTATTAATACAATCATGTCTATTACATTAAAAAAACACACACACAGGAGTACTCTCGATCAACCAGGCAGAATTTCCCATGTGTACGGTGAAAAGTAGGTAAGCTGAGACTAAAACAGGAGCTGCCTGTAGTACGTTGAACGTTGCATAGTAATACGCTCAACGTTCTGTAGAACATAGTGCTATGGTATGTTAGTCATAGTGAAAATATAGAAAAGCACGCCGATTAAAACTCATAATGACATGTTTAATACTATATTTATTTAAAACTTAAGCAGTGAATTATGTTTTCAGGATGGTACGATGTATGTGTAAGCAATTGTTTATTATTTGTTATACACGAATTGACTTTACGTTGGAGATATTTATGCTGCGCTGCTTATACTTATAGATGTGTGGGGATGGGAGTGGTGTGAAAAGGGGGGAAATGGGGGCAGTCACTTACCCACTAGTCTTTGATATGGGTAAGGACTTGCGTTGAGTGCTATTAAAAAAAAAAAAACTGACCCTCAAAATATTAAAGTCGAAAAAGTTCAAATATCGTAGTTTAAAATACACTGATCTCATTTCACCCTGGCGTTTCCCAAAGTTCTCACGGCTATCACGTATATACACAGCATTATTATACAGCTATCATTATTGCAACAGTGAATATATGTGGAATGTAAAAGATATTCCTGTTGACTAATGATGAAGTTTACCATATATGGCCCTATTTTCATACTTGATATCATCAAAGCGTGTTTTTATTTTAGTTTCACTATATGCCAATAATTATGTAGTTAATGAAATTCATGATGATCATTCAATGTTTTATGATGTTAGAGTTTTTCTTTTAATGAGAATACTTAAGAGCATTTATTATTGGAGAAAGGGATATGGCCGAATAAAAACTAATAAATTTGATAATATTTGCGATCCCTATTAAGTGGTGACCAATTGTTGAATAAATTGCACACTATGTGTTCATAATTGGACCTTCCATCCTATGCTAATCAGTTTAGACGGCATTGAATGTTTTATATACCTTTTATATTACATTCATTTTAAATACTGGGATAGACAAATATACTGAGTGTTGCAAAGTTTTATTAGTTTTAAAATTTGGGTTGAAGAAAGAAAATATCTTCCACATTCACAAAATGTTTCTTTTCCATTCAAAAATAACAAGTAAATAATTCATTCATTATTGGATCCTCTCCTTCATTACAAAAGAGTTTCCAAAAATGTTGGATTTGAAAACTCATGGCTAACTGAGTTACGGCATAGAAACTCACTAAGGCTTAGAATACAACAATAGGTTGTTCAGCCAAGTGAAGTGATCCATGTTTGCCTCTGCATTGATCATGTCATACATCAAAAGTTAGCTGAGTGTAAGTGCATATGTTACAAGTGAAAACAAGCACTGTAAAACCTATTGATATGAACACCTGTGTGTATTGACCACTTAATATGAACACATCTTTCTAAGAATGTCAATATACATGTATGCACATCAGGCATCAAAACTGATATATACTTTAATTGTTGTCATACTAACTTCCTATTTCACAAGTTAAGGTTTGGTAAACTGGAAATAAGCAAGTCTACCTTCTTTAATTTCATTTTTATTTTATTTTGTATCCTTTTTGCTGTTCAAATATTTTCAGAAGATCAAATTTCAAATATTTTTAAAGTATAAATTTCGCATAGTGCATATTAGGTGCCTTTTCACACTATACTGGTACCATAACCTTTAGTTATAGCGTAAAAAGGCACCAAATCAGTGTGTGAAATATATACTTTCTTTCTGAATTTGATCTTCTGAAAATATTTGAACAACAATAAGAATACAAAATAAAATAAAAATGAAACCACATGTTCAATTATGTTGTTCACTACATGACCAGACTCTTATATATAACTTCTTTAATATTTTAGGAATTATGGTTTTGTATTTCTCACATGCTTATAATTTACTAACATTTTCTGAAAAAAAAAAAAACATTTTACAACTTTGAAATTGATACTAAAATCAACTTATAAAGGGTGTATAGAAAGTGCTAAGATCTGTTGGCAATATGTGTCCAGATTGTGTTGAACAGACTTTTATAGCAGGTGATTTATAGATCCATCGGCAACTTCAAGTTTTTTAACATGTACATAAATGTCAAAACTAGTTTTATGGCATAAATAATTCTATATTCTTTTACTTTATACATGCTCAATATATTCTACTTATTAACAGTCATTTGCATACACTCCTGCTTTTACAAAGCTTCCACGGGACTATTTGTTAGACTGTTATTATGGTGCTTTATCTATCAACTCATAATCGCATTACGCATGTCCAATTATTTAAAATGCTGCATACATTATAAATAAGAGGAAAATGTATGAAATTTATTAGAAATGCATTGGTTTATCATCCAGCCACAAACTCATAGACAATTTATTTAGAACCTTCCACTTCGATATTATAATCTTACAAGCCAATCACTAAGGTATGGTTTTCGCATTCAAAAAGAGTAATAAACAGTTTTATACAGGGTCACAAGGCTGATAGATGTCAACTGATATCAATAATGGAAACTGACGTTTGTATTGTGGTTTTGAATATATAATTGCAGTACTGGTATCTGGACCTGGGTAATGATCTGCTTTACATCTCCTAAATTGTTACAAACAATAATGTAAAGGCAGGTCATACATACATACATGTTGTTTGTTTCAATGTTTTTATTTTTACTACTTTTACATACTTTGTAGATCAGTAATTACATTTTTCAATGAAACTAAGCCAGAATTTTTTATTTCAGGCGCGTG
>CM032667.1:36990307-37010321 GCA_019095985.1 Streblospio benedicti | reverse complement strand
CATGGCGAGTCTTCTCTTGCCTGGCTTACGCTCGCGGTCTTACCCTTGGACTTGGAGGTCATCTTCACGGCAACCCTCGTTCCAGCGGTAGAACCTATCGGGTCCTCATCCGGATGGTGTGAGCACCAACGTCCTCCACCTCGTGCAGAGAATCCAGAAACAAGTCAGCAAGGGACTCCAATTTCCGGGGCATCGAAGCCCTCTATTGGTGTAGATCCGTTGCGAGACAAATCCATTTCTTTCATCCGGGTAATGAGGTGAGTCATGCTCACAGCCAAGTTGTGCAGGTTGTCAGCATTCATGGAACTCTCACAGAACATGCGGTCCATTATATAACGCCCCTGATAAACACATGCTTACACTGTACAATCATCACACTATTATAACCATTGTCATGTCATCCATACAAAATGCCGTTTGAACGTCCGATATCCCAACGATGTGAAAACCCAATCAAATGAATCAAAGTGAATGCTTGGCCGCAAATCACACTTGAACATAGTGGCATAGCAAGCGATGTTTCTGTAGTATGGCGTGAGTCTGTAGGCTTTTAAGTACTTGTACTAGATCCACGTGACTATGCCAATAACAAACCGGAATACCTGAATATTGTTTGCATAATATGATGTGTTCGCTATTTAGTAATGGAAACTGAGACAGTAAATGTAAGACGATGTTAATGCTACACAGTAGCTACGTGCGTGCCATATCAACACCCATGGTCACCATCTCAGTTACACAATAGTAGCAAACATCTGGTAATTTCAATATTGGGCTGTACTGTAAAGTATTGGGATAATCAGGATACTATCACACACTTGTGTGTATGTAACTGATATATATTAGCTATGAGAGCAGAGTCTTGAGACAAGACTAATGCAACAGCTGTGTCTATGTTGACTGTATACCTTGTGACGAGGCTAGTTTCCGGTTTGAGAAATAAACAATGTGGATTCTTTACGTGTGATTCTTTACTAAAATACATTCATATATCCTACGATATAACAACTGGCGACGAGGAGTAAGGATAAATACAATGCAGTGATTCAAATGACCACATTTACATTCAAATATTCATTCAGGATTAGTGTCAAAAGACAGTTTTTTCTAGCCGTTACATTCACACGAGGATTTTGTACCTTGGCCTATATTCGCCCAGGGGATGTCACATAGACTTGCACGGATTCCCTTGCGAGTTAGATTCAGTTTCAAGTGATTCTTATATTGTCCTAGGTGATGATGATAATATCCATGCACATTGCTGTAGTTCAGGATAGATTTTATTACTGCTAATATTAACAATTATTCCGCGGTCACGCTTCTGTGAATAGTCAACGTCGTATCTGTGACAAATTTCGCTACTAGTACTACTGACATTCTCCACTGCTTCTGCTGTTCTATATATATTCTCAACAGTCAAATAAAATGACGAACGATAGTGTGACGGTATTTGATCCAAAAAAAGAGAAGTTCTCATCATATTTGGGAAGATTCAAGGCTCACCTTCATACAAAGAAAATTGGTGTTTTGGCTGCAGGTGCGAATGAAGCAGCCAGAAATGCTGCAGATTTTGACAAAGTAAATGAATTCATTTCGAAAATTGGACCAGAAGCATATGAAATACTAGAAAACCTTTGCAAACCACAACAACCAGATGAAAAGAAATACGATGAACTGATTAGTCTAATGAAAGGACATTTCATAAAATCTAAAGTGGAAATTGCAGAAACATTCAAGTTCCATCATATTACTCAAGAGAAGGGTGAGCCTATAGCCAAATATGTAGGACGTTTGCGTGGCCAGGCTGCAGATTGTAACTATGGGGATTTCCTCGACCGTGCATTGAGAGATCAATTTGTGTGTGGGTTGTATGAAAAGGAGGACCAAACTAGTTTACTGAGTGAAACCAGGGATATAGAAGCTTGCATCAAATTTGCTACTGCTGCAGAGGTGGCAAGGGAGCAAGTAACAGATCTTCGCAAGCTGCAATTTCAAACATCACCTCAACCTGAGGTACATGCCATGAAGCATGTGAATAAAAACATAAAATATTCAGAAAAATCCAAACTTGCCAAATCTTTCAAATCTGGTTCACAGAAACCCACCTATAAGTGTTATTCTTGTGGGAAATCCAATCACAAGCGATCAGAATGTAAATTCAGATATGCTGAGTGTGAATTATGCAAGACAGTTGGTCACATAAAAGCAGTTTGTGGAAGAAGGAAGGACCTGAATGCAATAGAGGATGATGGTCAGAGTGACTCTGATAGTGATAATTTATTTAGTGAATTGTTCATGTGTTCTAAAAAAAAATGCAAACTCCAAGAAAATCATTGTACCCATTACCATACAGGGAAGAAATGTTCAAATGCAGCTTGATACTGGTTGTGCCTTGTCCCTCGCACCACAAACATTTTACAGCGAATTCTGCAACAATGCGCCACTGGAGCCAACTTCCACTATTATGTCCACCTACACAGGAGAGAGTATTGTGCCTTTGGGTGAATGCACTATTGAAGTTGGATATGCTGACCAGACATACCAACTGCCACTTATAATAGTTCCAGAGGGTACCTGTGCCTTGTTTGGCAGGAATTGGCTAAAACAGGTTAAGCTTAAATGGGATGAACTACCTGGATTAAATTTCATCCGCGCTGCTGCTACTTCCACTAATCCTCAAGTGCAATATAGGTACAGTGACATGTCAACATTACTTGATGCCTTTTCAAACCTATTTGATGGAAAATTGGGGATGTACACAGGACCCCCAGTTGACCTGGAGTGCTTGGAGACACCAAAATTTCATAAGGCCCGCCAGGTTCCTTATGCCTTACAGCCTCAAGTAGAGGCAGCTATTCGGAAAATGGAGGAAGAAGGAGTTATTAAGAGAGTCAACCATGCTCCATGTGCTGCACCCATAGTTCCTGTGGTGAAGAAAGATAGCAAGGACATACGGATATGTGGGGACTTTAGTGTTACATACAACAAATGTGCTGCTGCTATGAAGTACCCCATACCAAGGATCGAGGACATGCATGCAGCATTCATAGGCTGCACAAGATATTCTGTTCTTGACATGTCACAGGCTTATCACCAAGTGCCAGTCCAAGAAGAATCCCAAAAATGGCTGACAATTAACACACACATAGGTTTGTTTACCTTCACAAGAATTCCAAATGGAATTCATTCTGGACCTGGAAAATTCCAACAGATCATGGATTCTGTGCTGGCAGGCATTCCAAGAGTCATCTGTTACCTGGATGACATTCTTGTGGCTGGTGTCAATGAAGAAGATCATTTGGCAAACCTTGCTATGGTTTTTAAAAAATTGCAAGCTGCAGGTTTCAAACTTAACAAACGGAAATGCAAGTTCCAGCAGGATTCAGTCACATACCTGGCACATGTAATTGACAAGGAAGGGTTACGACCAACTGATGAGAAACTAAAGGCGATACAAGATGCAACAGCACCATCAGATGTCTCTTCACTCAAATCTTTCTTGGGATTAATTATGTTTTACTCCAAGTTCCTGCCTCATCACTCAACTGTCCTTGCGCCACTGAACAAATTGTTGCAAAAGAACGTCAAGTGGAAGTGGGGGGACAGAGAGCAGAAATCATTCAAGAATGCCAAGAAGATGTTACTGGAGTCGGAGACACTTGTGCATTATGATGGTTGCTTGCCATTGTATCTTTCCTGTGATGCTTCCAGCTATGGTGCTGGAGCAGTTCTATGCCACTTCATTGAGGGTCAATATAGACCCATTGCTTTTGCATCAGTAACCTTGACACCTGCTCAAAAGAACTATTCTCAAATTGACAAAGAGGCATTCAGCATCATTTTCGGATTACAAAAATTCCACCAGTTCCTTGCTGGTAGGGAGTTCACCATAATAAGCGATCATAAACCGCTCCTTGCACTGTTTGATCCACACAGGCAGACCTCACCTCATGTCTCTGCCAGACTACAAAGGTGGAAGTTGTTACTAGCATCCTACAAATACAAGATAGTATTTAGGGGTACAAAGAGTCACCTAGATGCTGATGGCATGTCTCGTGTTCCATTACCCAAGAGCTGGTCCCCAAAGTCAGACAATGTTGACTGTTATTTTCTTGAAGAAGATATTGTGACTAGCATTACTCATGAAGTGATTAAACGGAAGACTTCTACAGATCCAGTGCTAGCCAAAGTACAGAAGTACTTACTAACTGGCTGGCCCAGTGTGGTGGATAGTGCCATTTCTCCTTTCAAAACCAGAAGAGAAGAACTTTCATTAGAGCAAGGTTGTATCCTATGGGGTACCAGGGTGGTAGTGCCTAGTTCACTACAGAAGAGAGTGTTGAAGGAACTGCATTTCACTCATCCAGGGATGTCGCGCATGAAAATGCTGTCACGCTCCTATGTGTGGTGGCCTGGCCTCGATTGCGATGTAGAAAAAACAGTTTCAGAGTGTGATATTTGCCAAGAAATGAGGCCTGAACCACCAAAGTCTCAGATTCACCCTTGGATATATCCGCTTCGCCCATGGTCTCGTGTGCATATTGATTATGCAGGACCTGTAGATGGGAAGATGTTCCTGGTTGTTGTGGACGCAAGGAGCAAATTTCCGGAGATCATAAAAATGACACGCACCACAACCAGTGCCACACTGATGGCGCTTCGTACCATTTTTAGCCGCCAAGGACTGCCTGAACAATTGATTTCCGATAATGGATCACAGTTCGTTTCTCAAGAATTTGGGGATTATTGTTCTGAAAATGGCATATTACATGTTACTTCTGCTGTCCACAAACCATCATCAAATGGACAAGCTGAAAGATTGGTACAGGTATTAAAATCTGCCCTCAAGCAAGCCAAGTTATCTGGCCAAAATGTTGACATTGCCATACTGGATTACCTGCTAATGTACCGTACGACCCCCCATGCCACCACTGGTGAAAGCCCATCCGTGCTGTTGAATGGCAGGAGACTCCGCACACGTCTTGACCTCATGTTGCCTTCAGTAGATCAACATGTCCATCGAGGTCAGCAGAAGATCATGGATCGTACAGCCAAGTCTCGCTGTAGGGAGTTCCAGGTTGGAGACAAAGTGTCTGCTAGAAACTATGGACAAGGTAGTAAATGGAATGAAGGAGTTGTACAAGAGGTGCTAGGCAGTAGGCACTATAAAGTGAATGTGGGTGACCATGAGTTAAAAAGACACATTGATCAACTTATTGGTAGCTCACTGAAAGATAATGAAAGTGTTGATGTGCATACAAACGGTCAGTCAAATGTTGAATTGCCTGTACCAGTACATGAGCCATGTAAACCGATTGTTGAGCAAGCAAAACCAAAGAATGATATTGTAATCAAACAAGTGACACAACCAGTTCGGGTCTCAAATCGTGTGAAACAAGTTCCTGGTCACTTGAAGGATTTTGTATTGGAACACTAGATCATCTGATGTTTGCCAACAAGTTTTTGTTTTGTGATTTGTTTTGTGGTAAATTGACGTTATGATAATTATTATTATTTTTTTTTTCTTCAAGAGGGAAGATAATTGTGCATATATGTTCATGTTCTGATTAAGGTAGTTATATGTAGATAAGTTCCATTAGTTTTAAAATTAATGTCCAGGTTGATACCAAATTTAATTTTACTATATATGATTCCAGATTTTTTTTGTTTTGTTTTTTTTTTTGTTCTCTACAGTAGTAATGTATTCATGTTGTCTTGGTATTAACGATATTCTTTTAAGGGGGAAGATGTTATATCCTGATATATATTAGCTATGAGAGCAGAGTCTTGAGACAAGACTAATGCCACAGCTGTGTCAATGTTGACTGTATACCTTGTGACGAGGCTAGTTTCCGGTTTGAGAAATAAACAATGTGGATTCTTTACGTGTGATTCTTTACTTGCATTTATATTTATTCTGATGAGGGCTAATGGATAACCAACAGTATGAAATTGAACAGTCAATAAATGTAGTAAATAAATGATGTAACTTTTTATCATTTTTTAACTATGTATGTATGTCTCCAGAAAAGCTATAGTGTTTACTGATGAACCGATTTCATACAAACTTTATACAACTATGAGGTATGACACAACATTGAAGTGATTCAATTTTGGGCCCACTGCCAATTAAAGTTTGCTTTTCACAGTGCCATTTTGGGTTCATTTTCAACATTCTCTGCAATAGCTTTGCTGATGCTTGAAACACTGCGCAGAAGTGATATGGGTGGTGAAACTAGGTTAAAAACCATAGCTCAGATGACAGTTTTCTTAAATTATCCTGAAACCCCACTGGTCTTCTTGGTATTATGTATATTGTTATGAATTATTGACTTTTTGTGTTCACACACATGTTGTCTTAATGCCTTAAATGGTTTTGAAATGATTTATGATTTATTGGATTGAACTAAGGTTCCGTAGGCAGAGTGGTCCCGTGAGTTAGCCTGAACTGCTAGGCGATTTGGTGCTGCATAGTTGTGGGTTTGAATTCCACCAGAGACTATGTGATATAGTCCTAACCTAACTTGGAGTCATAAGTCTGCAGATGACATAATTACATACAATCAGATATCGATGAGAGCTCTTATGGTTTTTTGATATAATGTAATCACTTTTTTGATGAGGAGTCATTATATCAATATTTTAATTAAATTTAGATCTTTATAAAAAGAAAACTGCCATGCCAGTATTTATAATAGATGTGTAAACATGTGTGAGCTTTTATTGATCTTATGCATCTAATTAATCACTAAAAATGCAATTTTGAGGAAATATATATATAGTCAAATCTGTATAGAATGAATACAGCAGATTTTTATATTCCATTAATATATGCTTTACATTCAAATTCAGTTATTTGATTTTACTTATGATAGCTTTAATTAATTGAACTCTGAGCCACACAATTTTTGCACACAGTGTATTATATCCAGGTCGGAAAATAAGAAAAGAGCCTCCGTTAAGGGAACGATCATAAATAATGATACTGGGGCGGACGTCCAAAAAGGTTGGGGGTCTTCCAACTTTTCTGATCCCCTAATTTGTGGGGTTTGCTGAACATTTTTCTTTTAGCAATTCAATGACTATTATAGAGGACTTTTTTTGGGATATGCCGATTCTCTCTATAATTGTCGCCGGAACGATTTCTTGAGTTAAAGGCCTCAAAAGTGAAAAAATAAAATGGCCACCAAAATATCGATTAATATTTGATTTTAGACACACTATTACAATTAGAAATGGATAGAAAATCATATGTAAGGATTCTAAAAATGATGTAGTCCATTTGTATTTGGCCTTCAGGTCATTTTTAAGGTCAAAACAATCAAAATTACGCCTGTAATTTAGTTTAAACATTCTATCACCCACAATATGTGTTCAAGTGATAACTAATTGCTCTATTAGACACATCACATTTAGTAATCTTAGATACTACCCATATACCACCTATTTGATAATTCTTTAGTTAATGCATGAATAAAAGATTATTAAAAAGATCCATTATTTCTTTACACATGCTGCTGGACTATAATCTACAATTTGCATGCAGTATTGCTCAAGTACTATATTTGTATTGACATTCTGACAAGAGCTGTGTGTATATTCCTTGGTAAAGCAAATGTGCAAATATAAAAATAATGCGCTTATATAATATCAAATGTGGTAATTTGTTTCTGATATTAGTAATGACAATATCTCAAATATAACAGTGATGATCGTGATATTCGTGAGGTTAGATCTACATGTATATACAGTAGAGGTAACATGATCATCAGCAAATTTAGCAATTTTAGGAAATGTGCTGAGGATGTTAAGATCATTAGGTTGTTTAAATCATTTTGTACATCCCTCTACTGTAGTTCATTATGGTGTAATTTCAAGAAAGTATCCCTGATGAAGTTAAAAGTTGCATACAATAATATTTTTAGAGCACTCATGCACATTGATAGAAGATGTAGTATATCACAATATTATGTAAAATATGGAGTAGATAGTTTGATAGTTAGTTAATAATATTGGCTTATTGTGAATTTGTGACAACTCTTGATATTGATCATTGCTTACATGTAACTTGATGTAAGCCATCATCATGTCAAAATTTGAATGAGGGCAATATTGAATATTTATTGCGTCGCATTAGCAGCTGAAGCGAAAGCCTTGTGATTGTTTCTATCTAACTATGTATGTAATGTATGCGCAATCATTTATGCATTTATATTTATTCTGATGAGGGCTAATGGATAACCAACAGTATGAAACTGAACAGTCAATAAATGTAGTAAATAAATGATGTAACTTTTTTATCATTTTTTAACTATGTATGTATGTCTCCGGAAAAGCTATAGTGTTTACTGATGAACCGATTTCATACAAACTTTGTACAACTATGAGGTATGACACAACATTGAAGTGATTCAATTTTGGGCCCACTGCCAATTAAAGTTTGCATTTCACAGTGCCATTTTGGGTTCATTTTCAACATTCTCTGCAATAGCTTTGCTGATGCTTGAAACACTGCGCAGAAGTGATGTGGGTGGTGAAACTAGGTTAAAAACCATAGCTCAGATGACAGTTTTCTTAAATTATCCTGAAACCCCACTGGTCTTCTTGGTATTATGTATATTGTTGTGAATTATTGACTTTTTGTGTTCACACACATGTTGTCTTAATGCCTTAAATGGTTTTGAAATGATTTATGATTTATTGGATTGAACTAAGGTTCCGTAGGCAGAGTGGTCCCGTGAGTTAGCCTGAACTGCTAGGCGATTTGGTGCTGCATAGTTGTGGGTTTGAATTCCACCAGAGACTATGTGATATAGTCCTAACCTAAATTGGAGTCATAAGTCTGCAGATGACATAATTACATACAATCAGAAATCGATGAGAGCTCTTATGGGTTTCTGATCAGGCTTGTGTTGTGTGTGCTTGTTGTGATGCGAGACGGACTAAAGAATATGAATATCCTTTTATTTAAAATATATACATGTACTCCTGTGTTGCCTGGTCGGCAATCTACATGCAACTCCTATAAATTTACTACAAATATATAAACTATAAATGAACACTACCATTAACTTTTACACATAAACTTTAAACACTATTACTAACACTATTACTAATTATAAAAATACATACCTAAAGAATATGAATATCCTTTTATTTAAAATATATACATGTACTCCTGTGTTGCCTGGTCGGCAATCTACATGCAACTGATTTTAAACTGAGTTGTAGTAAATACCTGTACATGGATAAAGTAGTATAAGTAATATGTAATATGACAGTGTGATGTGTAGTGAGGCTACCAACAGACTGTTACACTATTCCCCCTCACGTTTGAAGTTGTCCCCAACTTCTAGTCCAAGTGATTTAAAAAACACAATAAAAAAATAACAAAACAATAAAACAAAAGCAAAAAAATAAATGGGGTTATTTGGTGAAGACATTGTAAACAACAATGTAAGTAATCAAAGTGCAAATGATCAATGATGAACGACATAAATGAGACATAATATATTCGCATAGTATAGTGTAGCTCACATATACAAACAAAATATAATTCAACTATCTAGTACTACAAATATATATGGTAATATCATACCACAAAACCACTCACAAATGTTTTTCCAGTTTGCAAATTTGATTTCCATACCAATGTGGTTTCTTTCGGACTCTTACAGGTCTCGGAGGTACCTCAATCTCCTCTTCCTCATTCTCTTCCTCATCACTCGATTGCAATTGGAGATCCAATCCTCTTTCCTCCTCATCAACAAGCAGTTCCATAGTTTCTTCATTTTCGAGCTGAAGCTCCTCTTCCTCCAAAGGAAGCATAGGTGGAGGATTCCTGCGAGGCCTGAACTCAGGAGCTCTTGGGTTTAATAGCCTAATTTCTCGAACATCCTCTTCCTCTTCACTACTCTCTGATGAAGCCACTACCATGTCCACTGGTACTTCTGTTGTTCTACTGGTGTCCCTTGTAGTCTTTTCCTGAGGTTGGTCTGACGTCCTCTCCAGTGGTAAGAAGTTCACAGGTAACAACATGTTTCTGTGCAATGTTCTTTTTTTTCCTTTTTTATCTTCCCTTTGCACAACAAAAACTGGTATGTCTTCACTCGTCTGCTCCAAAACAGTGAAGACAGCATCCTCCCATATGTTTGCAAGCTTCTGTTTTCCTTTCAGGCCAACAAGCTTCACAAGAACACGATCACCAACTTTCACTGTGCTACCTCTGATCTTCTTGTCATAGGTTGCCTTATTCTTGGATGAAGATTTATTTGCATGTTCAGTCGCGATTGTATATGCTTTATCCAGTCTATCCCTCAAGTTTGCTGTGAAGTCCAAATTGTTCTCCTGCAATGGTAATCCCATAGCAATATCAACAGCTAACCGAGGATGGCGACCAAACATCAAGAAGAAGGGACTAAATCCTGTTGCTGTGTGTCTTGTCGAGTTATATGCATGAACTACATGAGGCCACATATTGCTTCCAATTCGTCTTTTTGTTATCTATGGACAGGCATCCTGTGTGTGCTTGTTGTGATGCGACGGACTAAAGTCCAGCAGTGTCCTGGTTGAACCGTAGTATAAAGTAATATGTAATATGACAGTGTGATGTGTGTAGTGAGGCTACCAACAGACTGTTACATATATATAGTTATTAAAACATGCATATCAAATCTGTATCGAATGAATACAGCAGATTTTTTATAATTCCATTAATATATGCTTTACATTCAAATTCAGTTATTTGATTTTACTTATGATAGCTTTAATTAATTGAACTCTGAGCCACACAATTTTTGCACACAGTGTATTATAGCCAGGTCGGAAAATAAGAAAAGAGCCTCCGTTAAGGGAACGATCATAAATAATGATACTGGGGCGGACGTCCAAAAAGGTTGGGGGTCTTCCAACTTTTCTGATCCCTTAATTTTGGGGGGTTGCTGAACATTTTCTTTTAGCAATTCAATGATTATTATAGAGAACTTTTTCTTTAGCAGGTGGGGGCGGGGTCACTCAACTTTTTAAAATGTTGATGGGGGGTCGCTTAACTTTTTATTTGAGCCAAAAAATATGGACGACCAATATATCATGATTTATGATCGTTCCCTAAGGAGCTACGGGTATTTTTTTAGTAAAAGTTGGCAACATACTTTTTTAACACAATTTGGATATGCCGATTCTTCCTATAATGGTTGCCGGAACGATTTCTTGAGTTGAAGGCCTCAAACGTGAAAAAACAAAATGGCCACCAAAATATCGATTAATATTGATTTTAGACACACTATTACAATTAAAAATGGATAGAAAATCATATGTAAGGATTCTAAAAATGTTGTAGTACATTTGTATTTGGCCTTCAGGTCATTTTTAAGGTCAAAACAATCAAAATTACGCCCGTAATTTAGTTTAAACATTCTTTCACTCACAATATGTGTTCAAATGATAACTAATTGTTCTATTAGACACATCACATTTAGTAATCTTAGATACTACCCATATACCACCTATTTGAAAATTCTTTAGTTAATGCATGAATAAAAGATCAATAAACAGATCCATCATTTCTTTACACATGCTGCTGGACTATAATCTACAATTTGCATGCAGTATTGCTCAAGTACTATATTTGTATTGACAATCTGACAAGAGCATATATTCCTTGGTAAAGCAAACGTGCAAATATAAAAATAATGCACTTATATAATATCAAATGGGGTAATTTGTTTCTGATATTAGTAATGATATCTCAAATATAACAGTGATGATCGTGATATTGTTCGTGAGGTTAGATCTACATGTATATACAGTAGAGGTAACATGATCATCAGCAAATTTAGGAAATGTGCTGAGGATGTTAAGGTTTTGTACATCCCTCTACTGTAGTTCATTATGGTGTAATTTCAAGAAAGTATCCCTGATGAAGTTAAAAGTTGCGTACAATAATATTTTTAGAGCACTCATGCACATTGATAAAACATGTAGTATATCACAATATTATGTAAAATATGGAGTAGATAGTTTTAATGAATTGTATAGAAAATATGTCCATAGCTTTCAAGAGCGGCTACATATCAGTGATAATATCCTAGTGAAGATCAATATTTTTAGTAGCTATTTTATTTATAAAAGTCCAATGAATCTGAATTGGTTTAATGTCTTACATATAATATGATTACATACTCTCGCATTTCAATTGTATATAGTGTATATATATATTTTTATATGTTGTATGAACTTTTAGTTTGAAAAATAAAAGTCATTGTCATTATAAACTATAATGATAATATTTTATTGATACCATGAATCCTTCCACTAAATGCAAAGCAGAAACTCAAACTGAACTTGACTTGTGTTTTGTTTGCCAATCACAAGGTGATATTCTGGAAGAGAAGACTCTTAGAGGTATTCAGTCATTAAAAGAAGCTCCTTGCTTTATCAATCATTTTGAATTTCCGATTTCTTAAGGTGAAAAATAAATTTGTGCTGATGGCTCCAATGCATCATGGGGTTAAAGCCACAGTGAAATTCTACCATACAGCAGATTTCTCGATCGCCTGGGGTTAGCAATTGACACGGGTGCTGTACAGTACAGGTGCACTGCTTCATGCGCTTGATAGTTTTCTGTTGAGCAAAACCCATATTGAGCATAGGTATTAAACAGGTGTCAAATAGGTATGGCAGCCGTGCATTGCTGTGGGTTTTCCCCCAAAGACTTTCATGCTTTAGTAACATCTTTATTACCCATGAGTCAACGTTACTCTTGTGATGCTTTGTTCTCTGAGCACTTTTGATCTAGTTTTCAACAGTATACGACTTTTTATCGCATGCGCACAACCTACAAGTTAATTTGTCCTGAAATATTTTTTTTACATTTTAGCAGAGTAAAGTATTTTTATGCAACCAGAGTAAAAAAAAATCTACAGTCAAAGGTAAAATATCTATTTCCAAGATCATTTTTTCACAACACACGTTTAAATGATATCAATGCTACAAATCATTTGTCTTATATACATGTACATGTATACTTGTACATCTAGCAATGTTCACATGACTATTCTGATAGCACAGCATTACTTTTTCACATACAAACAATAGTTCTTATGTTGATAATTAGCTGTTCTAGGCTCTGATATGGTACCTTCACATAATGCTAAGCACTTTCCTGGCTTATCAGGGCTCTACGTTAACTCTGGCGATTGGTTGCCCACAGGACAACCAGCATCCAATTTTTGGTTGTCCTAACGTACCATGTTGTCCTTATGTTTGCGCTCAGTTTTATGCTGTACAGATATAGCGTCTTAGATTATATAGCTTATTTTATTATTATATCAATCATATGTTAAGAAAAAACAAACAAAATTATTTGTACACATAATGAATCTTTTCTCGTGAACAAACTTTATACAAAAATGAAAAATTGCATTCATTAAATATGCAAGTCGATTTTTATCCTTATGTCTATTGTACGGTTCAATATTTTGTCATCTAAAAAGCTCAAGTTATGTTGTTATGTTGTAATATATAATAGACCCCGAAGGTGGAGAAGCTATGCCTGATCCCTCGATGAAACGGGAATTAAACTGCTCCACAGCATCATTGCGTTTTCTTACCGTCTCATCCAAACGTAACTGCATGTCAAATACATCTTTGTCCTCACAATACATGGCGTAACAATTAGAACATTCACATACAGGGTCATGATCCCTGGTTTTCGGTAAATCTTCACGTACTCCCTGTAAGTTACACATGGTATCGTGTGCTTGTTGTAATTCGACGTTTAGGTCTTGTATATCTTGTTCCAAATGTAAGGAATTTGACGGGAATCGTTCCACAGCCATTTTGCTTTAAACCCCAATAAATCACTGAATTTCGAGGTTTGTCTATGCTCAGAAAGTGCCGTTTTTATATTGACCGTGTTACTGGGTGGTGAAACCCGTTCCAACTCGTATGGAAAATGATGTTTTATGAATTTTATATTCTTTCTTCTAAGGTTATAATGAGACATCAAACTAAGCAAGAAATGACAGCCAAACAGAGACACGGGAACGTTATGTCTGTGAAAACCGCACCCCAACGCAAGTGGCGAGAACAGTGAACATTAACGTAGTTGTTATGTGTCAAACATCAGTCACAGAGGAAAGGCATAAATCTGAGCATGTACTTCACAATGCTTTAAACTCGTCTCTTTTTGCCTATTTGTGTTGTTAATGGTGAATAGACTACCTAGATTGATTGGCTATGATTATTGATTTCAAAATCTGTCCTATTTCATGCAAACCTATGCAATTGGATGTAAAAACAATATCATCTTACAACTGCCGTCTGATTATAAATGTCGCAAGGCGACTACAGATTATATTTATCAAGTTGACCGTATGACCTACATGTATATGATTGATTTGTCTGGAGTGAGCTATGAGTAATCACGACAGAAAATGAGCAAAATACACTCAGTACTGTACTGGGCAATTGCCGAGCTCAAATTGACCGTTTGTCTGTAAGCTTTTTGGCATTTAGGAAGCTCAAATGGATTGGGACTAGACGTGTTCTGAAAAAAAAGGTTTATTAGATCAAATTAGAAGTCTACTTACGCAAAACTTTTGACATCTCTGCACCATCTCATATTCTAGCGAGAGCCCACGCGGATCAGATGCCACTTCTCCCTGGAATGATGCAGGTGGCCTGGCCGTTTGTCTGTACTGGGGATGTTCGCCTTGCTTTGAGGGAGGATTGACGACCCGCTGGGATCTCACTTATATATGATCTACTAATTGTCTATGCTCTATTATCTGTGTTGTTAAACGTGACCGTGAAAGGTACGTTTTGCTAAGTAGATTCCAATAAGATCCAAAATGACTATTGTTCCATTCTTTATTTTATTCTCCAAATATTAGTGACCGCAATTTTAACTATTTAAATACACAACTTGTACACTTGACGCGTTACAACGTTATTGATCTTATCTCTTTAAATCGCATCTGCTAGCGTTTAGATGTGGAACACGCTAGCCGATGGCGCTTTCAGTCGTAAGGTGACATGTATACATTCTACTCATATTTATACTCATTTTTTGCTGACGGAGTCAACTGCTGGATCAGCAAGAATATTGTACATGTTCCATCATGTTTTGAGGCAAGGTCTATTTCTAGCCCTCACCACGCAAAACATGACGTTTCATGGAGGTTTCCAGGGAATCCTGGCCTTGTGTTTTGTTGTTCTTGGGGAATGCCTGCCAGGGAAAGCCATTCATGAGTCACTTGTCAATCTATTTCTGGGTATTCTCACCTCAATGTTGATATTAGTCTCGATCATCCAGAATCTTGTGTGGTTTCCACTAATATAATATCAGCCTGGGTGTCCGAGGCTATTAGTATGCGTTTTTACAGACTGTGTTTTTATCAAATAATCTTGAAAATGTAATGATTCTATCAAAGGACAGTGCCCATGGTGCTTGTTATTGTGAAACTTGTGTGGTCCGGACTACAACAGTGAAAAAAAAATTAATTAAGAGTTGACACGACTTACGGACTGCAGTAGTGACAAGGACCCCGTATCAGTAACAAGTGGTGACAAGTCGGACGGACATTCTAACGTCAGAAGTCGGACATAAGAGTTGAGAAGTTATCTATAAAAGTTCACAAGTAATCAGTAAGAGTTGACAAGATTTACGGACTGGAGTAGTGACAAGGACCCCGTATCAGTAACAAGTGGTGACAAGTCGGACGGACATTCTAACGTCAGAAGTTGTCCATAAGAGTTGAGAAGTTATCTATAAAAGTTCACAAGTAATCAGTAAGAGTTGACAAGATTTACGGACTGGAGTAGTGACAAGGACCCCGTATCAGTAACAAGTGGTGAGAAGTCGGACGGACATTTTAACGTCAGAAGTCGGACATAAGAGTTGACAAGTTTTACGGACAATGGAGCAACAAGGACCCGGTATCAGTTCTAAAAAAACCGTTAAAAACCTTTGTCCGCTCGGGTGCATTTTATTTGTACTTTGCCTACTTTTTTGACGAACTTACGAGCGTTACGTAATAAACCTTGTTAACACTCTACAGGGAGAAATATGAACCTATGGCCACCAAACTTCATATTTAGCTTTGTTGTACTACTCTCCAGAGCTGATTAGATTTTGGTGTACTTCGACCTACTTTTGATGAAGTTACGATGTGTTTTTAAAAACAAATTATTATGTAATTGTGTTTATCTGTCTTCTGGGAACAGTTTATGATTTATCATCACAAAACTTGACATTTGGTATGTCTATGTCACTGTCCTCACGTGATTTGATATTGGTGTACTTTGGCCTACTTTTGAACTTACGAGCGTTACGTAATAAACCTTGTTAACACTCTACAGGGAGAAGTATTTGACCTATGGTCACCAAACTTCATATTCAGGTTCGTTGTACCACTCTCCAGAGCTGTTTAGATTTTGAGGTACTTTGGCCTACTTATGATGAAGTTACGATGTGTTTTTAAAAAAATTATTACGTAATTGCATTTATCTGTCTTCTGCGAACGGTTTATAACTTATCATCACCAAACTTAACATTTGGTATGTCTATATCACTCTCATCACGTGATTTGATTTTGCTGTACTTTGGCCTACTTTTGAACTTACGAGCGTTACGTAATAAACCTTGTTAACACTCTACAGGGAGAAGTATTTGACCTATGGTCACCAAACTTCATATTCAGGTTCGTTGTACCACTCTTCAGAGCTGATTAGATTTTGGTGTACTTTGGCCTACTTTTGATGAAATTACAATGTGTTTTAATAACAAAGTATTACGAATTTGTGTTTATCTGTCTCCTGGGAAGACTTTATTACCTATCATCACCAAACTTGACATTTCGTATGACTATGTCACTCTCCTCACGTGATTTGATATTTGAGTACTTTGGCCTACTTTTCAAACATGGCCTGATCGGGGAAATGGCCTGATCGGGGAAGGGGAGATTTACGGCGTTCCCGACGACTACTTGTTGGTTTTCATAATAATTAACACTTACATGAAAATGGCATTTTTCCGGTCTGTGTGAGAGAAAGAGTGAAACATTTTAAACAAGCCTAAATTGGGGATTACAAGGGGGGTTGAACGGAAAGCAAAAAGTGGTTTAGCGGGGACCAAAAACGCTGTTAATAGAGATTTTTCACCCATTCAAATTGGTAGGTTAATGAAAATTGCTTTGGTTTTCTTACTTTTGAATGGGTGAAAAATCCCTACTAACAGCGTTTTTGGTCCCTGCTAATGTTACTTCCTGCTCTCCGTTCACCCCCTTTGGATTAGGTACCAATGTTGGAACAGCAGCATTTTGATTTGCATACACATGGCTAATCACTCAAATGATATAGGAATCTGTGTCCAAATCAAAAATATTAAAAACCTGTAGGAAATCTAACTTTAAACCAATCAGAATAATAAAAATAGCAATGTAGATGCAGCAAAAAGATAGCGTATCATTCCTATAATTAAAATGACCAAGAAATGTGGAAGTAAGATGCGAATGTTATCATGTTGTTTCAGCACGTCGGGTAGTGCTGGCAGTCATCCTCATAGTCAGTTTTGTCCATGTCACTCTCCAGCCTATCAAAGGTACAGTAATTCCAGCGCAAATTAGCTCATTTTATGGACACACACACACACACATACACACACACACACACGCACGCACACACACACACACACACGCACACACACACACACGCACACACACGCACACACGCACACACACGCACACACACACACACATACATTTTTCAATATAGACATCAAGAGAATAGATTAATCGCAATAATCGCAACACCTTTCAGATCGATTAATCGATTAATAATCAAAATGAATTTAAATGGATAAACTCTAATGAAATTATTAAAACATAAGATATTCATCACGCTCCCCGCCATTTTGTTAAACTCTATTCGCGTTGGTACTCACCACATGAACACCCTACAACGCAATACGAATGGACAGTGTGTGAGAATCTATTGCTTTTAAACTTTAAGCTCGTGCGTTGGCGGGAACTAGCCTGGGTGCAAAACTGTAAACAAGTTATTGGTGTGAGTAAAGCTATAATCTATTGAAAAGTACGATGTCTAGCGATGAATCGAATCTGGTAAATTGGAATCGATTATCGGATCGCATCACCGTGAACGATGATTCATCGCTTATCGACGATAATCGTTTCATCACTATTAACAGCCCCCACCCCTCTCTCACACTTAATTAATGAAACCTCTCTAGTCCCAAAGTGTGAAGTGTGAGATAGTTAAACTGCTTAAACTGAATCCTCTGTTTCCAGGCATCACCCACCTACCATGGTATGATGGACATAATGGCAAAGGCTTCCAGAGTAAAATGCATCAGTCTGTATACTTTTTTCTTATTAGATAACTTAAAGCATGTTGTGTCGGACTCAAATTATTACTATTTTATTTTTAAAAGTAAGCTTCATCATATTGCCTTTTTGCACAGTTTTCTTCATCCCAATCTCCAGTGTGTGACGCGAGCATTATGCAATAGTTTTAGTGTCCAGTATGTTATGCAGCTGTCCAACAATGGGTACTGAATCAGTTTTAATTTGTGACTAACAACACATACAACTTTTAGTTCACAAATATGTCAAAAATGGACACTTTCCGGTGCATTTGTATGCACACGTGACACTATTTTATATTTATATTCCTCTGTGACAAATTGCATGGCATTGTGTAAATAAACAATTATATTGAACCAAAACCTGCTCATGATTTCTATTTTTGATGTATACGAGGTAATACTCTATTGTAGAACACCGAAGGTGGACTGGCGTGATGTGTCCCAGTGTACCACCTCTTGCACGACCGGAACACCATGTGTATACAACGATGAGGTATCTGTGTTGTGCAACAAGTATAGTCAGTATAGAAAATACTCTTGCTGTAAGATACTATAAGGTCTTAGTGTATCAGCAGGGGGACGCGGTCTGAAAAATTTGCAAGCGGGTACAATATGAAATGGTGGATAAAACCAAATACATGTTGGTGCTGATAAGATGGTTCACTTGCTCATAATGATAATGTGCTATAAAACTATATGTACAAATTTGGTGGCTATATTCAAATCATGATTCCACATCATGACTGTGTCAGCATATTCAAATCATGCAAAATGATTAAATAGGCAGTGGGGCATAAATCCAGTGTCTAGTCCTAAAAATAATAGCGAAAGGGTGTATTTTTGTGAGTAAACAAACTTACTATGCTTCGGTGATCACGTATAGTGTACCTTAAATAGTTGTTTTTCTTAGCGTGAAGGGCAACTGAATTTCTATATAGCGTAAGGTACAAATTCTAAAAGGGTTATGCATTTTCCATTATGCCAAACCATTTTGTGCCGAATTAAATCTCCCCGGACGAAGTCCGGAGGCAGATTTCTAGTTTGCTGTAGTTTGATGTGTGCAAAATTATGAGGTGCCGTTTATGACATAACTATCACTTTTAAATTTCCTCTCTACTTTTCAAATTGTTAAGAAATAATGGACATTTTTACAAATAAAACTGCCACATTTTAAAAAACTAACAACCATTTTGAAACCATGTAGCACTAAATGAAAATGTTGACCACTTTTTTCAATTTCTCTGCTACTCTCCAACAAATTGGGTCACTATTCTTGAAAAAACGCGGTCACTGCTTAACATATTCCATGTCACTCATGAATATCAATTAGGACCAGCATCATGTGACATCTCAGAGAGACCCTTTGGTCTGTGATTGACAAGATGACTTGTCCCATCACGACAGGGCTTACATTAGCTTATCTTCTCACATGGGTACCACATGTTGGCCTCAATTTGCCATTGACCTTAACTTTTTTCATAGAACTCAGACAACTCCAATAATTGTTTACTAAATCTTTAACACCAATGGCACAGTATTAGACTTCCTAGATAACACTGTCATTTAATGTGTTGACTTATTTGATAACTTTTTTTTTCTAGTCAGGGGGACCTACATGTATTATGTATA
>CM032667.1:36978784-36990207 GCA_019095985.1 Streblospio benedicti | reverse complement strand
AAACCATTGACAAAAAACTTCTGTTGTACTTACTAACAAAAAAGCTGTGGCAATTATGTTTAAATAAACTATCTATAATATGCTTAAATAATCTATCTATAATAAAATATAATCTTATATGACATATTTCAATGTGAAGCTAGCCTTTCCCAAGATTGTAATTTCAATTTTAGTGAAATTTTGTCTCTAAGTTCTATTCCCAATGTTCTGATTGCAATCAGAAATAGCCACAATCTAAATGTCTTAGTTGATAATCTTGATGTTTTAACTCCTGCATATTAATTTTAATCGTCATTATAAAAGATGCCGTTTGTTAATTATGGGTATTGTAATATCAAGAAAACTATATAAATAATTTGATACTAAATACCATAGCCTTTAGAAAGGCTGTATAAAGCATGCCTGCTTTAAAACTAACAATTTATTGAGAAGCCATCAATCAATCTCTCTATCAATTAGTCATACAAGTGACCATATTAATGGTAATTTAATATATTTAACAAGATTTATACATAATACATGTAGGTCCCCCCCCCCCTGACTAGAAAAAAAGGTTATCAAATAAGTCAACACATTAAATGACAGTGTTATCTAGGAAGTCTAATACTGTGCCATTGGTGTTAAAGATTTAGTAAACAATTATTGGAGTTGTCTGAGTTCTATGAAAAAAGTTAAGGTCAATGGCAAATTGAGGCCAACATGTGGTACCCATGTGAGAAGATAAGCTAATGTAAGCCCTGTCGTGATTGGACAAGTCATCTTGTCAATCACAGACCAAAGGGTCTCTCTGAGATGTCACATGATGTTGGTCCTAATTAATATTCATGAGTGACATGGAATATTTTAAGCAGTGACCGCGTTTTTTCAAGAATAGTGACCCAATTTGTTGAAGAGTAGCAGAGAAATTGAAAAAAGTGGTCAACATTTTCATTTAGTGCTACATGGTTTCAAAATGGTTGTTAGTTTTTTAAAATGTGGCAGTTTTATTTGTAAAAATGTCCATTATTTCTTAACAATTTGAAAAGTAGAGAGGAAATTTAAAAGTGATAGTTATGTCATAAATGGCACCTCATAATTTTGCACACATCAAACTACAGCAACCTAGAAATCTACCTCCGGACTTCGTCCGGAGAGATTTAATTCGGCACAAAATGGTTTGGCATAATGGAAAAATGCATACCCTTTTAGAATTTGTACCTTACGCTATATAGAAATTCAGTTGCCCTTCACGCTAAGAAAAACAACTGTTTAAGGTACACTATATGTGATCACCGAAGCATAATAAGTTTGTTTACTCACAAAAATACACCCTTTCGCTATTATTTTTAGGACTAGACACTAAGACCTTATAGTATCTTACAGCAAGAGTATTTTCTATACTGACTATACTTGTTGCACAACACAGATACCTCATCGTTGTATACACATGGTGTTCCGGTCGTGCAAGAGGTGGTACACTGGGACACATCACGCCAGTCCACAGACCACAGTGTTCTACAATAGAGTATTACCTCGTATACATCAAAAATAGAAATCATGAGCAGGTTTTGGTTCAATATACCGGGGTAATTGTTTATTTACACAAAGCCATGCAATTTTTAACAGAGGAATATAAATAGAAAATATTGTCACGTGTGCATACAAATGCACCGGAAAGTGTCCATTTTTGACATATTTGTAGACTAAAAGTTGTATGTGTTGTTAGTCACGAATTAAAACTGATTCAGTACCCATTGTTGGACAGCTGTATAACATACTGGACACTAAAACTATTGCATAATGCTCGCGTCACACACTGGAGATTGGGATGAAGAAAACTGTGCTAAGTTTGCAGCTTGCATAAAGGCAATATGATGAAGCTTACTTTTAAAAATAAAATAGTAATAATTTGAGTCCGACACAACATGCTTTAAGTTATTTAATAAGAAAAAAGTATACAGACTGATGCATTTTACTCTGGAAGCCTTTGCCATTATGTCCATCATACCGTGGTTCAGAGGTTTGACCAGTCAGTAGGTGGGTGATGCCTGGAAACAGAGGATTCAGTTTAAGCAGGAATAAACAACTATCTCACACTTCACACTTTCACAGTGCCGACACTGATAACCGTAATGTACATTACGGTTATCCTGATGACGTTGTGGACATTTTGTGCAGTTTTTAATATTGCATTATCTATCGTTCGTTTTGCCATTTTTCAATGGATATTTACTACAATCCTGTTGTTAAAGTGATAAATAAAAGATATACCATGTCATGGTCGACCCAGCAAGGAGAAATATTGATAAGCGTAATGACAAAAACTGATACCCGTAATGATTATGTTTGCATCTATATATATAAAGGAAGAAGACATTTTTTGTGTCACAAAAGGCTTTTTAACCAAAGACGTACACACTCCAAATTGTGTATGTACAATCAGGACAACTTGGTGGTCGTTATAATGTCACATTTCAAACCAAATAAATTGGTTTTCATGATAAAAACCAAGAAAAAAAGAATTTTTAGAAAGGTTGCTTACAGGACCACGTTTGTTAAAGGTACGTAATACGTTAAACGTTTGAATATGTCAAACGGGTACGTTGCACGTCACACGTACAGTCATACAACAGGGGGCTTCGGACTTCCTCGGTCCACGAGCTTCGTCGGTCCATGTAATTATGAGCCCCCTCGGTCCATTAAGGCAAGCTTCCTCGGTCCATTAAGGCAAGCTCCCTCGGTCCACCAAGTGAGCTTCCTCAGTGAGCTTCCTCGGTCCACCATATACGCGCTATTACGTGTATGGGCTAGTGATTGTATCATATATGGCTCAAGTGAATGCCTTACATAATCATGATAGTTTTGAAAATGGTTCCATCATTATGTATTAATGTCTACATCTTCATTCATTGCAGCTTATCACTTTAAGCTTGTCAACCTCCTTATATGCTAGCCAAAAGATCCCACTTAAAAGTTACAGTTTGCAATTAGAAAGCATAACCCACTTTTTAGATTATCTATTCTGTAATAGAAGCAATCATCATTGCTGTTGTTTAATAAAGAAATGGTATTGTGAATATCTACCATACACAATTAGAGACAAACATAAACAATTTTCACAATTTTATTAAATCTTAACACAATGATCCACACCTTTACAGATTGAATTTTGATTCTGCAAAACGAAAAAATGTCTTTTTGACGTCTTTTCGTTTTGGAGAATCAGACATAATGTCACACATGATAATGCTACAGCAGGGCCATAGCTAGTAGCTACATATGAGCCATAGGAGGCAACTGCCTCCAATGTTTTTAGGGGGGGGGGGTGTTGTTTCTCGTTCAAATCCTGAATGAAAGTGAGCATTAATAGGTGAGTTTTAAGGTTATTTTTCTGTTCAAAATAGCCGTGCACATTTTGTCTGGGCCGGCTACGTTTTGAAGTTGCCGGCCTTGTGTTCCATGAACAAATTTTGATGAGTTTCAGACCCTGTGTAGATAGTCACATATACGATGTTCTTAGCGTTAAAAATGATATGTTAAATATCAAAATCTGATGGGGAATGACAAAGTTATAAGCAAAATACCACATCGTGGGGTACAAACATATTACTCAACTTGCCGCCGGCTGTGTTATTTTTGATAACGCGCCGGCCTCGTATAGGCGTTAATACGAGGGGGGTGTTTATTGATTTAAGCACGTGTCTAACCCAGGGTCTATTTGAGGGGAGGCTACAATATGAGCAGAGGCTACAAAACAGTCACATAAATAAAGGACTTTAGTTATGAAATTCTCTAGTTTTCCAGTAGGTTAAATTCTATCGATTCTACCTCTAAAAGCTCGGACTACTTGTAAATCCTCTAAGTAAAAAAGTGATATATGTTGTTGAATAATAAAGAAATCACCCAATACTAGATTTTTTATTCATTTCGTTTACATTTTAATGCATTATTACATATTTGTTATCGTTTTCCATAATGTGATTAACACTAGAATTCAAAGTCTTTATACTACTACATGCTAAGGGGACCGTAACTATATAAATCGTTTGACGAGAAATTTTGAGGAAAAAAAATTAATGCGATCGAAAAAAAATATAAAAAAATGGTACTATCAATCAGGCCGGTAGGCACCAGAAGAAAAAAAAACGTAGCCAATTTTCTGTCATACGGTCGGGTTTGATAAAAAAAAATACACATCATACCATGAATTCTTTAGATTTAATATTTCAAAAAAAGTTTATCATACAGTCAGGGTTTTAATACAAATAAATATGCAACGTTATATCACGAATTCTGTACAGTTAATATTAGAATGATGTGCTCTCCGCCATTAAATTGGGGGTGACTTTTAACAAATCAGGTCTTCTGCTGGTGCACGCTTCCATTTCATTGAAAACGCAATTCGATTGTACAGCTACTCGTGTTATTTGCGTTTGCAGTGGTGCGCTGCAATTTTGGAAACCAGCAAAGTAAAACTCGACAATAGACGGTCATGTGATTGCATACGGCGATCGTACAAAAAACATAAAAAAATGGCAGGTCTGTGACAGGATTCGGCCGATATTTGAATAAAAATGGCAATTTTTGAGCTCCATTGTCGGAATTTTAATAAAATAACACATAAGTGAGTTTTTTATGTATCGGGTTCCATCTAGACCTATTGTCGCTACCGTCAAACGATTTATATAGTTACGGTCCCCTAACTATACAATTCTTAAAACAGTAAACTGCCAATTTACAATGTTACAATTTACATTACAATTATCATTGAACCATGCATTAGGATATATCTGCAAGAAATACATTGATTTGAAATATTCATCATCATCATCATCGGTGTTTTGATTAACGTGCAGGTGCTGGGGTAACGTCCACTTCAGTGGACCCCCTTCGGGTAGCTGGCTAGCTGCACGCATGGCTGTTCGTACACCGGATCTCCATGTGGTTTTCACATGAGGATCGGTTTTTGAGAGTCCCCAGTCCCTCATATCCCTCTCAGTCACCTGCTTCCATGAAGTCTTGGGTCTACCGGTTCCACGTATACCAGCCACTTGCATGTCCCATGCTGTCTTGATTGCTCCGCTTGACCGTACCACGTGGCCATACCAACGAAGTCTTCTCTCCTTCAGAATGAGGTCAAGGTCCTCAAGGCCGAGAAGCTTCAAAAGCTCACTTGAACTGGTGGTGGCGACGTTCTCCGGCTTCACATTGCAGATCTGTCTGATCATTGCCCTGTCATTGCGTTGCAAACGTTGAAAGTTTGGCTTGGTTAAGGGCCATGTCTCACTAGCATGGAGCATTGCACTCCGTACACAAGTACTGTATACATGTCCCCGCGTCTTGTGTGAGAGGTGGCGAGATGAGAGAACAGGCAGCAGCTCCCTAAACTTCCTCCAGGCTG
Source organism: Streblospio benedicti (assembly GCA_019095985.1). Taxonomy (NCBI): domain Eukaryota; kingdom Metazoa; phylum Annelida; class Polychaeta; order Spionida; family Spionidae; genus Streblospio; species Streblospio benedicti. The sequence goes on along the minus strand of CM032667.1, from coordinate 36,984,827 downwards.
TCTTCACCCGTGTTGTCGTTGCAGCGTCACAGCCACCGGCAGCCGAGAGCATGTCTCCCAGGTAACAAAAGGAAGCTACGACCTCCAACTTGTCGGGTCCCACCTGAACCTCACTCTGTGGTCTGCCATCGATTGGTCTCGCAGTACCCAGGCAACGTCTGCACTTGAAACTTGGGTCCTCCTTGGGTCCTCTGTTAGGCGTTTAAGTCCACTGCATTAAAAAATATAAATGCAAAATAGAGCCTAAATAGCTCTAAATATAAAAAAAGTATACACACATATACACTGCACACAAGATTATAATGATAATGATATGTTATAGTGGTTAGATCACCCTATCTCTGCACGAGTGGTGTCTTTGTCTGCACAAGTGAGCGTAGCCCAGTGCAACGCCAAGTGAAGAGATAGTGCTGGGGGGGGTTGGGCTGGCTAGCAAGCAAAAACTGAATCATGTGTTGCCTGGAACAGACCAGGGTTCTCCTTATGAAGAGGAGGAATTTAAATGACAAGTTACACGTAAGTAACAAATAACAAACGTTTTGAGCAAGTCTAAGTATTACGTGGTAGATCTATACCCACTACACTACACGTTTTCAATTTTACAACATATGAAATGCACGTTGAATACTACCGTTCATTTCACGTTTAATCTGTTCTAAATTACCACGCTATCGTTCAATATTCACAGCTATTACTAAAATTTGACGGCATTGAACACTACCATTGAAAAAGTGAACGCGTCAGACGTGTGGCCCCGTGGTTTTGAACGCACAGTGAGTGTTCAGAAATGGAGCACATGCGTTCAGTTTTAGAACACGTAAAGGACAGATTGACACACTCGATAGCGCCCGACTCTCAAGTGCATGCTCCGGGATCGTGTATTGTCAGCATCACAGGGGGATAAGACTAGTAGAGCCTCTCTATTAAGACTACGCATGTGGCTTGGCACAAGTGGTCTCAATCAAGAAGTGGTCTTTATGTGGAGGTTCTAGTTGGTCTATTTTGGTAATAGTTCGGACAGTGAGAAATCTTTTTATGATAGATGTGGTCTCAATAGAAAGGGGGTCTTTATTGGAGCCTCTACTTTATATGGTTTAGCTGTTGCTGCTAACTTGGGTTATTGTAGAATTGTGCTGTTTTCTGCTCATATGTGTTTTTAATTGTTACATAAGGATTCACCGACTTCTGCTTTGTAGAAGTGTATAAGCAGAAAATAACCGAAGACTTTACAACACGCCTGTGCCGAGGTCAGGAGGGTGAGGGGGTGTAGCAGAAATAGCCATAACTCACATTCTCCTGTGAGACTTGAGAGTTGTGAGTTCCAAAACGTTTAAAATTAAATTCTCAGTTTAGACAAAATTTTGATCTATGTGTTTCATTTTATTTTGATAAGTACTAGCACTAGAAAAAAAATATGGGTACAATGATATGAGTTTTATGGATTTATCACAAAGTCAATATTTTTATTTATTTCTTTTATTTTATTTTTTATTTAAAAATAAATTCCATACATTTATTTTATTTATTTATTTCAGGATGAAAAAAATAAATTCCATACATAGTAAATACTAAAAAATAGAACAAATAATTGAGTCCCTCTTTTTAATAATATTCTATGATTATAATAAATGAATTTTAATCAATTAAAAACCCAAACATATTGATGACAGATAAAATTGAAACTTTTGATTGATTTCAAAAAAGACACTGACATGATAAATTTTTTTAAATCTATAAACTAAGAACAACTCTAATAGTACAAATTTCGATTATTCGTGTTAATCTATTTAAACATTGGCAGTTTCCATTCAACAATGACACAAATAAGGCCAATAAGTTCAAAGAAATCCATACAGTACGTTACACGTAATAGCGCGTATATGGTGGACCGAGGAAGCTCACTTGGTGGACCGAGGGAGCTTGCCTTAATGGACCGAGGAAGCTTGCCTTAATGGACCGAGGGAGCTCATAATTACATGGACCGACGTGTGTGTGTGTGTGTGTCCATAAAATGAGCTAATTTGCACTGGAATTACTGTACCTTTGATAGGCTGGAGAGTGACATGGACGAAACTGACTATGAGGATGACTGCTAGCGTGACCAGCACAGTCCGCACTACCCGACATGCTGAAACAACATGATAACATTCGCATCTTACTTCCACATTTCTTGGTCATTTTAATTATAGGAATGATACGCTATCTTTTTGCTGCATCTACATTGCTATTTTTATTATTCTGATTGGTTTAAAGTTAGATTTCCTAAAGGTTTTTAATATTTTTGATTTGGACACACATTCCTATATCATTTGAGTGATTAGCCATGTGTATGCAAATCAAAATGCTGCTGTTCCAACATTGGTACCTAATCCAAAGGGGGTGAACGGAGAGCAGGAAGTAACATTAGCAGGGACCAAAAACGCTGTTAGTAGGGATTTTTCACCCATTCAAAAGTAAGAAAACCAAAGCAATTTTCATTAACCTACCAATTTGAATGGGTGAAAAATCTCTATTAACAGCGTTTTTGGTCCTCGCTAAACCACTTTTTGCTTTCCGTTCAACCCCCCTTGTAATCCCCAATTTAGGCTTGTTTAAAATGTTTGACTCTTTCTCTCACACAGACCGAAAAAATGCCATTTTCATGTAAGTGTTCACTATTATGAAAACCAATCAGAATAATACAAATTACAATTGTGTATGTGTGTAAATCATAATTTATATTGGGAAGTATAAATCATTGAATTGTGAGGAAAACAAAAAAACATTAAAGCTGAGATGATGAAAAAACATACAAACTAGCATAAAACACAGTTTGAACCTATGAACAATTATTTAACAATTTTGGTAAATACCTGTCCATAATACTCATTATTCCTCATATACGTGTACTTACTATTATAAGAGCTAGTTGCCATTCCACAAATCCTATTGTTCATTAATCAAATAAAGAACATCTATGATATTCAATCCAAATTCACAGCCAAATTAATATTTTTTGTGTGTTCTAGCATGTTTTCATGCTCTGTATCATGTGCATAAACATGAATAAATGCTTCTGCAAAAGGTGTCTGATTGACTGAGTTATATGTCGTCTGCTGCGGTCTGCACAAGGCATTTGGTCAATAATCTGCTTAACTATAATAGGAAGAAGTGATACTACTAGCCATACATTGTATTCTATCATAGGCAGATCCAGGGGGAGGGGGCGCGGGGGCGCACGCCCCCCCCCCTTTTCCCACCAAAATACTTCATTTTTATAGGGCTTTTCATGAAATCCCAAAGTGCGCCCCCTTTTTCTTAAGTGCGCCCCCCCTTTTCCAAAAACCTGGATCTGCCTATGTCTATCATTCTTTTTCATGTAATTTCATTGGTTATCGTGATCCACAAGTACCGATAACCCAGAGACGGTTACCACCCCTATTGGAACATGGTTGATACTATACATGTATATACAGCTGGATACTTTAGTTTCGCTGGATTACTTTTTAACATTCTTAACCAACTTTTAAAACAGTGTTGTGATTGTATAGAAAAGAATGATATATACCAAACTGGGTTCGTTGTGTAACATGAATTATTTTATCAGGATTCTTTCTTGGGGCGCATCTGGCTCGCCCTTTTGGGCTCACCATGTTACGCCCCACGAATTTACCTGATAAAAAATCATGTAACAAACTCACCCGGTTTTGTCTATTTACTAACCTATTTATATAAGAATTTTATCATGAGCCCTGTCTACTTATTGTCTTTTGCATTGTGAAAAATGAGGATCAAAAATCACTCAGTTCACTAACTGTTTGTACAATCAATAAAAACTATTTTGCACTTATGATTTTCATGCACTGGGTACATATATCCAATTTCTTTACCATTATTCATGTATGTATTAGGACATTGGTTATATGATTATCACATCAGATTTTTTATACGATTCCGTATTGAGTTCGGGTATCCTCTGTTTTCATTTTGCAGTATCAATGGCACATTGGCATTTCCCTATCTATAGTTATAGTAGGATTTGGTTGATAAAAATAACTCACACCACACATCCTAAATCAAGGTATAATAGTCAAATGGTCCACACAGTTTCTGGGAAAATATCCTAAATGAAGATATAATAGTAAAAATGGTTAACACAAATTCTGGAAAATCCAAGTAGTGAATAACTCAAACGCTGCAATGTATTGATTGGATCTGGATACAGAACAAAATAGTTGATCATAGATGCAGATCTACATTAATATTGGACTAACACTACGGCAGACTTCCAACTACATGTATGTAAGTGAGTTTGTATTATAGAAATCACTTACTATAAAGTCTAGTGGTCAATATAAGTAAGTACATGTACATAAATTTCTTCAAACAAGAGTTTGATGTTTTATCTCAATGTGACCTCAGTCTATTTCAAATATCATATTATTATGATTCATATTGTAGTCAGTTTCAATTGGTCTTGATCATGTGTGATTAAAATGTCAATTTAGTGATTTTATATACCTACGAATAAATCGTGTATTCACTAATGTTTGAACAACTGGTTTGAAAATAAAGGAAGAAGACAGTGTACTGTGTAACAAGATGAGCGGTGATAGAATTAGGAAAAACAACCCTAGTCATTTTGTCAAACATGACAACTTTTTTATGGAGCTATCATTACCGCTGTTGCTCAGGTCTGTTGTAATCAATGACATAACCTATTTGCTCTATAGTCCCATATGGAAATGTGTATCATTTAAATAGTTGCCTTTGCATTGGTATTACTGTGACTGTCTTCATGATTACCATGATATTACCTATAAGCAGGGCACTACGTTCGGAAGCCTCATTAAAAGGCATGTCCCGTGTAGAGGAGAGCCACACCTCTGCACGTAAAAGAACTCACCTAGTTTGAAAACTATAGCTAGTGTGATCCTCCCACCCCTGAGGCTCAGTTGTCTACCTAGCCTGCCTCTGGATAGGTACATGTACAAACACCATGTGGCCTCCCATTCACGTGTTGCCTCATAAGAGGAGGCCAGTCTCTCATCTGAGACTGGCTTACTTGTGAATTACATATCCAGATCCAGATCCAGAATCAAATCCCTTTGTCCTGGACAACCATTTTTAAAATCAGGACAACCAAAAGTTGGAGTATGGTTGTCCTGTGGGACAACCAATTTCAAATTTCAAAATAAAAGTAATGTAAGATGTGCATTTCAAAACCCTGTGTCACCTAAATTAAATAAAGATTTTTCTTCATTCCCCAACACATCAAGTAACATTTGCATTTTCATATCTTTCCAAAATTATCTGTGACATTTTACGTAGTTTCAAAACTTTCAGCACTCGTATGGTATGGTATTCTATTTACAAAAATTTATTAAAATACTTAAATTTTCATTCCTACAAATATTATAGGGCTTTTGCTTGAAGGTTGGAGGAGTTTCTAAAATAAATTGTGTGAAAATATTACAACATAACTTGAGCTTTTTAGATGACAAAATATTGAACCGTACAATAGACATAAGGATAAAAATCGACTTGCATATTTAATGAATGCAATTTTTCATTTTTGTATAAAGTTTGTTCACGAGAAAAGATTCATTATGTGTACAAATAATTTTGTTTGTTTTTTCTTAACATTATGATTGCTATAATAATAAAATAAGCTATATAATCTAAGACGCTATATCTGTACAGCATAAAACTGAGCGCAAAAATAAGGACAACATGGTAAGTTAGGACAACCAAAAATTGGATGCTGGTTGTCCTGTGGGCAACCTCTCGCCAGAGTTAACGTAGAGCCCTGATAAGCCAGGAAAGTGCTTAGCATTATGTGAAGGTACCATATCAGAGCCTAGAACAGCTAATTATCAACATAAGAACTATTGTTTGTAAAGTAATGCTGTGCTATCAGAATAGTCATGTGAACATTGCTAGATGTACAAGTATACATGTACATGTATATAAGACAAATGATTTGTAGCATTGATATCATTTAAACGTGTGTTGTGAAAAAATGATCTTGGAAATAGATATTTTACCTTTGACTGTAGATTTT
>CM032667.1:36957713-36978684 GCA_019095985.1 Streblospio benedicti | reverse complement strand
CTTTTAAATTTTAAAGTCAATTGTAATTGATATTTGAAGTGTTTCATTTCAGCTGTAATCCATAAGTGGGCGACGGCCAAAAAAGCCAAGCAGTGTGACAGACGAGGTCATAAAGGAGGCGGTATCAAGTCACCTCAAACATGCGAAAAAAAGGATAACAGCTAGAACTTGAATGTATAATGAATAATAATAAAATGTTTGCACTATATCCTTTTGTTTACCTTAATGTAAATCTAGAATTATTAACTCTGGAGATTATCTGAAAATGTCACGCCATTTATATTTTGAAAATCAAACCAAAAGATGAACTTCAATTCTACCTTCAAAAAACCCTATGTAAATTCTAGTGTATAAATCACGTGATTTCTATGTTAAAAAATCACGTATATTCTACGTGAATAAATCACGGGATTTCTACGTTAAGAAATCACGTATATTCTACGTGAATAATTCACGTCATTTCTACTTTTAGAAAACACGTAGATTCTAACGTGAATGAATCACGTGACATCTACGCCTAAAACCACGTAGATTCTACGTGATTTATTCACGTGATTTATCCTTTCTGTTACCCAAATATTCACGCCATATCTACGCCACAAAATCACGTGGATTCAACGTGATATCCACGGCCTTTTGCTCACTGGGATTTTAAAGAGTAACGGTAAATGGTCAGAACTGTTCAGAAATTCATAAATAAGTTTTGGTGTTTCTTCAATATATGTTTTATGCACAAATGGCACTAAGATTAAAGACATCCAAATCCTGAAGTCCATTCCTAAGTTCTATCAGGAAGTAATAATTGCCTTCACTAGTTCAAAAGCTGTAAGTGAAGAATCTTTTAAAAAGTCTATTCTACAGCAGCCACTTTTCTGTAATAGATATTTTGTTAAAACTATTAAGCGTAAGGAAGAACCACTTTTTATTCATAAATTGGATAAATGGAAAACCTTTGTTTGTTTGAAAATCTAAGAATCAGAAATGGTATTATTGACAAAGATTTTGTTTTACAGCAAATTAACTCAAAAGTTAACCTTCCAATGGAACTTGCAATAGTTCAAAGATCATTAAATAAATATAAGACTGTAATTCCGGATAATGAGCCAGATGAACATTATAAGCCAGATATATACATTCAAGAAGATAAAAATATTGATATTTCTAATAAAACTTCAAAGTTTTATTTTAAAATTTTATTGAAATGAAGTGTGAGAATTCTCACATGTAACGCTTTTGGTCTATGACTTTAAGAAAAATATAGATTTTAATAATGTTTACAAGAATAAAATTATCAAAATTAAAGACAAAAAATTGCAGAAACCAATTTCAAAATTCTACATGGCATTTTACCGTGTGGTGAAAATTTAAAGAGATGGAAGATTAAAAGTGAATTCTTACTGCTATATATGCAATGAAAATGAAACTATATTGCATTTAATTTTCAATTGCAGATATTCTAATCATATCTGGCAAAAAATTCAATACATACTTAACAGAGATTTAACTTCATACTATATTATATGTGGTCTAAATAACAAAGGGATGAGCCAGTTAACTTTTTTAATATCACTCATCTCACACTGTATATATAAGGATTGGCTAGTGCATTCTCAAAAACAATAAGATGAGGGTGCTGGCAAATAATGTTCACATCTTGAGGACAAACCTTTTATATTATAAAACAATTTACAGTGAAACAAAATCTTTTAAATCTTTGGTTCCCATAATTAATGGTGTGTTAGAAAATTTGTAATGTATTATTATTATTATTAAGAACATATGATATTCTCTATAAAAAGAACATGTGTACATGTACTGTTGAGTTTTTTTTTTCATGTTCTATAAAAAGCATTGTATATGGTATATGTGTATGTGTATGTATGTATATGTGTGCATATGCATGTGTGTGTTTTATGTCTGTATATGGGTATATATATGAATACGTATCTATGTGTGTGTATGGGTATGTTCATGTGTATATATGGGTATATGTGAGTGTTTAATTAATATGAACCTTAATATGGAAAAAGACTAAATATTGTATATCTATAAATATATGTTATATAATTTCTGGATGTCTTATCTTAGTTAACGCATGTATTAATAAGATTTGTTTTATTATAAAAAAAAAAAAAAAAAAAAAAAAAAAGATTACTAAATGTGATGTGTAATAGAACAATTAGTTATCACTTGACACATATTGTGGGTGATAGAATGTTAAAACTAAATTACGGGCGTAATTTTGATTGTTTTGACCTTAAAAATGACCTGAAGGCCAAATACAAATGTACTACAACATTTTTAGAATCCTTATATATGATTTTCTATCCATTTCTAATTGTAATAGTGTGTCTAAAATCAATATTAATCGATATTTTGGTGGCCATTTTGTTTTTTCACTTTTGAGGCCTTCAACTCAAGAAATCGTTCCGGCGACAATTATAGAGAGAATTGGCATATTCAAAAATTTTTAGTGATTAATTAGATGCATAAGATCAATAAAAGCTCACACATGTTTACAATCTATTATGAATACTGGCATGGCAGTTTTCTTTTTATAAAGATCTAAATTTAATTAAAATATTGATATAACAACTCCTCATCACAAAAGTGATTACATTATTTCAGAAACCCATAAGAGCTCTCATCGATTTCTGATTGTATGTAATTATGTCATCTGCAGACTTATGACTCCAAGTTAGGTTAGGACTATATCACATAGTCTCTGGTGGAATTCAAACCTACAACTATGCAGCACCAAATCGCCTTGCAGTTCAGGCTAAGTCACGGGACCACTCTGCCTACAGAACCTTAGTTCAATCCAATAAATCATAAATCATTTCAAAACCATTTAAGGCATTAAGACAACATGTGTGTGAACACAAAAAGTCAATAATTCATAACAATATACATAATACCAAGAAGACCAGTGGGGTTTCAGGATAATTTAAGAAAACTGTCATCTGAGCTATGGTTTTTAACCTAGTTTCACCACCCATATCATTTCTGCGCAGTGTTTCAAGCATCAGCAAAGCTATTGCAGAGAATGTTGAAAATGAACCCAAAATGGCACTGTGAAAAGCAAACTTTAATTGGCAGTGGCCCCAAAATTGAATCACTTCAATGTTGTGTCATACCTCATAGTTGTACAAAGTTTGTATGAAATTGGTTCATCAGTAAACACTATAGCTTTTCCGGAGACATACATACATAGTTAAAAAATGATAAAAAGTTACATCATTTATTTACTACATTTATTGACTGTTCAGTTTCATACTGTTGGTTATCCATTAGCCCTCACCAGAATAAATATAAATGCATAAATGATTGCGCATACATTACATACATGGTTAGATAGAAACAATCACAAGGCTTTCGCTTCAGCTGCTAATGCGACGCAATAAATATTCAATATTGCCCTCATTCAAATTTTGACATGATGATGGCTTACATCAAGTTACATGTAAGCAATGATCAATATCAAGAGTTGTCACAATAAGCCAATGTAATATATTATGACAATATTTGTTAGAACTCATCCCCCCATCCTCCAGAGAGAGCAAAAAATGTGTTGGTGATATGCCCTAAATCTTGATTGGGAATCATGAACTGTCTGTATTAAGCCCGAGGTATTAAGTACATGAAATGTGACAGAACCTATATATATGGGTGACTGGTGATCGGCTCATTACTAGGTTGGTGATTGATGATTTGCCCTACATCTTGATCGTGAATTGTGAACTGCCCGTATCTACGGGTGTGAAATGTGACACAACCTATTCAGTTACAATTCCTGATCATTGATAAAAGACAATGAAATGTATCAGTGTCATTCAGTGACTGGTGATTTAGGAAAAAAGAAATTGTTGGTGAATGTTGTGTCCCCCAGCTCCACCCCTCTCCAAACTGACTCCCATAGTAAACCTGTAACTGGAATGTATTTAAAATAATGAAAACATAATATACTATATACATGTACTCACATGGGGACACCATCACATCATCATGGAACCTGAAATAGAAACAATAATCTTTAAAAACCCGTCAACTGTAAATAATAACTACACATGTCAATAATGTCCATGCTTATATCCTGCTTTATATTAACTCTTATCAGGTGCTGTTTACACTATCTGTTCAGACTCGAAACTAAATTACACAGTATCAATGATTACATACACACACGTGTGTGATATAGTAAGCCAACTATCCCAATACACAGTACAGCCCAATATTGAAATCCAGATGTTTGCTACTATTGTTAACTGAGATGGTGACCATGGGTGTTGATATTGCACGCGTAGCTACTGTGTAGCATTAACATCGTCTTACATTTACTCGTCTCAGTTTCCCACTACTAAATAGCGAACACATCATATTACGCTAACAATATTCAGGTATTCCGGTTTGTTATTGGCATAGTCACCTGGATCTAGTACAAGTACTTAAAAGCCTACAGACTCACGCCATACTACAGAAACATCGCTTGCTATGCCACTATGTTCAAGTGTGATTTGCGGCCAAGCATTCACTTTGATTCATTTGATTGGGTTTTCACATCGTTGGGATATTGGACGTTCAAACGGCATTTTGTATGGATGACATGACAATGGTTATAATAGTGTGATGATTGTACAGTGTAAGCATGTGTTTATCAGGGGCGGTATATATAAAAATTAGTGAGAGTTGAGATTTGGAGGTTTAATTCAATGAGAATTGAGATTTGACCTTTCAATTCTATGAGATCATTTGATTAAGATTTAAGAAAAGGGCTTTGCATCGATATTTGTAACATTATTTCATTGAGATTTTGAGATCAAGGGGGTTGGTGGGTATATATATTTCTTTTTAGAAGAGTCAACCATATTCGTTATGTTTTAGATGTGATGGGAGCATTCGCATTGATCGTTCTTAAACCGTCTCCCCCTCTGCCCGATATGTGAATTTATTCTTGTCCTTCCCGCAGTTTTACAGATACCCTCCCCCTCCAAACCCAGCATTCTCCACGTGTATATGAACACTGAACGGGCGTACATAATCTGCAAACTCTCGTTTCACACATTTCCATCGTTATAACACCAAGAGGAGTACATATCCTGCAGGCTTAAATAGTCCTAGATATTTTAATTACAAACAAGTTTTTCCGCACAGCTAGTATAATACCTGTATTCTACACATAAGGCAAGGTTTATGGATTAAAGGAAACGATTCGCAGCAACTTTAAGATATTGTTGTTTCTAGATGTACGTTGTAAGGTCCGAGTCATTATTTAAGCCGAGGGGGGGTCGGAAAAGGGTGCAGGCTTCATCGGTACACGAGCTTCGTCGGTTCATGTAATTATGAGCTCCCTCGGTCCATTAAGGCAAGCCCCTCGGTCCATTAAGGCAAGCCTCCCCCCGGTACAGACATATCCAATGTGGTGCCTGCATTATCAATTGTTTGACTAGCTTGCATGGGTTATGTAACAGCCGTTTATTTGGCTGACCTAATCTACGTTTACATTGGTTCTGCATTGCTAGCTGATTGATTAGCTTGATTGGGTGATTAGGTTATGCAATAGCCGTTCATTTGGCTGACCTAATCAAGGTTTGCATTGTGCCTTATTGAATAGGTGAAAAATGGGAGTATGAAAGGGCAACCGAACGTTTGTGTTCTTGACTGTATGGACTTCTTTGAACTTAGCTTATATTTGTGTCATACATGAATGGAGAGCTGGCATTGTTTGATTGATAGATTAATGAATAATCATGAAATATATAGTGTACGATTAGACTTGTTCTTAGTTTATGGGGTAGTGGCAGAGCAAATAAAGAAGGCTGCAAAGCCAGTATACAAATCACTTACATACCTTGTCAACCAATTGCTTGGTAGACGTCTGGACATGTTTCATCGTTGAAGGAAGTTTTTGAAGTATATACATCAGTCATAATGATAGTGGTTTTATCTATTAACTTACATGACCTCCTATTCTATGTTTTGACCTTGACTATGACGTTTTGAAGACGTGTTATGGACGTCATTGTATAGCTCAAGTCATTGTATAGCTCAAGGTTGAACGCAGTGAACGCAACATCTGGTCTTATGGTTTATAGTCGTGATTCTAATGTACTTTCACAACTTAACATTTTACACCAGGTTGTTGGTCATGATTCCAACTCCCTATTCACTCGGCCACCGAAGCACTGGACGTCCTAGTTTGGCAAACATTTGGAAGACGTATGAGAGATGTATTGATCCTGGAAAGATGTTTGGAAGACATTTTCGAAATGTTAGAATGGACATTGTGGGGATGGTTTGTGCTCACTATGGAAAACTTGTTAAGGGTACTGTGAACTCTTTAAGGGAAAAATATTCTATTTTCAGCTTTTTAATATTTATTATACTGTAAACTATGAAGAACAACATGTTTTGAAATGAACCTTTTATCTTCAATAGTTATCCCATTACAACCCATTTCGTGAAGACCAGCCCGGAGTGAAAAACAATGACTCATTCTTTGCAGGCTTATAAGGTTATATCGGCTAAAAATGCAATTTTTTACATTTTCATTGTTTTGTATGCTATAAATGATAAAGAAAAACATTTTTCAAAATGAACCTTTTATCATCAATAGTTTTTCTTATATGATACATTTTATAGACATCAACTACTATCAATTTACATTGATTGGCCATGTTTAAAGCCCATTTTCTCAAAACTAAGTTTCCACAGTGGATTAATTTTTCTTTTTATATTTCTCTAACCGTGAAATCAAATTTTCACAAACGTGTATATATTTGAAGATACATGCATTCTGAAGAAAACCTTACTAGGGATTTTGATTTTTTTATTTCGTTGATGAATTATGAACGTTTTTGTATTGATATGCAAGAAAATTCGGAAAATAAGTGGTTTTAAAACTTAAAATGCATGTAAAATGATAAAGGGGGAAAATATAAAAAATTTGAGGCAAGGTTTTCTAGATAAATATACAAATTTTGTAACTGAATAGTGATTTTGGTCATTTTGATGTTTTACTATCAGTTATATGCTTCACAGGCAAAGTTGTAAATTTTTCACTAATTGCTTTATAAAAAAGACTAGCTGTTTACCCGGCGTTGCTCGGGTTGAAACAGATGACATCCGGAACACATTAAATGATCCTCCCTCCCCATCCTTCCTCCTGTCCCACATCCCTCGAACCAGTTCTCGTCAGTATATACAGGTCTGTGACAGATTAAATACACCTCCATCACCGTCCTGCCATCGTCATATGTCACAGCCATTTACACACTAAATGTACTAAATATGGCAATGATTGATCCCTCTAATATCTCCCCCCCGGCTACTGCTACCCATGGTAAACAGGTGCGGAGCAGATTAAATGTCTCACTCATCCCTACCCTTCCTTCCACCGCCACCTCCACCCTATTCTCTCCCCAACCCCCTCTACCTCACCCCCATCTAAACAGGTGCATATCTAATGCACCCCCTTCCTGCTGCTGCTCTGATTGAAACGGATGAGATCTGGAACGTATTAAATGCTCCTCCCTTCCCATTCTTTCCCCTGTCCCACATCCCTCAAACCAGCTCCCATCACTATACAGGTTTGGGAACGATTAAATACACCTCCATCACTTTCCTCCCACACTCATATGTGACAGCCGTACACACACTACATGTATGTGGCAATGCTTGATCCCTCTAATACGCCTCCCTCCAGCTATTCCTACCCCTGGTAAACACGTTCAGACCATTAAATGTGCATATCAATCACCCCCTTTCTGCTGTTGCTCGGGTTGAAATTGATGAGATCTGGAAAATATTAAATGCTCCTCCCTACCTCACCACCAGCCAAATCCGCCCCCCACACACACACCCACACACACACGGCCATATGGACACACACATCCTTTCTGCCAACACCCCTCCTCAAAACAGGTCCGGAGCAGATAAAATGCGCCTCCATCACAATCACCACCCTTCAGAGCTCACTCATTGTATGACTGTACGTGTGACGTGCAACGTACGTTTGACATATACAAACTTTTAACGTATTACGTACCTTTAACAAACATGGCCATTTGCATACAGAGCCTGGTCCAGTTGACACATTTGGTTTGTAATCCGAGATGGGGGCCAGTTTATGTAAGACGTTCAGAGAAATGCGGGGCACGTTATTGTTTGAAGGGTTGACGTTTTAAGGGACACGTTGAACGCACTGTGTCCTACGTTGAACACTGCACGTTTTACGCTCGTCGATCTGTATTCTCGTAAGCATGCGGCCATTAACATTATTGTAAACAAGCTAGATATTTTATTGGTGATCTGAATTTCGGGCATTATAGTATATACGTGTGTTGTTAGTACGTATACAATGTGTCGAATGACATAGATTGCATTCAAAACATCATGGGATCATTCAGAACACCTAAATATGGAGCCCAATTGACGTTATCAGTAAGGAAAGAATCGAATCGGCAGTCTGTTGTCAACATCAAGCTGTCAATCACACGATCACGTGTTATTGACAACCAATCAGAAACTTTACCCGTTTTCGGGTAAAACTGTGCACGTTTTATGTCAACAAACCCTACAAACCGAACCAGACTATGAAATGAGCGCCGCCATTACAGAGTCTGGTTGATCGAGACTACCTCTTCCTTTATATATATACTAGCTGTTTACCCGGCGTTGCTCGGGTTGAAACAGATGAGATCCGGAACACATTAAGTGCTCCTCCCTCCCCATCCTTCCTCCTGCCCTACATCCCTCGAACCAGTTCTTGTCAGTATACAGGTCTGTAACAGATTAAATACATCTCCACCACTGTCCTCCCATCATCATATGTCACAGCCATTTACACAGTAAATGTACTAAATATGGCAATGATTGATCCCTCTAATATCCCTCCCCCAGCTACTGCTACCCATGGTAAACACGTGCGGAGCAGTTTAAATGTCCCACTCATCCCTACCCTTCCTACCACCCCCTCTCTTCTCTCCCCAACCCTCTCTACCTCATCCCCATCCAAGCAGGTCCACGATTAATGCACCCCTTCTTGCTACTGCTCTGGTTGAAACGGAAGAGATCTGGAACATACTAAATGCTTCTCCCTTCCCATTCTTTCCCCTGTCCCACATCCCTCACACCAGCTCCCGTCACTACACAGTTCTTGGAAAGATTAAATACACCTCCATCACCTTCTTCCCACACTCATATGTGACAGCCATACACACACTACATGTATGTGTCAATGCTTGATCCTGAATTAACATCCCTCCCTCCAGCTACTCCTACCCGTGCTAAACACGTGCAGACCATTAAATGTCAATCACCCCCTTTCTGCTGCTGCTCGGGTTGAAATTGATGAGATCTGGAACAGATTA
This sequence comes from Streblospio benedicti, assembly GCA_019095985.1. NCBI lineage: Eukaryota > Metazoa > Annelida > Polychaeta > Spionida > Spionidae > Streblospio > Streblospio benedicti. Next base: position 36,969,316 of record CM032667.1, on the reverse strand, counting down.
AATGCTCCTCCCTGACTCACCACCAGCCATACCCCCAACCCATATGGACACCAGCCATGCCCCCCCCCCCGCCATATGGACACACACACCCTTTCTGCCAACACCCCTCCTCAAAACAGGTCCAGAGCAGGAGACTAGATAAAATGCACCTCCATCACCATCACCACCCTTCCCAGCTCCCTCGCTGTATGACTGTACGTGTGACGTGCAACGTACGTTTGACATAACTGTGCCTTGTGACGTGCAACGTACGTTTGACATATACAAACGTTTAACATATTACGTACCTTTAACAAACATGGCCCTGTAAGCAAACTTTATAGAAATTCTTTTTTCTTGTTTTTTATCATTAAAACCAATTTATTCGGTTTGAAATGTGATATTATAACGACCACCAAGATGTCCTGATTTTACATACATAGTTTGAAGTGTGTACGTCTTGTGGTTAAAAAGCCTTTGTGACGCAAAAAAGCCGCCTCTTCCTTTATATATACATATAGATAGATTTAATCACTCTATACATTTCAAAACATGTTGTGTCATTAGATTAGATAATTATCTACAAAATAAGGTGTAATTTGTAAGAATTGAAGCAATAATGAGTGAGAAAATCGTAGTGGTTGTGGGAAAACGTTTGCAAGACGTTTTTGAAACATTAGGATATGACCAAGTAGTAGATATGTGACAAATACAGGCCTACATGTTCACTTCTGGCAGAAAGCATTAAACTTTGCACATATGGGTTTTAAGGTATGCTGGTTCCAAAAATATCGGGAACCACGCTGCCAGACAGTTGGTTCCTCCCAAAATCCAAGATGGCTGCCAAGATGGCTGTCAGTACATAGATAATATGTAACCATTTTACCATTAGGTCTAGAATAACATGCAATACCACTTTTTTACACTGAAGTTGGCATGGTAATATCAATCCAATCCTAATGTAATTGGAGATGACAAACAAGGTCAGAGGTTACGTTCATGATTGAATAAGGGTTGATTTTTGACACAAACGCAAAAGTGTCTGCGGACAAAAAATTCCCGAAACATCGATTATATATTGCTCATATCAATATTTTCCAACGTAGCTTTATTCGACATAAAGTATTTAAAAGCATAATTTTGACATATTTTACAAATATTAATAATAATAGTGGGTTGTGTTCTTCTATTTCAAGAATTCTATGAGTTCACGCTATTCATCCTTGCAGCATGATCTTCCAGTTAAATTGGCTTTGGGCATACCGTAAGAAGTGTAATGCACTGAACATTTATATCTGGTAAATAATGAACCATTAGCGGACGTGTCCATGACCTCCAAAGTGATCTCAATGTGTTCACATGTGTTGTGATGAGTTCAATATGACAGACGATATTTTCCCTTTCTTCAATCTTATGGAGTGAGAATATTCATATCTATGATATGGAAAACTAGAATCATTGCTCCATTGCTGTCAGAATGACATTTATTTGAAACGGTACGTTGTTTAGAGGAATTAGAAGATCCTTACTATGAAAAACTTTTTCATGGAATAACACGTGTGTATTAAACTGTATTTGACTTTCCCTGGATAATATCACACAGACTCTAGACAAACAGGTGATGGTAGTGGAGTCTATACAGAGTCTAATAATTACGGAGTCTACATACAGAGCTGATCACTGAAAAATTGAATGAACTTTGTATGCAGCGTAATGAACATGAATTTATACAAGTATATTACACCATTTAGATATCAAATAGAAGTTAAGATTATGTAATACTTCCTTCTAACTCACAAGAAATCTACCTAAGATTATTTGTTTTCGTTAGTGATGATTATTTGATGTATGATTGTAAGAGATTGTATCTCCATGGAGTTGAATATTTAAACGCAGACTATCTTGGATGATTAATTGATGTTACAGTTCTGTAGTTTTTTTGTGATTGAACTCTTATCTATCTATATGTGTATCAAAGACTGTCAATATTACAAGGAATTTGTTTGATGCTTTACTAAAATTAATGTCATTGATGACGATCAAGGAGAAAATACTGTATTGAAGATGAGAATTACATTTCTCTTTCATCATTTGTAATTTACGTTGATCTCTTCAAGTTTGTGAACAGCAATTGATAATTAAGATGTCTAAAGAGAAACATGAGCAGATATACTAAAGTGGGAGGGGGGGTCGGAAGTTCATATTTCAGGCATATATTTCGATGTTGGGGGGGTCATATGTTTGATTTGCGAATCCGTGAGGGGGTCATATGTTTGATTTAGAAATGCGTGTGTGTGTGTGTGGGAGGGGGTCGTATATGTTTGATTTGCAAACCCGTGGGGGGGGGTCAGAAGTTAGAAACACCGATGTCTAGAAAATCTTCCAACCCCCACACTTCTTAAATAATGACTCGGTCCTAACTGCTGTTCAAAAGTTTCGTCAAAAAGGCTAAATTTGAATAAGTTTTTTTAAAATTAAATAAAAGCTAAAATATCAAAATAATTAAGGCCAACTTTTTTTTTTTTTTTTTACATTATTCAAATTTAGTCTTTTTTTTACAAACCATTTCAGCAGTTACGACTTACATGCAAGTAGTATACGTTTCAAAGATACGCTCATACGCTCGAACGGTTCTGCTCTTATTGTTCCTATTGTTTGAATGTGGCCTTGAGGTGTAATTAGAAGAGCACCGGGGGTGAATGACCTAGCACGTAAAGTCCAGTCCAGGCAGTCCCCGCGTAGCGGTCCGGCAAGGAGCCGCGGGGCAAAGCCGCGGTGTATCTGCGCTGGCCCGATGTTTTACGTGTGGCCTTGAGGTGTAATTAGAAGAGCACCGAGGGTGAATGACCGAGCACATAAATTCAAGTCCAGGCAGTCCCCGCGTAGCGGTCCGGCAAGGAGCCGCGGCGTATCTGCGCTGGCCTGATGTTTTACGTAAATTTAAAAGTTTTTGCTCTGACCTTGGCCTTGGGAGACGTCCTTGTAAGAGGTTGATGAACGGTGAAGCAAGCTCCGGCAACAGCGGGCAAAGCAGTAACTGCGTGGCCTTGAACGAGAAACCGACCAATCGAGTTAGGTTAGGCAGGTTTAGCTCCAACCCCGGCAGCCATAGCCTTGAGGTGTAATTAGGAAGGTGAATGATCGAGCACGGTAAAACAAAAAAAAAACGAGTACATAAAACTGGTTGTTTTATGTTAAAAACGCAATAACCAATCTCTATAAAATATGATATATCGATTTTTCATCTAACTTAAAATCGGTTATTCAATTTTTTTTAATCGAACTAAAAAAAACGACAAACTAAAAAATAGCAACTATGTATAAAACCAAATGTTCAGTTTTACATCAACCTTTAAATTTGTAATACAAGAAACGAACCCTACAAATTTGTTATTGTGTAAAACAACGCTCAATGACGATGTAAAATCAAATATTTACCAAAATTCTTGTATATTAATCGCGACACGTACCTCAGGTTTGAACCATCTTTCATTTTTGTCTATTGACAGTGTCAATTCCTCAGAAAGAGCAAACGACTTCATTTTTTCCATTTTACGTGTTTGAGTTTTTTTGTTGTAAAGAATATAATTGTCGAGTATGTTATATTCGACTACGACGAAATCGTGTGAGACGATCGTAAAAAAAGCTTCTATTTATTTGAGATTTGTGATAGTACGTGATTTCAGCTTTTGCGAATGCGTAAATACGCAAACCTGTCATCGCTGAAATTAAAGCATTGCTCCGCCTTTTTTACTGTCCCTTTAAACTTTGTAAACAGTGAATGCTGACTGACGCTACCACTAGTATATTGCATTCTGATTATACACAAATCGCAATGAATACGGCATTTTATTGTAAAGAATGCGACTTAAGTTTTTCAAAAAAATTCAATTTTAACAGTCATTGTCAACGTAAACATGGCAATTATGTATGTCACATGTGCTCAACTTCTTTTGGACGTAAAGCGGATTTAGACGAACATATAAAACATTGCGATTTAAAATATCGTTGTGATCATTGTTTGTACTCTACAGACAGTAAAAAGAGACTCTCTAAACACATATTAATACATCGACGAGAAGGGAATTCGAATATTGTTCAGCGTGAAACTGATTCAGATTTTGAATTTGTTAAAGCACGATCTAGAGCGGAAATGGACAATATAATGGAAGATTCATCAACTGCAAATGTTTCTCAACCGTCGACTTCCAGCCTTCATCAATCTACGAGAAATACAGCTACTTCAACTATGTCATATGGAGTGATTGGCGTCGAATCAGTTCTCACTGATTGTGTTAAAACAATGGAAGCTTGTTAAAAATGACACGAGACAAAAATTATAATTATGCTATAACAGATAACTTAAGTTTCTTCAGATGCTTGCTAGTTCACAAGCAATACATTAGATACGGTCTTCATCAAAGATTTTGTCATCAACTCAAATTAAAAAAATGTTTCAAACTGGCTAGGAAATTTTATGGGAAAAACGTTAATATCAAAAGATATAAAGGAGTGGCGTTCGATGATTTACCAACCTTAGAACAACGATTTAAGGTCAACATTCAAGTATTTCAAAGCGAATACACAAATAACAATAAAATGATTATTCCCAAAACATTGTATGTAAGCAGGAACAAGTTTCCGCAAACTTTATATTTAGATGAATGCAATAATCATTTTAGTTACATAAAAAACTTGAAACGATATTGTAAAGCGTTTAAGTGTAAATATTGTCAAAGAGTATTTACAAACACTAAACGATGTAGCCAGCATGAAACTTATTGTGCAACAAAAACCAAATAGCGTGTCTCTGACGATGATTACCTACTTTGTCAGCAATTATGGACGCAAAAAAAGAATGTCTACTATGAGTGATTTCCTTATTGATTACAACATTAGCGACGTAAAGCCGTTTCTTAAAGCGAATGAGAATCAATTCAATTTTCATACCAATCTGAATATCGACATGTTTAAGCATGCGGTAACTTTGCCAGGATTGAGTTTGAAAGTATTGTTTCAATTTATTCCGAAAAACGATTAATATGACACAAATATATAAAAATGAAAGAATGAGAAATGACAACGATAATAGTCTTTATAATGAATGGAAACAGTATTTGTACGACGGATTGTCAATAATCTTTCACAGATTTCATTCAAATAGCTTCACATTCATCAAAAATAATCAAAACGATCCCTGTCGCAGGATATTGGGGTTAGATTGCACAAATTGTTATGGTACTGCTTTTTCGCAAACTTTCCCGATAGGTCTTTACTGCAGATATTTTTGTTTTGACAATTTTTCACGTCGTAAAGTCGTTTCATACGGGTTTGAAGCAATGAATTGGTTTCACTATGTCGTGTATAGCAAAAAACATTTTCATTCAGCACAAATTTAATGGCGGCGAAAAAAAGATCGCAATCCTTGTCATTATTTTTTTTTAAAAATGTGAATAATCAATGTATGGACAAATATGAAACAGTTGGTCAATATATGATGTGTTGATATATAATCAAATGTGTAATTATTAGATGAATTGTTATATTGACGATTTAGTTTGAAATGTTTAATTTTTGTTTTGGTGGGTTGATACCTGCATAACGTTTTGATGTAGATTATAGTATGATGTAATACAGATCATTTGACTGTGTACAAATTTTATGTGAATTAACTCAACTTTGGTCATAGCAAATTAACTATATCAAAATCATATTTAAATTACAGGTCGTGATAACACAAAATTGGTTAGCAAATCATGTGTAGAAGATTAATGATGTATTTAATAAATGAATAATAAATAGTCGTTCAAAGTGATGTTTTATTTAAAATATATATTCATTGACTAATTATTACCCTTACTGTTGTTCAACTTGAACGCTCTAATAATTCTAACTCTTGAGCAGCATGACTATAGTTTTCATTAATCACACTTTGTCCAGTCAAATTCGAGTGAACATCAGATATTTCATCTTCCTCTTCTTCAAGCTCGATCAAATGTTCTCTTGAGATTGAACATCGTCTAGTATTATCTTTTATACATACCGCAAGTGACTTCAAATTTACGCATATATATCTATCAAATATTAGGAAGAAGAAGAGATTAGATATGTAACAAAATTGATTTTATTTTGCGGGAAGTGAAACACTCCCCCCCCCCCCCACAAATTAAACAACTCGGGAGACTAACAAATATAGCTCCATATATCGTTTCCAGAGAACTAACAGAGCGTAATGCATCATATATATATATTTGTTTCATAAATTCGATCACTTATACTACAAATATTGAATTAATACACCGTTTTTAGAGGTCTGTTTTTTTTTATAAAAAAACTATGTAAAATCTTTACATTCTAAAAACAACTAATACGAAGTGGTTATTCCGTCGCTGAAAATATAGTAGGTATAATTTCAGTTTTTTGAAAAGTATTCACAACGTGTTCTTTTCTCCAAATTGGCGTTATCAGAAGTTAAAATCTTGAAAGCGTACGTGGTGATAAAGGCTATACACAACTTATATATATATATTCACAAACTGACAAATTCGCACTGACGTAACTTTTGACAAGATGGTTGTATCGCTTAAATATATCACTACCGGAGTTATATTGAATAATAATTTTGATATGTTAGAATTAACAATTGACGAATGGAAATCATTTTGTAGTCTTATTGTGAGTATTAAACAGAATTTAACAATAAATAGTTCGGATATATGGTCAATCAACAATAAAATATTTGCAACAATTGAACAAGATAAAAAATATTTGACTGGTACTACTTTGAATTTGAGGGACGAGCGAGGAAAAGAACTATTTATTTTAACTACAGAAATGATTGATGATCTGAATTCAAAAATTTTGATTGACGAACTTGCTGTAGGAAGACTTGTTATGAAATCAATATTGAAGGAAAAATGTGAAAACGAATTATACGATCATTGTGAAACATGCGTTACTGGAATTGAGGATTGTTATGGACACAGTTGTCGAAGACGTTCAGATAGATGTTTTACTAATGCAGTGAAAAATGCGAGACTGTATGGACCAGCTTTTATCCTGAAATTCATTTGTGAACTAGTGTCAGAATGTGGCAAAAATTGTGTTGTGTCTAAATCACCATTTGATATCTACACAATAATTATGAATCATTACATTGAAAAAATAAAATCGGAACTTGTTGACAAATTTATTGGGAATGGTAGAAAAAATGAACCAAATTGTGATTATAAATGTTTAATAAAATCATTTTTTTTTTAAAAATGAAAATTAATTCCAATTGTCGTGTTAATACTTACATCCAAACCACGTTATTAAGAAACGCGGTTTTCCGACGAGTAACATGAAATGAGGAACCGTTGTGAATTATTTTTTTCTTCGCAGATATAATTATAATCATAGCATACTTTACGATTCGTTTTCACACCATTTGTTCTTTAAAGTAAACTAATAATAAAGGTTTCAAAACTAATAATAAATATTGACGCTAAAGCAGTGTATTAATTCAATATTTGTAATATACAAGCACGATTTTGAGGAAAAGAATACATATATGAGAATTTCGATCGAACAGCGCACTTATTTTGAAAGTATTTTCTTAATCCACTAATATTTGGGTGATGAGCATGGTGTTGCACACACGCGCTTCTGTGGCTTGTATACACCATCTCATAATAAAATCAATGTCAACTATTCCCATTTTTTACACTTACGTGTAAACATATACAGTTATTAGAAGTGTGAAAATCTGAAATATATCATTGTTTTCAGTCACAAATTCACGATTGACATATAATGACGCGATATAGATTTGATCGTAGTAGTGGAGACAATCGGTGTAATAAGTAAAATTAATACTGAGCTTTTACATTTACGTGTAACACGTTCAGTTATTTGATGTGTAATTATTTGAAAGATTGAAATAAAAAAAGACATTAATGCATCACCTGCAGATTGTTGCTAAACGCGTGGTTTTGAGAATGGAAACGTGTAATGTGTTTTCACGGTCGGATTACGATTAATAGCGTCAAAAAGACGTTAATGTGACACCTGTAGATTGATGCTAAAAAGAATTACTCTGTTGGTGGTACATGTAAGATGATATTTCATCACGGTAAAATGAATATTACTTCATTTGCTTATAGTTTATTTTGTTTAGTCGAAATTATGACAACGTGATTTAATTTCTAACAAATAGTCGTAAGGTGTCGCTTAGGTAGATAAAATTAAATGGAACTGCGTACGGTTTTTAATTAAGAGGGTTTATATCCCTTACAATATTTGACATTGATATTATTATCTTTTACATTTACGTGTAACACGTTCAGTTATTTGCTGTGTAATTATTTGAAAGATTGAAATAAGATTGATGCTAAACGTAATGTGACGAAATGAAATGAAAAACTGTCAATCTTGTCACACACGTAAGACGGTGATTTAATTTCTAACAATAGGTGATGCTTAGATAGATAAAATTAAATGGAGCTGCTTAAACACAACGCTAAATGTCGAACACGTATTTTACACAAAGTATAAGAATTATTATTGTCATTTGATAACCATTTAAAGGACTACGATTGCGTGGAAGGATGATTAATAGGTTTGAAAGGTGGTCAACGCGTTGTGAATTGATTAATGGGTTTAAAATTTGTTTTTAATAAAATGGGTTTGGAGCGGATGCACGTGAGGGGACGGGTCTAAACGGACTTAAACTGGTTTGATGCTCGGTCATTCACCTTCCTAATTACACCTCAAGGCTACGGCTGCCAAGGGTGGAGCTAAACCTACCTAACCTAACTCGATTGGTCGGTTTCTCGTTCAAAGCCATGCAGTTACTGCTTTGCCCGCTGTGCGGAGCTTGCTTCACCGTTCATCAACCTCTTACAAGGACGTCTCCCAAGGCCAAGGTCGGAGCCAAAACTTTTAAATTCATGTACTCCATCGAGTCAGCGCAGATACGGCCCGGCTTTGCCCCGCGGCTCCTTGCCAGACCGCTACCCGGGGACTGCCTGGACTGGACTTTACGTGCTCGGTCATTCACCCTCGGTGCTCTTATAATTACACCTCAAGGCCACATTCAAACAATAGGAACAATAGGAGTGGAATCGTTCGAGCGTATGAGCGTATCTTTGAAATGTATACTACTCATGTAGAAACAACAATGAGAGGACCCGCTGCCGTTCAAATACTGAATTTAACTCTTAAATAGATTCTACTTTGATTGTGCACAATATCTGTCAACTCGCCATAGATATTATTATTTGGAATGGAGAACGTGCGACTTTGCACTGTCACTGACAGCGGTGGAAAAAGAAACACGAACCAAAGGGGGTAAATGGGCCATTCTATCATTCCATGCAAAAATCACCGCCAAAACCCAAGCTGATTGGTCAATCAGCGTGCTCAATTTTGCGATGGAAAACACGCTCCAAAAAAAACCCACGGCGCTAGTCTAAACTCCTCACAATATCAATACAGCCGCTGACGACGCAAGGCGTATTCCGTGTAGCGGAGAGCAACAGTTTAGACTAACGCCGTAGTAGTGGTCTCCGTGCGCTCAAAACAAACGAAATTGACTGGCAATGAGAATGTTATAATATGATTTATTTTAAAATAAAATGGATTTTAGTCATGATAGAATGGTGATTGACCACTCGATTGTCGTGTCAATCGCAAAATTGAGCATGCTGACACTCCAATCTCGTGGTCAATTCCTACATTGCATGATATCGGAACATAACTGACCATTGTTTTGGCACTTAGAAGCCATGCCAATCTACATTTTTCGGGGAAAAAACACTATATATAGACTACCTATATATGCTACTACTAGTAGACATCTGTCCGGATATTTGTATATAACCACAGGTGAAACCATAATGCAAACAAACATAATCAAACATAATGTAAACAAGTATTTTTCAAGTCTTCGCGTCACGGGGCTAATCGTTAAAAAAATATAACGATTCGTTGATTATCAGTCTGATAGTCTTTCTAAAGACCACATATCTATTTGTTTTTTATTTCTATTGTTAGAAAAACCCTTTCATGTCAACCATATATCAAGTGCAAAGATGAAGCGCAGGTATATTTGGACAGCCTCTAGCTCTAATAGATATAGGGTCTTTTACAAAACCCTAGTAAATATACAGCCTCGAACATGCTGGCCTGTTGTAGTCTTAACAGGAGTAAAGCGGCAGCATACATGGATGATTTACCAGGTAAGTTTTTTTAGCTAAGAGTTAATGCACTGTGTAATTTTAAAGTTTTTCTCGATATTTGTATTCTTAATGTTAGTGTTTCAATTTTACGGTAATTATTGTGTATCTGTTGTTGTAAAGTGTCAATGAGCGTATGGATATTGGCACTATAAATACCTCTATAGCAAGCTTTTGAATTAGCCACTCTGTGACGTCACAGCCTCTGCGAGTCACAGGCAGCTGGAAAACTCGGGCATCTCACTAGCTTGTAGTAACATGGCTGTTAATAGAAATGATGTTTATGGAGCTAACTACATCTAGATTAATTACCGTCTATCACACCAAATTGTGCCCGACATATTTCTAAATGAAAACACAAAGAAATTTTTATATACATAAAGCTATAACTGTGGAATTTTATTGTATATTTGAACATTTGAATCGATACTAGAATATACATGCTTATTGCTTAAGGGGACTGTGAACTCTTTTCTTAGGATTTTATTAAACTTTGATTTTCTTACTCATTATTGCTTTAATTTTATATATTTTTCCTATTTATCATTTTACATGCATTTTAAGTTTTAAAACCACCTATTTTCCGAATTTTCTTGCAAATATGATACCCACCCCCACTTCCCCGGATAAGTAATTAAGTGACAAATGATCATTTCCTATGAAATCCAGAAATTTTGATTGGTTGACTATTTCATTATCAGCGATACACCCCTCAAAAGCATATGAAGCAAATGCTATTGCTACTAAAGAAATTATAAATGTTGTGAGTTTTGGACTGAGAATGAGAAATACCCTGTTTCCCAAAATCCACGACTTGTTGAGTAAGAACCTCTGTGCAAACATACGTCTAATATTTTTAAAGGTTTGAACCCTTTAGGTATTTTTTTTTTGTTGTATATCTTGGTGGAACTATTTTGTCTTTAAAGTTGAAAACCTTCTGATTAAGAACTGAAGCTAGGCAATGACAATAGTTAACATTATGTGACTCGCTTATTCCAAATCATTAAGCTATCTTGTTAAAACTTTCTATGGAAAATCCAATTCTGGAAATGCTTTAATCCATCTTTCACACTTTTCTCTATATCTAATGGATTTTAGGAATGAAATAAAAAAAAAGTTTAAGTGCATTTTCTGTTAAGAGTCACTCTTACTATTACACTCTGCATAACAGTAATGTTTGTTTGTCATGCCATTATATCATAAATAATATATGATTATACATGATAATATTACATTTCCTATTCAATATGACAGTAATAATTCTCTTTATAAAACTGTATATAATCAGCCAGACAGCTTCCAATACTCAAACCTATCTAAATGTGGCCGAATGTAGTACATATGAACATGTCACCATACTGCTACATGCATGAGAATCAACGCATAATGCCCGAGGTTTGCTATAGC
>CM032667.1:36891630-36957613 GCA_019095985.1 Streblospio benedicti | reverse complement strand
TATGGCATTGTTCCATCACTAGTTTTTGGCATGTGGTGCATTGTGAATCATCATATTGTACAGTTTCGCCGGAATTGACAAATGTAAATACTATAACAAGGCTATGACCAAAAAATAAGGCATATACCTTGAGGACCAACTACACCTGTACTATAAAACTGCACCAGATAAGGTTATGGAATACATAACAGTTGGCTGTGACGACTATCTTACTGAATTGCAAAGTTTTCACAAACTACGATATTGAATTGTAACAGACATTTATTTATCTAGTAGTTTGTTTTAGACATTTGCCCAACAACCAAATCTAGTTACTAAGCGAAATATATGTGGGGTGATATATTACAGTGATACATTGTTCTGTTAGACCATAGTATCATTTAGACACTTAAACAGCAAAAGCTAATTATTAAACAAACTATAAATGATCTGGTTTGCTATGTAGGTCTGCAAAGCATGGTGCAGGATTATGTGTGCAGTCTATATACTTTCAGCGCCAGAACACTAGACAGTAAGGCACATTCGAATCCTCCCCAAAAGGGAGATATTTGCAATGTTACATATTAAATTGACAATGTTGGGCCAAAGAATCAACCATGCAAACATTGGTAGAATATCCAAGATGCTGACAACACATGATAGCACAGATGTCAGGTGCGGATCAATCATTTTGAGTTGGGGGGCTTGCAACTGAAGCGGCCCCCAGCGGGTCTAGGGCAGAGTCCTGGTGGGGGGACCAGGGACGAAGCTAGAAGCTACAGTTCATATGGTGTTTGAGGTGTCTAAAGGGGTGCTCACTAACAATGAAAAGAAACAATTCATCTACTTTAATAATCTATTTTATCATATCTAACTATGTTCAACTTTATCGGATTTATACATCTTAACTATTTAACAATTGCTTCTATACAAGCATATTTGTTTGGCCACTGAGCATAACCTTTTAAGTGATTTCAGAGGCGTAGCTACATGTACTGTAATGCACACAACGCAGCTTGTACACATTAATTTATTGATTTTCTACCCTAAAATGATACATGGCTTGCATAATACTGCATTCACTATGACTGGCATGGAAAATTTAATCCACATTAACACAGTTTCAATAAACAGCCTTGAGTAAAAAGCTTAGAGTTATACGAGCGTAAGTATGCCGTCACAAAGCATATGATGGAGGATGCATGGGCCACGTGCTTTCGGATACAGGTAAATAAAAGTGTGTCCCATGTTAATGAAGGGAAAATTGTCATATTTTGACACCGACCTGATCTAGAACCATAGCTGATCAGGATGCTGATAATAATGATTTGGGATAGAAAATTGTAGGAGGAAGTCCTCATCTGTTGCTTCAACCTCAAGAGTAAAGTGAGTGTTCTAGACTCTTGCATGTGTACAACATCTGATCTCAGATCAGCAGAGGACCTTGTGACCAATAAGCCATTTCGTAAAAGCAAAATCACGTGATGGGTCAAAGGTCAATGGTAATAACATTGTAAACAAAGCGCGGTTTGCACTCATTTTGTATTGTGAAGTCGTGGTGGAAAGTGTGCTTTTACAAAGGATATACACTATAATCACAACATATGCGGACAAAATGGATAAGAATATTGAAGAACAATTAACACTACCAATAGTAGAGACGTGGTCTCTTAATGCATTGAAGGAATTTGTTAAAAACGAGGCCTCATATTGTAGATCTAATCTAGATCTACTATAACTAAGCTGCAGTGACATTCGACAGTTACAGCATCTTAAATCATAACATCAAATTACCAATAACATACGGTGATCATCAAATATATCACAGAAACATCCCAGCACTTTATAAAGAACCATATGCTATAGTTAGTAAACCTGCGAGAGCTTTGGCAGTTTTGGTAACAAAGACTTTTCGAAGCGTGTCATGCAGTACTCAGCCATTGTTTACATTTTCACAGCGGATTTCACACAAGCTTTTCAAGTAGTATTTAAGGACAATTTAATATCTGCTTTCAGCTGTGCATTGTTACACCTTTCCTATAAGAGGTGACTAAAATTCATAACTAACGGATTATGATAAGCAAAGTTTTTACCTTATTTTTGTCGCCGAGTTTTACTATATTAATACTGTATAGGAAAATCATGCCCAATAAACGTCTTTATGCCCATTGACCTCTGACCTCGTGACGTCACGTTCAATTTACGAAATCACTTATAAGAAACTTTGAAAATGACATGATCTAACCTAGAGAAAAAACTCCAGGTTATCTAATATTTTTGTTAAATGAGAATTGCAAACCTGTATATAATATGCAGCAATTAGGTTATCGCTGGTTATCATTAATGGACATTACCTCTGAATGTTGAATGACCAAAAGGCTGCCGATTATGAAAGTAATCCACTTAGCAGTAATTTTACATTTACTAAGCAGGTGATACTAAGATAGGTCTAAAATGATAAACTCATTTCTCCGCTTTTCATGTCATCCTTCCTCCGTGGAATTTTTTGAAATGTAAATGTCTAAATGACTAGATAGCAGGCAGATGTGCTCTGCTTATGGTCAAACTTTCCCAAGTATCTAGATAATCCAATTGAAGAGATCATTGGTAACTCCCATCCATACTCTCCTTCACAGGTGATCCTCCTACTACAAAGATGTCGATCTTCCCATAATTCTACCACTAAAATACTAACAATTATTTGTACCAAACGTTGTACCCATTAAACAAAATAGTCAACTTCATCCAACTCGGGTTAATACCAAAGAATTAGTACACAGAGCCTAGGCATAAAGAAGCTGTTAAAGAAAATATGCGAGTTTAAGGAGACAGAGAGTGTCAGCTGGGTCTATCATGGTTAAATGGGCAATATCTGATTTTTTTTCTGGGTGATTCAGAAAAAAAACTTTAATCGTGCAATAGAAATCACACACGACAGTAAAAGCAAGGGTGAGACATCGATGTAGTAGGACCATCAACCTGTGAAGGATATTATGAATGCGAGTTACCAGTTGATCTCTTCAATTGGACTATATCTAGACGTTTATGAAAGCTTGAACATAAGCACAACACATCTGTAACCATCCGGTCATTTAAAAGTTATTACATTAGCAAGAATTAAAAAGAGGACCCATGTTTAGACATTGTGATCTCGAAGGTCATCCTATTATTAATAATATGGTAATCAGTGACAACCTAATCACTTCATATAATATACAGTGTTACACTTCTCATTGAACAAAAATTATTAGCCTGGAATTTTTAATCCTGGATGCATCATTTCATTTTCGACATCTCTCATTTGTCACAAGATCTTGTGGGGATGTCAAAGGTCAAGATGTCATACAAATGAAAGGTTTAGGTCCAGGTCCAGGTTGAACCAAGAAATACGATATTGGACTGACTCAATTCTCTGTCCAACTCATTCATGTCATTACCATTAGTCTCCAGTATTTTTAGATTGTTCATCATGAGCTGATGGCGTTTTTGGTCAGGTTGGTGCAGTTTGTAAATATGGGATGAATTTCAGCTAGTACATTTGTGTTATAACAGGTCTTCAGCATATAGGATGTTTTACCTGCATTTACACAAAGAAACTGTCTCATTGTGTTCTGGACTTAAAGGAACAATACTGCCCCAATAATCCTGCATGATACTTCATAGACCTCCGATATTCTTCACATATGGGAACCCACCATTGCCTGTACATGTAACTCTTAGTCTCAATCACACAACAGTTTGTACATGCTGCTGGGTCAAAATAGACCCTTGTGTCCCGGTAATCAAAACCTGAACCAAACACGATTATTTACATACATGGACCTGTATCTTACTAAGCACGGGATATCAGGTATAGAGCTGGATAGAATGCGACTGAAATAGGAAATCTAGAAAGGAAATCTAGAAAGGCGATTCTCAGTTGTAAATGCTAATAAGACTGAAGTTTGAAATCAGGTCACTATCCTTTATATCCACTCCCGATTTATGTCAATTGATATGTGGTTTCAAGCGCGTTGTTTGAAAGGCACAACTGTCAACATATAAATAACACAGAATTTTGTGAAAAAGATCCCAAATCTATAAGTAAATCTTTCACCTAATGTACTTGTTGTTGACTATGTCATCATCTCTATGAACAGTTTCACTCGCATGCTTTTGATGATATAATAATGTTCTTCTCTTTCAGATGCAGCTTGTGTAGCACAACAATGTGAAAGTGTTGCACATAGAAATATATTCAAAGTATGAATTATGTTGTCATCTTGGTGGTCATGTGATAATGAACTTCTCATTTCAATATCATGAAATTGACGAGCATCCCAGTCTCTGGAGAGCAGAACTAAGCTTTATGTTGACCATAATCAGCACACTTGAGATTGGGACTTCATTATCTATAAAATGGGTCAATTCCTACAATACAAGAGAACATATTTTAAAGATATCACTTATAAATAACTAGTGCTCATTAACTAACTTTCACCAATTAGAGTACACAGAAGTACATTCTATCCCTCTGTGCATAAATCATCACCAATGCTCTATTCTGATTGGCTGAAAGGCCTTGCTCATATATACCGATTGACCACACACTAAATTAAACATGCTCCGACAGCACAATCTAAAGGTCACCGCTTCAAACTAAGTATGAGACCGTTATTGATACGATTTATTTCAAAATAAAAACTATCAGACCTCCCTTCCTTCGGGTAAATCAGACATCAGCATGCTCAATTTCGGGTAAATCAGACGTCCGCATGCTCAACTTCAATATTTCAATTCAATCTCCTGGTCAAATCCTACAATATTCCATACAGGTTTGTACATAAGAGTATTCTCACTGACCTGGACAATCACTTGTAAATCAGGGCAAGCAAACGTGGTTGCCATGTGGGACTACAATTTCTAAAAGAATGTTTATATGTTCTCATTGTTCATTTTTATTAAAAACTCAAGATTACATGTACCTACAGTATCGTCCTGACACAAATTTTATTCCACTGTTTTTTGGCTTGTAATTGACGCATATTCTATAAATTAATGAAAATGATTTAACCCTCTGGGAGTGGAGGCGCATATATGCACTTCAGATTATATGGGCTTTTAGTGCCAAAGCACATATATGTGCCAGTTTAAAAAAAACACAGTGATTTTGTCTGCCATATTCGTATGTAAATACTCTTGGTTCTCGTCTCAAATTCTGGTGTCTTAACAACTTTATCTTGACACTTTGATGTATTTTAGAATGAAATAAGCAGCAAAGTGTTAATATTTCAATTCTATTCGTGATAATGATTATTTACCCACCTAACACCATAGGCAGATCCAGGTTTTCGGAAAAGGGGGGCGCACTTAAGGAAAAGAGGGGCGCACTTACGGGATTTCATGAAAAACCCTATGAAAATGAAGTATTTTGGTGGGAAAAGGGGGGCGCGCAAAATTATATGCCTTTACCAAAATGGCTTTTTCAATAATTTTAAGTCTGAAAATATTGAAAATTCTTTAAGTGACACTGTGCATCAATCCAAATTATGTAGAAACACAATAATTTTCACGTAGGTGTGGCATTTTAGTGTAAATCGTTTCCAATAGTTTTCACAAGTGGCTTTCTATTTAGAGTATTATTCATTTTTGTTCTGCAAATTCAGCAACCACCGCATTGATAGTTACATATTCGAATATGGACAGGATTTTTCGCTGCTTACGTTCACACATAAGCGATATTGCGCACGAGACCAAATGACATAGCGACGTAACGATAAGGCGACAGGCGATTTTTGTGTTCACACACATGCGATTTTTCAAGCAATTTTCACCGGTGATTTTCCTTGAAAGTATATATATATTCCAATTGATTACTTATTTCAGATAGAAGCGACAAAGTGACAGGCAATTTTTTGGTTTATCATGTTTGCATTGAGCTGGTCACACATAGGCAACCAGAATAAATTAAAAACTGCTAGACTACATGAGAAAACTATTTTGTTCCAGGAAAATCGCTTAGCGACAGGGCGATTTTATCGCTCATGGAGCGAAGAAATCGCCTGGAGCGATATCGCTTCGTCTCTCGGTCACCTATGTGTGAACAGCTCAATGCAAATATGTTATACGAAAAAAATCGCCTGTCGCTTCGTCGCTCACGCGATATCGCTTGTGTGTGAACTTACGTTAATTCTGTAAATTCTTGAAATTTAAAAATGAACATACTATTATTAAAGGTCACACCATTTAATCACTTTCAACGTTGTTACAGCAGAGCTGCTATTTAGGAACTTCAATACATCAATCGTAGTAATGGCATCTTCAGCAGTACACAGCTTTTTTCATTCATTCAATTGTGATCAATAACTGAAATTAATGAAACAGACATTAATCTAGTGCCGAGAGCTGGGCATCTTTATCAAGGATAGTCCATTTGCAGTACTGATTAGGAATTATGGACGGGGAATATTCCATAAATTCTCCTTCCCAAAATTCTATTCGCAAAGTTCTTATTTTCAGTTTTCTACATTAAATTCTGCTTCCACACTTTGAATTCAGTGACAAATTCGGAAAAACACATTGTCTACCCTTTAAAATTCGCCTCATTCCTCAAAATTCCCACATTGCTCTAAGTATCATTATTTTCAAACGATTCCCAAATGATTATTGACCCTTTGATTCGGATAATTTGCAAAAATCAAAATCAAGAGTCAACTTACGTTCACACAAGCCATATCGCACAAGAGACAGAGATGTAGCGATTGGGCGACAGACGATTTTGTTTTCACACATGCGTGATTTTGCAAGTGATTTTCAAAGGCAATTTTCCTTGAACATATAAAAATCATTAAGGATCCGTATATTCCAATTGATTATTTATTTCAAATAGAAGCGACGGAGCGACGGAGCGACAAAGCAACAGGTGATTTATTTGGTATATCATATTTGCATTGAGCTGTTCACACATACAGTACTGATTATGGCAAAAAGATACAGAATCGTAACGAAATTAGAGAAATCAGCGTAAAAAAGCGAAACTATTCGTAACAATTCAAAACAAAAGTATGGCTATCACGGTTTTCTTGGAACTGCTCGATCACTGAAACTACGATACAGTACGTTATCGAAATAAACAGAAAAAACGTAATAATCAGAATAATTTCTTCCACATCCACACAGTGGCGTCCTGTGACCTTTGATTGCTCATTAATATTCAGATTTATTTGTGCGTTCTTGTTTATTTTCGCCACAGTGATAGTGCCAATGCAGACACCCAAATAAACAAAAATCTGTCAAAATCTGTAGCTCACGCGATATCGCTTTTGTGTGAACGTAGGTTAACACAAATTTGTTTTATTTCTATTTTCATTTTGCGATACGACCCCATTGCAGTATAAATGGGTAAGTTAGTTACCCTTCGTGTTGCATTTGTGTGATTCCAGCTCGAGGCCTAAAACAAATTTGCGAAGAACACGAAAAAATTTGCGAATTTACAGTATTGACTTCCCGTGTCATTCTCAAAATTCGCATAATTCTTTCTTTTTCTCATAATTTGCATAATGTAAGGTCATGACAGCATGCAGATTCCAATTATTATCAGAATTTACACATTTCGCGATTTATGCGAATTTTCAGATGTGAAGACTTCTTTTCATTTGTGTAATTCATGATTTTCGCATATTATTGCACATGACTAGTTTAGCCTGAACTTCTAGGCGATTCAGTGCTGCATGGTCATGGGTTTGAATCCCACCAGAGACTATGTGATATAATCCTAACCTGATTTGGAGTCATAAGTCTAATGACATAATTACATATTAAGTTTTTATTGAAACTGGTTTCAAGATAAAGGTTCCTTTCAATCTGCATAAAAATTACTGTACTTCAATTTAAGGTATTTTACATTTACCATATTCCCGCACATTAAAGCCCATGGGCCTAACATCGAAGATGGGCTTAGTGAGAATAAAAATCATTTTCCTTGGCAAAAAATTTGATAGTTACTTGAACCATAAACCCCCACAAGTGACCAAAGACATGTGAAACAACATGATACACCTAAAGAAATCCTGTACTTGTATGCGTACACATACCATGAACATGCTTTGGGCGATATTAGAAGCTCTGACATGTTTCACTACTTTCCATCAATGATTCAGAATGAACATCAATATAAACCTTCGACGTAAGCTTGAATCAATGTTTGAAGATATATATTTGTGTTAATCTGCATCTAGAATACACCCAGAGTGAGAATTGATAAATAATATATTGTTTCAAAACAAACCTTACTGGCAGTGCTCTTGTTGCAAATGAAAGGTGCTTTACACCTCGGCCGGTTAATGCTTTTGATATATCTCTAGTGTGTGAGTATGATTTGATATGGCACTGCTTTCGTAGTTCAAATATTTATTAAATTAGGTTTGTACGATGTTACCAAGCTATGAAAATCCTTGTGACAATGATGAAATACGAAGTCAACATTGCTAGAAAAGATCCGAAACTTATAATTACCATTGATGTTTAAAGGAAAACATTGTGCACGCTGTCAAAAAAATCAGTACTTTCATCATCGCCCATGAAGTTAGACTAGTACCATATAGTAACACGTAAGAACCCATGCTTAAGAAACTTTGTGGTTCTATATTCCAATGCTTATTCATCGTTGAAATGGGGTGGGCATAGTGTTCGAATATACGCCCCTGGGCTTGTAAGTGGAAACATTTTCCATTTTCAAAAAAGTCGAAAAGTGCCGTTTTTGGTTATAAGCCCATGGGCTTTAATGCGTGGGAATATGGTATATTATTCATATGTTAGCGCAATATATATCAACATCTTTATCATACTATATACAAAACTACAAAACTAATGGAATTACTCCACAATTATATGATATATACATTGACATTTAAATAATAAGGTATATCAAGGGACATACATCTATTTATATCGTTAATCACATCTTTAATGTAACCATATTTACATTTAGACTATAAATAGAATATTCCTAAGTTTTGAAATCAATGAAGGCATTGAGTACAGGTACATATTATTTAATATAATGCAAAAGGTTATTAACACGTTTCTCACAGATACTTTAAACAAAGTAACTAATTGATGACGAAATCCATGAATTTTTATCTTTGCAAATATTTTCAACCTTGTCTCTGACTTGAAAAAGACTATCTGAGACCAGGGTTTTTATTTGCAATGAAATCCTATGAATCGATTCCAATCACCGGATGAACATGGTTGTAGTGGTCTCAAGGCATATATTATGGAGAAAGTTTCATACAGATCAGACATTTACAATCAGACAGCAAGTTTATGGAGTAATATTTTGTATCATAACTAAAATAATGGTTCTGAATATCAAAATAAAATTTATGGGGATCATACACTATGTTATTGACGCATCTACATTGTAATATTTAATATTCTTTTTTTTTTATCAGTCCTTGTCAAACAGTCAGACATTTTGAACATTCCTAAATTGTAGGATGGTTATCATGTAGTTATATAATAATAACAATAGGTTACTTACTATGAAGAAGGAACAAACCTACTCCGATGCATACCTACTCAGATGCATCGGAGTAGATTTTTCCTTCTTCATATGATGAATCCTAATGCTAAAAAATCATTACTTTGTGATTGGTTACTTACACTTTTCATGGTCAGCCATGCCATGATCAGCACTTTAATCAGTATCATAAGGTATGTGTCAACCATTTTGACATCTTAAATTAGGATTCCGTCACATATTTTGTTGATATGAACTGGACCTATTTTTTGAGTAGGTAACAGAGTAAATTCTGGCAAATACATGTACGTAGATTCCACCTGAAAAGACAAAAAAAATTGTATTTAACAAAAAAAATCATTTGGGTCATATACATCCAAATAAACTAATTATTACAACTGGCGGATACAGGTTTTTTGAAAAAAAGGGGTGCATTTAAGGTTTCTCATGGGTTTTATACACGCCATCAATAGCGGACATGCCAAAAATCCCATGAAAATGAAATATTTTGACAGAGTAGCCAACCGCCGATGAAGAAAAAGAAAATATGAATCAAAAAAGAATCAGTACTTTTACTACAAAAATAAGTATTCAACAAAAACCTTTGTAAATCAAGCAGCATTGTTTAAATACAAATATCAAAACTTCGTTATTTTGACTATTTCCACTAAAAATTATTTCTTTTAACGACATATCATTTGAGTTTTTAGAACCTCCAGCTACAATGTTAGCTATAGAAGTTTCAGACATCAGACAGTAAGTTTATGGAGTAATATTTTGTATCATAAATAAATGGTTCTGAATAGCAAAATAAAAATCTTAAGAATAATACGCTATGTTTTTGATGCATCTACATTGTAATTTTTAATATTCTGATTAGTTTACATCATAATGAACACTACATGAAAATGCCAATTTTTTTTCAGCCCTTGTCAAAGCCGGAGATTTTGAACGACATTCCTAAATTAAAGATTAGGTTCCATGATTAGAACAGCAAAGTTTGTATATATTCTTTATTGGCATACTCTTTGTAGGACTGAAATGACTGGCCATGTGTATGCAAATCAAAATATTGCTGTTCTAATCATGGGATTTAATCCTCACAGAAGAAAATCTCAAATAAATATAGCTGATTGTTAATATAGGGTTAATGGCTATTTTGAGCGTAAATACTTAGTAAAATGTACATACCAGAGGTTTTGTTCCTGATGCCAATGGAATCAATTCTACCAGTCATAAAATCTTCAGTACAATCACCTTCTATTCACTTCTTATTGAAACATCATGGATATTCATAGCAAATCTAGCATTTATATCTACATAATGTGTATGTGTGATAAGTTGCACTATTTCAAATAAAATTCCTTTTTATACATTATACCATCAATAATCAGGTGTATATTCATAGGGGAAAAGTATAATCTTCTTGCCCTATTGAGCATTTTAATCGCCCATTCAGCTGGGCCTATAGGATGTTCTTCCCATTCAACAGAAATGCAAGTTATATTCCACAAACCAGCTCTAGTTGCTCTACATTTTAAAACCTGCACACTCCTAGAAGCAGCAAATCAAATAAATTTTTATACCTCATTGCAAAAATGGAAAATGGTTTAAAGACCAAATTTTTTATCAATTCAAATTCATAAAACCTATCAGAATATAGAATATGTTGCATTTTGTCCTGATCTTTTAATCTATCAAAATCATTTAAGTTTCATAGCACACTTAGTACGAGGGGCACTTGAGGCCTGTTAATTCAGCAGTATAAAATGGTTACTACATAATAAATATTCTATTTACATCAAAATATCATCAATACACTGATGAACATTCCAAATATGCCAACAAAATGTGGAGTTCTCATTCATTCTTGACACGCCCAAACATCAAAATCCATATTGAGACTACAGTTCTACTAACTTCAGTTTGTTTGTCGGTGCAAAATTGCACTTTGAATTGTTGGCATGATATGTCACAAAACTCTACCCACAATTATAGCAGGGGTCCACTCTCTACGAGAGGTTGACTTTTTTTAAATTTATTTATGTGAATAATACTTTGCCTGATTGTATTTTATAGTTTATTTTGACGGATGTGATGAATATTTTTATATTGCAATGACATCTTAATATTTGATCATTTTATTTACAAGACGCTTTTTCCATCTGACCTCTATACAAAAATCCGGCACCAACAGAAGTTTTGCGGTGCACAATTGCTCTCACACAGAATTATGCGTTTCAAGAGAACAGTGGTTACTTATCGTACCAGTCAAAGAAGGAAAAACGACTGCGTATAAAGATATAATAGTAATCCTCTTTAAAAACAAAAGAATTTTTATTGATGCAGGTTGATTTCAAAAATATCATTTACAAATTTACATTAAAAACAGGCAATCTTTAGTACCTAATGTATGTGATTATCCTGAAACACATCTTACACCAAAATGTTTATATTCATCTTTATAATCGATTAAACCACAACGTTCTCATATCAACTTTTGTTTTCCTTATAATATGGTACAAACTCGTCAAAAATTGTATTTCATCAGGTCCAACGATGCTTTCTGACCCATTGAATTCAACAAAACCAAACATGACCTTAAAACATTGCTTGCTTTCCAAATATTTCATTTGGGAACGACCTCGATCACAGTTGATGACGTCACGGAAGGATATGAACTATTTTTGGTGAGTGTCAATCTGAGAGATTGCTCACTACATAAGAACGTTATATATAATTTATTTAATAATAAAAATTAAGGAGACACTCGTTGAGTGTGGCAGGGGTCCATTCTGTCACCTTAATAGTGTTTAAATTGTATTCGTAAACCAGGAAGCAACCACTAGATTGGCATCAAACAATTTTTAAGCCAATTGATATGCAGGCATTGTACATTTAGAGCAAGTGATGGAAAGGTGAAAAGGTGACTGGTCTAAAATGATCAATTCAAATTCAAGATCAATCAACAAATGGTAATCTTTCAATTTTAAGAAGTAGAGACTAAATGACAGTACAGAATTAAGATTGTCCAAATAATTGAAGATATACATGTATGGCAAATCAAAATGAAGGCCTGTGTGGTACTACCACATTCGGTCCGAAAGTCGGTGTCAGTTTCACCCAGCGTCAAAATCATCCCAGCATTAAATATTATTTGCTGAACTGGACATATATAATATAATGATAATCAAAAATGCAATGAGTCCAGATTATCTACCATACAATAATATTTTTACAGCGCAAATTCCAATAAATGATCATGTGCACTTGTAAGCCTCCTTAAACAAATGGTGCTTCAATTGGGTTTTTAAAAATAGGAAGTCATGATTGTTTTATGGACTGGGGAAGTTTATTCCATAATTTAGAAGTGACTTCCGTATGACAGGATGATCCAGGATGGCAAGTGGACGTTAGGTGCAGAGGTCAACTTTTCCTTGATATCTTCCAACAGTTTTCAGATCATTCGTACCTCCCATCCATGCTCTCCTTTGCAGATGATGGTCCTACTACACAAATGTCTATCTTAACCTTGTTCCTTACTTCTGTATGGTTTAACATACTATTGCACATAATACAGTACAATAGCATGTACCATTTTCTGCATCATCATTCTACCAATAAAATGATGATATTTTTTCAAATTGAATGTCCCTCCCATTTAACAAGATAGTCAACAACTTCATTCAACTCGGATTACTAATAAAGAGCTAGTACACAGAGCCTAGGCATAAAGAAGCTGTTAGAGAAAGAGAGTGAAGGAGACAGAGAGTGTCCGCTGGGACTATCTTGGTGAAATGAGCAGTTGGGACAATTGCCCAAATTACAGGCAGCCTTATAGTAGAGGGGAAATTCAGAAAATGTTGCATGAAATTGTACTGTATTATGTACAATGGTATGTTAACCCACACAGAAGGAAGAAACAAGGTTAAGAGACATTTGTGTAGTAGGACCATCATCTGTAAAGGAGAGCATGGATGGGAGGTAAGAATGATCTCAAAACTGTTGGAAGATATCTAGGAAAAGTTGACCTCTTCACCAAACGTCCACTTGCCATCCTGGATCATCCTGTAATACAGAGATCACTTATAAATTATGGAATAAACTTCACCAGTCCATAAAACAATCAAAGACTTACCATTTTTAAAACCCAATTGAAGCACCATTTGTTTAAGGAGGCCTACAAGTGCACATGATCATTTATTGGCTGGTACCGGATTTTTGCGAGAGGCTTCCTTCGGAAGCAAATGGTACTAGTACAGAAAAGTCACTTTTTCAAGACAAATACAGAAGAACCACTATTTCATGAAATATAAGTCTCTCGTAGAGAGTGTTACTAGCCCACATTGCAAGGGGCAGACGTTTGCAACCACAAACAACTATATATAATAAATTGGAGTAATTTGTACACAAAGTATCTCAAGTGCCCCCTGTCAAATAAAAGCTTAGATTCACCTTGCTCCAGTAACATGCTAGTCTGAAATTTTGGGTCATTTGGTGTCAGATGGTCATTGGTCTTGAGTTTGAATTACGCCAGAGACAATATGATCAGGTGCTTACTTGACTTCAGTTCCAGTCAAATTTCAAAATTCAAAATTATTTCTGATCAAAAATTGTTTATAAAATGTTCGCTATTCTACTCGGGAAATTAGACATGACCACTGAAGCTGGTTAATGGAGTAACAGGGTCTTTATTTCAACTCTGACATCTATGTATCACAACTCGCAATATATTATATTGGTTAAAAATATATTACACATGCATACACATTATGTATCAGATATTCAAATCTTTTTGTATACTTTGTAAATGGTGTTTCAATAAATCAGCGGTTAGTTTTAGTGTGGATTTCTTTGTTTGGCTTTGCTTCTGCAAATAAATATAACAAATATGAAAGATGAATGTAAACTAATCAAAATATGCATGAAAGTTTGTATGCCAGGCCCAGGCTTAACCAATATTAATGTGCTGACAGCAAGTTCAGAACTATACATTTTCAATCATAACTAAAAAATGGTAATGAATATCAAAATAAAAATTATAGGAATGAAACGCTATTTTTTTGCCAGATCTACATCGCAATTTTGATTATTCTGATTGGTCTACATAATAGTGAACACTTACATGAAAATGGCATTTTTCCAGTGTCTGAGGAACTTCACACAGTCAGACATTTTGAACAAGTCTACCATGATTGGAAGAGCCAAGTTTGTTTATATTTTTGATTTGCATATACATTCATGTATCACCAATTATGTGACTATCCATGTGTATGCAAATCAAAAATATAAACTTGGCTGTTAAAATCATGGTACCTAATCCCCAATTTTGACTTGTTCAAAATGTCTGACTGTCTCTCTCAGACACTGGAAAAATGCCATTTTCATGTAAGTGTTCACTATTATGTAGACCAATCAGAATAATCAAAATTGCAATGTAGATCTGGCAAAAAATAGCGTTTCATTTCTATAATTTTTATTTTCATATTCATTACCATTTTTTAGTTATGATTGAAAATGTATAGTTCTGAACTTGCTGTCAGCACATTAGTTGACTATGAGGGGCTGCAGCAAGTTCGAAGTGAAATCTTTGAAAGTCTTGCATCGCAAAAAATCTCACAGACAAATATGTTTGACTTGCCTCAGATGAGGTTTTTTTTATGAGAAAGGGATACAGGTTTTCTGCTCCATTAAATATACCCCAAAAGTTTCATATATAATCTCATTAGAAGTATGATACTCACGGAGGTCAGTTAAACCTCTCAAACTCCCCCTAAGCGAGGGCCTGTGTTACTAGGACGGAACTCATTGTTGCTGGCCCTCGGGATGGGGATGGGGGTTTTACACCAAAACAAGGTTAGCGTATGCCACCGGGGTATGAAATCAGTACCTAGAGTATAGTGGCTACCCGTAGATATCAAAACCCCAAAATATAATGATATGAAGCTCTGAAGTAGTACACAAAAATATTATGTCATAAACGACATACATATTTTGATAATGCTCCATCATAATGTTACAAAAGGATGACATGAATCAAAGCAATGAAAAAAAATAATACAATGATTCGTCAGTATTTGAATGAAAATGTCAAATATGTGACCCAAAACAGGATTTTGAAAAATTATGGCCCAAAAATATAATGGATGTTAAAATTACGACCCAAAGGTATACTGGACGGCTCAAAAATGCCCCTATTCGTAATCCCCCATCCCCACCAAGTATACAAATAGTTTGCATGAATACTTACTTAAAAGCATGTTCTTTTGTGTTGTATGAGCAAAGTTTCCACGACAAAAAGCGGTGCTGTTGTCTAAGAGCTACATGTACACTGCAGTGTTTGCTATCTCCAGCCACATGTTTCAAGTTTTCTTTATGACTTCTCTTCATGGCCTCCACGTGTGTATATGCTTCAGCTGATAACTACAATACATTTTACTTGCATATATAAGGTATTGTTCGAAACAGGTATAATATAAAGTTACAAATGTACCTGACTATGTAAATAATTAAAGTATGGTGACAAATAAATGCTGCGGCTTACCTTCATAAAACCAGTTTTTCCCTACAGAATTCGTGGCAGGATCCACAATTCTATACACCACGTGCAAAACTGCAATACTAGCACTCGCTTTGGATCAGCAATCTGATGCAAAGCCAGTAGACCGTGACGACACACCGTATACTGCAATACGGTGAGACATCCAGCTGTAGCCACCAATACAATATAAACCATTTGAATTCAGACTACCTAAGGCAAATCCTATCGGTGCCTTGGTATGAACAGGAGCGTGGTAATAACAATTCAACATCACTGGGGTAAAGTATGTCCATGTATAAGCAAGCGACACTCGAATTAGATCTGATTTTTTTTTTTTTTTTTTTTTACAGTCATGTTTATTACACAAAAAAACTTTAAATCTTTAATCATGTTAATACAGCTGCAGGCTGCAAGCCGAACCCTGTAGAAGCATAAATTGCATACCTTTAAACTTGATTTTAGTAAATACAAGTGTACATCAGGCGAAAAAGAATGTTGTGCAGTATAATATTTACCACACTTACAAGAAACATATATGTATACCATTTACCAACGCATACATTGGCATCCCTGAGATAAGTAGGTTTCTATCAAGAATTCTAATTTCTAATGAAATACAATGTACGTGTGCAAGATGACAAAAAGCTTTTTAAAGACAGAATACTATTTGTGAGTGTCTTTCCATGATGTAATTTGTTCAGTGATTACAATAATAATGGCTGGATGTGTATTCATAACAACCAGTACTCCGATAATAATCTTTTGGATGATGGACTGTGTAACATGATGTATTGCTAAGATCATAATAGTTCATAATTAGATTTTGAAGACTTTGTCATCCTTCTTTTTTAAA
Organism: Streblospio benedicti; assembly: GCA_019095985.1. Taxonomy (NCBI): domain Eukaryota; kingdom Metazoa; phylum Annelida; class Polychaeta; order Spionida; family Spionidae; genus Streblospio; species Streblospio benedicti. The sequence continues at coordinate 36,940,738 of CM032667.1, read as the reverse complement.
AAATAAGTTATCAGTAATATTACCAGACTTTGGTGTAGATATCTTGGACGTTGATGGTTCTGGGCCATCCTTATTTGTAGGGCTACTGGTAGTTCTGCCAGACTTTTTAGTTGATGAACCTTTGTTTTCTTTCTTTACGAATTGAGGTGGAAGAGCTTGTAACTCGTTGTGAAATCAAGCCATGTTCATTTTGTTGTAAAACTTGAGGAGTGATGGCAGTGATCCGTGCCATTCTGGTTGATGTGCCTTTTCTAACACCGCACACTTCACATTTGAAAGGCTCACGTAAGTTTTTGAACGTGCATATAGAACAATTCCAGCTCATTTCTTCTATTGTCATATATTTCCTTTTACTGAACCTTCTATTTCCCGCCATATTCGTCTATAAAGAACTCAAAGTATGAACTCAAAGTATGATGTATGACGTGGCAAATATAAGTTGGTAGATCTACTAGTACTACTAATCCAAGGGGATCGAAGATTGACGAGATTTTGTTCAGGAACTGTCTTTTTGTTAGAGGTTCTTATCTATCTGGATTGTGCTAAAGGAAAATTCGTCAGTATTAGCATCCCACATGACTCCCAGTGTCTTCACGGTAGGTAGTGGGTCTTCATCGACACACAAAAAGATAGCGGTAGTAGATCTACAAGCACATTGTACTGATTCTAGCCTAATTCAACCAGACTGCATTGCAACCACAAAGCGCACGTAGATCTAGTGCTAATACTGCATAGTAAAGGAAGGATAAAAAAAAAGGATAAACTTAAATGCAAAATGGAATGTACCTGGTCTACAGCATAAGGTATCATATATTGTATTACTGTTCTTCCTGCCTGCTCTTATTTTCGGAGTTCATAGCAGGGCAATCATGTTAGTGTCAGGGGTGGTTTTCAGGGTCCTGGGTCTCCTTTGTCTAATAGTTGTTATTGAGGGGGAGACTAGTGATCATGGGAGTTGGTTCGTGATATTGTTATTGCTTGTCTGTTTTTGAGGGGGGTGAGCGGACGAGAGGAATAGTGCTATATATAGAATCTTACTCAGAGGCTTCTTTTTAAAAAAACAAAAACAAAAAACAAACAAAACAAACACGTTTCGGAGGACATTCCTCCTTCATGTGTTGCGGGTGGCAAAGTGCGCCTATTGTTTTTTGTCCACTTGGTTGGGTCTCTATGTCCTGGAATGCCTTGGATTAAAACCCCATTTACCTATCTTTAAATAGTCTTAATAATGTATAGAATTTTGCTTAGATGCTTCCCATTAAAAATGCTGGTCCATATGAGTCGGTGTGCAGTAATGTTCTCAAGGTGATGGCTACTAATCCAGCTTAAATAATGCTCCATATGAGTCGGTTTTACGGTATACCGAGATTTTCGGGTTTCCATTCTCAAAACGTTGGGTCTCTATGTCCAGGAATGCCTTCTGGTCATTTCACCTTCTGTAGTAAACTGTATGTGTATATGTATGTAAATATGTATGTAAATACTGTATGTTTGAAAAAAAAACAGTCATACCCCCTTAAAGCTAAGTTAGCTTATATTTGTCTAAATTAGCTGGTCCAGCTGAGTCGGTTTTACGATATACCGAGATTTTCGGGTTTCCATTCTCAAAACGTTGGGTCTCTATGTCCAGGAATGCCTTCTGGTCATTTCACCTTCTGTAGTAAACTGTATGTGTATATGTATGTAAATATGTATGAAAATACTTCATGTTTGCAAAAAAATATTTAGTCATACCCCCTTAAGGGGACTGTGAACTCTTTTCTTACGATTTTATTAAACTTTGATTTTCTTACTCATTATTGCTTCAATTCTTACAAATTACACTTTATTTTGCAGATAATTATCTAATCTAATGACACAACATGTTTTGAATTGTATAGATTGATGAACATTTTGTTTTATAAAGCAATTGGTGAAAAAATTACAACTTTGTCTGTGAACCATATAACTGATAGTAAAACATCAACATGACCGAAATCACTGTTCAGTTACAAAATTTGTATATTTATCTAGAAAACCTTGCCTCATTTTTTTATTTTTTTTCTATTTTTCATTTTGTATGCATTTTATGTTTTAAAACCACTTATTTTCCGAATTTTCTGGCAAATCAATTCAAAAATGTTCAAGCACATTACAATATTTACACCACCCACAAGAAACATATATGTATACCATTTACCAACATACATTACACTATACAGTGGCATCCACGGGACGTAAATATAGGTTTCTATCAAAGAATTCTAATTTCTATTAAAAAATACGTGTGCAAGATGACAATAAGCTTCCTTTTAAAAGCAGAATACTATTTGTGAGTGTCTTTTTCCATGATGTAATTTGTTCAGTGATTACAATAATACAACCAGTACTCGATATTAATCACGGATGATGGACTGTGTAACATGATGTATTGCTAAGATCATAATAGTTCATAATTAGATTTTGAAGACTTTGTCATCCTTCTTATTTAAAAAATAAGTTATCAGTAATATTACCAGACTTTGGTTAGATATTCTGACGTTGATGGTTCTGGGCCATCCCATTTGTAGGGCTACTGGTGTTCTGCCAGACTTTTTAGTTGATGAACCTTTTTGTTTTCTTTCTTTAGAATTAGAGGTGGAAAGGGCGCGTTGTGAAATCAAACCATGTTGTCATTTTATTTGTAAAACGAGGAGTGATGGCAGGTGATCATTACCGGTTGATGTGCCTTTCTAACACCGCACACTTCACATTTGAAAGGCTCATGGGGAGCAATGCATAGAACAATTCAAACTCATTACTTCTATTGTCATATATTTCCTTTACTGAGGCAGCTATTTCCGCCATATTCGTCTCTATAAAGAACTCAAAGTATGAACTCAAAGTGATGTATGACGTGGCAAATATAAGTTGAGTGATCTACTAGTACTACTAATCCAAAGGGGATCGAAGATTGACGAGTTTTGTTCAGGAACTGTTAGTCCGCGAGCTCCGGTATACCCCTACTCCCCGAGGATTTTTACTGGCTATATTTTTTGTACCTTAGATACTACTCTTAAGGAAAAATGACAGCGTTGCCCAAAATATTGATGGCGAAATATATTTTTGAGGGTCAAACAGGGTCATTAGGTCAAAATTTCATAGATTTTCATTTATGCCGATTAATAACAAATTTAGAGTAAAAACTTGTATTGACTGTGAATGAGGAACATGTGTATGTGGAATCAAATAAAACATCAGATTTTGACTGACTAAATTTCTCTTAAAGGGATCAAAGAGGTGCAGTCCAGGCTGTAAAGACTTTTTAGACATGTGTATGTGGAATCCAAATTAAACATCACATTTGACCTTGAGCCTCTCCTTCAAGGTTACGTGTGCAGGTCAATTTCAGGAATTTTGTTCATGTTTGAGTTCACAGAAAGAAATGAGCAACTTTAAACATTTATTTGCTAATAATCCATGATAAATTAGTTTCAGATTCGGATTACTTTTACATGTCTTTATTTCAAATTAATACTTTATTAACCTAATTAGCCAAAAAAATATACAGACGGAATTAATATGATGTAAATGCTATAATTCGCTCCCAGAGGTTGAACTAAAATGATGATGATAAACCATTTAACCAGTTAATTTATTGAACGCAATCATAGGGTTAAGCATACTCTGGTCATATTCATAAAGAAGCAGAAACTTCGCTTTAACGATATGTTCATATCCGAATAACAGAAATATTTAATGAATATGGTACCATGATAGGTTAATCTTGACCTACTAAGGTTCCTCTTGCCCAGCCTGTTACTTGTCTGTAATTACAAGTAAATATTATAAAGGTTTTATATATCGTTTATGAGATTAGTAAATCATTCGTCTGGTAATGTAGAGAAGCAAAAACTGATTTCAGCGTGCGTCATTTGGAATCGCGAGTAATAGTGATGGACATTTCTGTTTTTACCTTGAACATATCTTTTCTATGACTGGCAACTAGAATGAAATATGTGATATATTGGGAATTAATTGGCTAGATGTAGTATTGACATCAGAGGATTATTTCTCAAAGTTTATAGGACTATCACATAAGCTTCTCTCAGGACTTAAACCCTCGACCGCTTACCACTGGCGGCACCTATTCACAAAAGCACTTAAGGCAGACCACCGGTCGGTCAGAATGTCAGTGGTCCTAATGCGGCAGTTATACCTGCTTAAGTGGTTGGTGAATGAGCCTCAGATGCAGTGGTAGCGTATACTCAGGTGACTCTCAAAACTCATTTAATAAATATTTCTAGTATCAAACAGGACGTGCATTTTCTCTATTAAACATTTATTTAATAAAAGATCCAACATCCTCAAGTTTTTCTGTAGTAATAAGCATATTCAAAGGCAGTTTAAATGGCTTTAATATGATCCCGGAGTTGACTAGCTTCACTTTGGAGAAATGGTTTATCATCTTTTCTTAAGCTTATCTGTCTTGTTACTACTATACACCGACACAGATGGAATCTTTTCCCTGCATATATTCTTGCATACTTGTCAAGCTGAATATTTATGTTTCTGTCATCATGGTGTTAGCTTCTTTGCCTTCAAATCTACATCTATCACTTTACACAGCATCCTTTCATAACCGTCTCTGAACCCTTTTTAAGGTCTTCCCTGCAGTTTCTGTTTTATCCCAACTTTCACTAGAAAGAAATTTGCCAAAGAAGAATTGAATTCTGAAGTATTTTCACAAACAAGCAGAAAGAAATCACAAGTGAATGTTATTGATAAATTTGATTTTTTTTCTTTATTGATAGTTCAACCTCTGGATCTTGGATCTGATTTTCATTTTATTACTTTTTAGATATTTGAGATTTGTGAATTTGTTTTAGCAGCATTCTTTCTGATAACCATAGCATTTGCTACCATATTCAGTTTGTACACTTTTGCAAATTTCATCATAATGTTGTTTTGGTCCTTTAACCATGTCTCCTACTAATTGTTTTAATTTTCCTCAAACTGAATCTGATAAATTATCTATTTTGAAAGACTGCATACTTCTAAAGCATTATGATGCATGATTTTATGTTGCCCTTTTTCCTTGTTTTGCATTGCTTCTTAGATTTCATTTTCACTGAATTTTCCATGATTTAGCAATGACCATTGTATTATATAGATGTATCAAATTTGTTGCTCCTTTTTTGTAAGTTACACATTTTTAGTCCAATGTCCAATCAAATGATACTAAAACATAACAAAATTTGAGAACATGCACTTTATGAAGATATCAATGATACTGATGCTGCCTCAAATTCTACCATTAAAAAAGTGAAACCCATTGATATATTAAAATATTTAGTAAAATATTGATTAAAATAAAACATAATGTAATTTCCTAATCTAGAATACAAATGTCGTTTATATCAATAAAAACTAATTTATCATGGATTATTAACAAATGAAATATTCAAAGCTGCTCATTTTCGTAAACACAAAAATGAACAAAATTCTGAAATTGATTACTAGTGTAACCTTGATGGAGAGGTCAAAGGTCAAATGTGATGTTTAATTTGAATTCCACATACACATGTTCCTATCTAAGGTCAATACAAGTTGTTTCTCTAAATTTGTTATTAATCGAGATAAATGCAATTTTATGAAATTTTTTGACCACAATGACCCTGTTTGACCTTGAAGGATAGGTCGAAGGTCAAATCTGATGTTTTATTTGGATTCCACATACACATGTTCCTATCTAAAGTCAATACAAGTTTTTACTCTAAATTTGTTATTAATCGAGATAAATGCAATTTTATGAAATTTTGACCCGATGACCCTGTTTGACCCCGAAAAATATTTAAGCCATCAAATATTTTGGGCAAACGTCATTTTTCCTTAAGAGTAGTATCTAAGGTACAAAAAAATATATTGTAAACTCCCCAGGGGGGAGTGTGTTTCGATACGCAGCCCGCGGACTATGTCTTTTTGTTTGAGGTTTTTATCTATCTGGATTGTTAAAGGAAAAATTCAGTATTAGCATCCCACATGACTCCCAGTGTCTTCACGGTAGGTAGTGGGTCTTCGTCGAGCACACAAAAGATAGCGGTAGTAGATCTACAAGCACATTGTACTGATTCAAGCCCTAATTCAACCAGACTGCATTGCAACCACAAAGCGCACGTAGATCTAGTGCTAATACTGCATAGTAAAGGAAGGATAAAAAGGATAAACTTTTAAATGCAAAATGGAATGTACCTGGTCTACAGCATAAGGTATCATATATTGTATATGCACTACTGTTCTTCCTGCCTGCTCTTATTTTCGGAGTTCATAGCAGGGCAATCATGTTAGTGTCAGGGGGTGGTTTCAGGTCCTGGGTCTCCTTTGTCTAATAGTTGTTATTGAGGGGGAGACTAGTGATCATGGGAGTTGGTTCGTGATATTGTTATTGCTTGTCTGTTTTTGAGGGGGGTGAGCGGACGAGAGGAATAGTGCTATATATAGAATCTTACTCAGAGGCTTCTTTTTTAAAAAACAAAACAAAAAACAAACAAAACAAACACGTTTCGGAGGACATTCCTCCTTCATGTGTTGCGGGTGGCAAAGTGCGCCTATTGTTTTTTGTCCACTTGGTTGGGTCTCTATGTCCTGGAATGCCTTGGATTAAAACCCCATTTACCTATCTTTAAATAGTCTTAATAATGTATAGAATTTTGCTTAGATGCTTCCCATTAAAAATGCTGGTCCATATGAGTCGGTGTGCAGTAATGTTCTCAAGGTGATGGCTACTAATCCAGCTTAAATAATGCTCCATATGAGTCGGTTTTACGGTATACCGAGATTTTCGGGTTTCCATTCTCAAAACGTTGGGTCTCTATGTCCAGGAATGCCTTCTGGTCATTTCACCTTCTGTAGTAAACTGTATGTGTATATGTATGTAAATATGTATGTAAATACTGTATGTTTGAAAAAAAAAAAAAACAGTCATACCCCTTAAAGCTAAGTTAGCTTATATTTGTCTAAATTAGCTGGTCCAGCTGAGTCGGTTTTACGGATATACCTTTTGGTTTCCATTTCACTGGTCTTCTCACCTTCTGTAGTAAACTGTATGTGTATATGTATGTAAATATGTATGAACTACTTCATGTTTGCAAAAATATTCAGTCATACCCCCTTAAAGCTCAAGTTAGCTTATATTTGTCTAAATTAGCTTATTAATTTATACTTTTCTAATTTATTCATTTGTTTTCGTTTATCTATTTATATTTTATTTATTCAATTATGTACTTTACTTTACTTTCATCTGATTATGGCATGACGATGACGATGACTTCGACATGTGAATGTTTTTGTTACTGTACATACATGATACTGTGCTCTATATTATATATAGAGGCGCCTACAAGAGGCGGTTGAAACTGAATCAAGTTCAAGTTCAAGACACTAACAGGGTCTCTGAATATGATCAACAACGATCAAGACTATCATCTTGACTGGAACATCTGCCGTTAAGAACGCACGGTACGTCTGGCAAAAATCGATCGATGATGTACCATCACATGAGCAGAAGGCATGTATCAACCTCCAAGCAGATTCATAACGCCCTCTTTTTTCCGAACCGGAAGTGACCCTGATTGCCCTGATTGGAGCATGGGCATGAAAGTAAATAAATATTAAACACTGAGAATATAGACCTAAATCTTCTTTTAATTCCTTACACTCTCTTTGTTGGTCATTTTTATTGGTACACATGAAAATGATGGATCAAGTAATAATATAATAAATCTTTATTTCAGGTAGCCACTTTGAACAAGCAAAAGTGAACCCATATGAAATACCAATGCAACTCAGAGTATCCCTACATAAGACGTGTGTAGTGCACGTGTAACTTTACACGTGCAACATACGGATATTCCCGTGGAATCACCGAAATACACGTGTATTATCTCTACACCTGTGCTCACTGGGAAGAGATAAAAAAGCAGGATAAACTTTATTCTTTTTTTCTTTTTTCTTTTTCTTTTCTTTCCTTCTTTTTTACGGATGGCGTGGTCTGCCATTTTTTTTACTGATACAGACCGAACGGTGAACCTTTACTTACACATGCCGCCCACATCATGGTCTACGTTCATATTTTGGTTTGAAGAAGACCGGAAAAATAATGACAATACATAAAAATGTGACCAATTCATGTATCATTGGTTGTAATTATCTCTGTGAGAGTTAATTCCTCTTGTTCTGAAGGCTCCCTCTTTGTATTTACTGTTTAAAAGGGATGGTTGCATTTCCTGAATAATAAATAATATGTGGTTATTATTGCATTCTTCCATTAATTTAATACTTTAAACAATCTGATAAATAAATAGGGTCAAGGATAAAATAGCACAAATATATGAAGTAGACATTGTATTTGTGACATAATCCAATGCGGTTCAGCAGTATACCCTAATTAATCTGTAATAATGTAGTAACTTGCATAATTGCATCTGCTAGGTTTATCTCTGAAACTGTTGTAACTTATGGTTTCCATATAATGCAGCCGTAAACGCGTAACTCTGTCCCACAGTCTGAAAGAAGCTCATCTTAAAGTTTTCGCGGACTCAGTAATCAATCCATTTTTCGGAGTGTTCCAGGCGACTAGTTCTGCCTCTGGCAGTAATCTGTTAGCAAGGTTATGGCTGTCTGATTAGAACTTCTGCAGGTTAAGTTGCGACAAAGTCATCCACGAGCGTTGCGCCGCTGCCCACACTAGGTGAGGTTAGACTGGCGGTAGCCTCATATTGGGGGTAGCTGTCGTGACGACTGTTCAGTTAATCATTGGGGCATTGAACATGCCTGAGCTAGGTTCCATGGGATTCCCTCAGGTTTGTCTGGGATGAAAATGGTTCATTGTCAGTCAGAACCATCTACTTTTATCTATACTGATGATCATTACATTCGGCTTCCACGGTTCTGGGTAGTCCCATTTGGTGGACTTGCTTTGCTGGTTTTTGTATGGCTTTATCACCCAAGGCAAGGGACTGATGAGAGTGTGATTTCATCAACGAATTCAGTTTGTCAGTTGATTCTAGGCTATTCTTTTTGCTTCCCAATAACATGTTGGTTGAAATGTTCTGAGGCGATTCTATTGGCAGGGCTATCCACACTTGGGCTGACCAAAAGCTCTGTTGTCTGGGAGAGTTTTAATTAGGGATGATGTTACGCGCAGTTGCAGTAATGCTGTGATCCCGATTAGAGTGGTTGAGACACCAGTGGGGCCATGTTTGACCATCAGAAGGCGTTGTTTCCATATAGCAGAGAAGACTCTGGTTCACCCACAGTTTGAAGGCTTCGTACTTTTGCACAGGAAATTTGTTCCCCGCTCACAGACAAGACTTCAGAGGCAGTAGGCATCGTAGGTGCCTAATTAATCCTACAGCACCTCTGCGAGAATTTGGCCGGAGGCTAAACAAATTCCATCCAAAGAGGCTGTCACCCACTTTACCATTTATAAACTTATGAGAGAAGAAGTCTACCAAACACAGCTGTGGGGTGGCCCAGTGGGAGGTGAGGATGGTGGCCAGTGGTGGTTGTTGCTGCCTGTGATGGTGCATTCCTGATACAGTGGGCTACGAGTCTCTAGGTGTTCAGAATATCAGGACATCCTGGCCATGGGCTATAGCCCGTGCTAAGCTGTTTGTTGATGTCCATGATGGGCTGCATGAAGGTGTTGCAGGACTTGATATCTCGGTAATGGAATAATAACAAATAAGGCCCTGAGGGTTTGAGACGAGTTCCAAAAGCGGGCAGAATTTGTCGCATTTACCAAGCAACTGAGGGCTTGGATCCTAAAGCGTCCTACTGCAATTTTTGGACCGTGTGTTGGTATCTCATTAGGTGTCGGTCGCATTATAGCAGCCATGAGGGCATTCTGTCCGGAGTGGGTGGTTGAGAAACAGGTGAATCTGGTCTGTCACTGTCTCCCTCACTTAATTTGGTGATGGGTTGCGTGATGTCGCATCAACTGCATAGTTTGGGATACTTTGGGAAGATGTTTGATCTCAAAATGCCATGGGAATTGTGCGCTGTTTCAACCGGAACAAGGCGTGTGTTCGAGGAATTTCATCTAATGTCCCTGTCACCAGAATCTTAGCTTAAGGGTTTTCAATGAAGATTTTTCACAGCCCTGGGCAATTCTAGCGACGCTAACTCATTGGTGTGCAGTTCATTCTGATGCAAAAAAGTAAGCGCAGAGCAGGTAGATCCTCCAACCTCAGTGCAAGCGATCAGTGTGTAAAGGGCTTGGCACGATCGCTGAGCAAAAAGTAACAATACCACGTTGTGACCAATGAAGAAATCTGGTCGAAGGCAGGTGGTATGGCGTTCAAAATGTAACCCCTTCACGATGGAGAGCACAATGGCCTTCAGATAACTGGAAGGCTGCTTCAAAAACTCGTTGGACCAGCTGAACACGAAACAGAGGGTTGGAATCTGGCCATGAGATTCACAGCTGAAGGCATGGGTTTGCCTGGGCCGAACCAGCTCCTGATGTCGGTTTATTAGTTTGAGTCATGGCATCCAGGTATTTAGGTAGTGGTTCAATAGATGGCGAATCGGACACCCTGAATCCTGCGAAATCAACCTTCTCTCTGACTTGGACTTTTAATGGGGTTCATCTACACCAGCGAAACCAACACGTGTCAGCAAGTCAATAGTTCTCCACCAATGATCCTCCTTTTCAGCGTCATGGTAAATAAATTGTCGTCGGCAGCATCGGCACTTTTAAAGGCGATGACGGTAGCCAAGAAAAATTCAGTCATGTCCCATCTGATGAAGCAGAGGTGCCGCCATATTGCCTCACACCGAAGGTGTTATGCGTTGTAAGGTGTCGGTCTGTTCGCGGTGGCACCGCTCCGGCGTAGGTGGCGGTTTTCAAGTGTTCCTGGGGTGCGACGAGCAAGATGGAAGGGCGACTCCAGCGAGAATGTCTCGTTGAGCCAGGTCAGGGTGAGCCATCATGTTTCCTTGTGATTACCATTCTGTGGCACCATGTGGGTGGAGTTCACCATATATTTTCGCTCGATAACACTGAAGCCTCATCCGTGGGGAGATCGTTATGTACTCGTTGTTGCCAATGGTGGGACTGGAGACTTGAGATGGCGGCGCGCAGGTGGAACTGAAGAGTTAATGTGGATCTGGTGAGTCTTTGCATGCTAGGGGTCTTGGCGATGAGGACAGTGATGCAGCCAGCCATTTTTCATTTTCGCTGTTAGCAGTGCCATGGGGTATAGCAGCTGAAAGATGGCCGTGTTGGTGTCACTGCGCTGGGCATGTGAACAGAACAATCATCAATAAATTCATCATTGTTTATGGCGCTTTCAATAATCGGTTTGGGTCATGATCGCCACTAACTCATTGATGATACAATTATATGTTAAGAATGCCAAAGTTTGAGAGAGAAGTCATATGATAACTACATTCCCTGCACTGACTACTCACACTACTGAGTGGCAGGTTGCTTAATACTTCATTAGGTAATTTAGCAGAAAGCACTGATCTGGTCAGGTTTGCTGGGTAATGTCTTTAACCAGGAATTAAAGTGTGCTGATCGCGCCAGGAACTCTAAGTGACCAACGTCAGTTATTTCAGTGTCTGCAGGACGTCTGCTTGGATGTTGATGGTGTAGATATTGTCATGTGCCTTTGGGTGGGCTGTCAGCACGCTCTTCTCCATTCACCACTTGTAGCCGAACTTTTCTTATCTGCAGGTGCGGACCATGTTATTGAGCCATCCCAAGGCTGTTGTGGCTCAAATTTACTGCCACTAAAACTGGTCTTCCAATTAGCCATGAAGCTGGCGGTGGGCATTTTCATCCTTGCGTCGACGATCTCTACCATAACAGGAGGCAGGACTTTATGGGGACTTTTTGTTAAGCCTCCTAGTCCCCTTTGTGAAGATGCTGAATAGGCTTTTACAGAGATCCAGGGCCATGGCCTGCTCAGACGTTACCGGGTGATTAGGGGTTTGGTGGTTTCCACAAGTGCTTTGATTCTGAGAGAATTGACACTCCATAAAGCTGTTGGACATTCACATTCACCATTTTCTTTGTTCACCAGTTGTCATTCACTGTTTTCAGATGTTGTGCTTTCGAGCATCAGAATATCTAGTCTCTCTGGGAAGAGATAAAAAGCAGGATAAACTTTATTCTTTTTTTCTTTTTTCTTTTTCTTTTCTTTCCTTCTTTTTTACGGATGGCGTGGTCTGCCATTTTTTTACTGATACAGACCGAAGGGTGAACCTTTACTTACACATGCCGCCCACATCATGGTCTACGTTCATATTTTGTTTGAAGAAGACCGAGAAAGTACAGCCTTCCTTTTAACATGCAACCTGGTTTTGAATGGGAAAAAACCGACAGGCGGCCATAAATGTGACCGAAATTTATGTATATTGGGTGTAATTATACTCTGTGAGAATTAAAACCCTCTTGTTCACAATGAAATATTGCAGATTCTTTGAAAAAGCAATATGTCAGCCACATAAATCTGTAAGAAGCGCATGCACTTTACGCACACAGTCAACATCACAGTGAATATATGGTATCTGTGTTTACCATTTTAATGCACCAAGTTCAAGTTTTTTTCCTTGATAGGTTAAGAAACTACATGCTGAACAAGTGAAATACATAAAATTTAGAACAAAACTTTCCATTTTTCCGTACACAACAGGATTCATTTTATTTCTACCGAACACGAAGTTTTTGTAACAATCATGGCAGGGTTGGCAATCTTCTCGAATACTGCTATTTCTTCTGGGGCGACGGAAGAATCACAGAGGAAAAAAACTGGAAGAAATACTTTCTCTCCTCAAGAAATGGAAGTTTGGCTGAAGAAATACACACATTGTTACATTGATACAGCATCCATTTCATAATACTTACATATTACATAAGGAAAATACAATATTGGTGTGTGTGTGTGTGGGGGGGCAATATTCAATAAATTTTGGATGCTGCGTCTACTCCCAACCTGTTCCTCAATTTGTTATGAAAGGTTTGTTACCAATGTTACTACAGCAAATGAAACAGATGATTAAAGCGAGGGGCACATTCCACCTTGCGGCGGTGGTCGCCGCAAGGCGTGTTGAGGTCTGCGGCGTCTACGGCGTTTTCAGCATGCAGTAACAAAAGTACAGTTGTGGGCACATACGCACGGGCTCCGTGCGTTATGAGTGCGTCGGCACAGGGAGTGTTTTTTTTAGGTGGCCGTGCCCTCAACTTGCATAGAACATGCAATGTACTCGCGTATTTCCTACGTCCTACGCACCGTGTGATTACAAAAGTACGGGATCCGCACGTTCATGGTACAGGCAACGCACGGCCCCCGTACTGTGTCTGTGCCGACAAGGTGCGGGTAAATCATCTGCGTTTAACGTAACGTCTCCGCACTGCCTCCTTACGGTAATGACGTAGGCTGGCCGTAGAAGAAGTTTGGCAAGCCAACCTTCTTCTGCGGCCACCGTACGGCATTGAAAAAACGTACGTTTGCCGCACTGCATACGCACGGATCCTCACATTTTCTATGCGTTTTGGGTCGTAGACTGGCTGTAGACCCACCTTGCGGTGGAATGTGCCCCTCGCTATACATTGTAGTCAGCGTTTACACATAAGGCCAACAAATCGTTTAACAATTTCATCAAACATTGATATTGCCCCCCCCCCCCATGTTATTGGATAATTGGGTTCAGTTTTAAACAATGATGGTGGATAAGGTGGTCTCTATTTCATGAAAACAACAGTTGGTGATTATGATTATTGATGAATATATTTTGCGACATATTTCAACATATCAGGGGGCTATGCCCTCAAAAACCCCACCCTTAAAACCGGACTACTTTTTGGTAGTGAATTCTATAATTTAGCCTTCTGATGTGAATTCAAGTGCAATGTTTTACTGTTCAGATGTCATTTCTTTTCATATTTGAATCACGGATTCGGCGAGTACAGGGCTAAGTGGCAAGGCAAATGATTCGCTTGACTCTATTATCATTGTCGTAAATCATCACTCATCATGCACTATTTCAAACCATTATCCACACACAATCCTTAAACCCAGCAACATGGAACTTAGAAGGCGTCGAGTTTGCGGAAGGTCTGGCCGGCAGCCTCGTCAGTGGGCTTCTTGCTGAGGTCTACGCGCCACTCTGGGCTCGTCAGGTGCATCAGGTACGCACGCACGTGCGGCTGCTGCAGGCGAGACACGAGGTCGTCTGCAATAGCAGACAAACATTTACCTTTTCAGGAAAATCTGAAAAACCTTGGCCAACATAACCGTTAAGACGTTCTGGGCAACACAAACAGGTTTGACAATAGAAAAAATATCACTTTTGGAAAATATTCTTATCTATATTTCTGTGTTTCATACATACGGACACTGGGTAGTTTTAATGTGTGGAAATGATAAAGTTCTTATTCTTAATCATCATTTAACAACTACATGTACATATAAAATTGAAATACAGGACTTCCACAACTTGTGCTAAACTGATCAGGCTCAGATTTAACATAGTGTGTGTTCTAGTATTGGGTATATTAAGTACTAACCAGCCAGTGCCTGGCAGGTGCCAGCGTTGGGGCCGGTATAGTCATCTGGCAGATACTCGACGGGCAAACACTCCTTGGGAAACACTTTGTACACTTTTTCAAGGTTTTGACCATGCATTTTCATCTGTAAATATTTAATTCCCTCTGTTCTAACTGCAAACTAGTGCTTATTGTCAAGCTAGCTGGAGAGCAAAAATATATACTTATTCTGTAAGGCAACATTTGCCGAGGTGGGGCATCAAATAATTGGTCTCTTATGTGAACTTAATATATCCCTGAACCTGTCCTCTTGTAACAACACGTCTATTTCTGAAATGGCTTATACTTGGTATAGATGTTTTTTTATTGGAATATTCGCATTTGATTATGTGTACAAAGCCCATGGGATCCTTTCAGTGGGACACCCCCGCCCCCCTCTTTCCAAACCGTTGAATCTGCCAGTGAGTAAGATAGTATAGGTATGACATACCCTATCTCGGAGCTTCTTTGACATAACTGCATTTAGAACAGACACTAAGGCATCTATGATGGGGCTCTCATTGTAGTAGTTTCGGCCCTTCATCCTCATGGGCAGAGAATTCTGAAGGGTGATATCCAAAATGTATATGTATATTACAACTCAGAATGATTGATTGATTGATAGATTGGTTGATTGTTTTTTTGGTTGATGGAGTGAGTGAGTGTGGACGGGTAGCGCGGTGTTGATAAGTGTGTTGGTACTTTGTAGGGTGGGTGGGTTATGTGACCTCTAAGTGGATATTACTGAGCAGAGGTACAATATTTGCACTTACACAATAGATAATACTGGTGTTGAATTATCTCAGTTGCATTGAATGTTATTAATACCAGTACCTTAAGCTGCACAACAAAACAGAATGTACACTTACGGACATGTGCGATCCTAGTACTTTTATGTCAGAGAGGTTCTTGATAATCACATTGTCATAGCCTGTCGCAGTGCAATCAACCATGTACTCAATACCACACACCTAAAACCACCCGGAGATAGATATTAAATTGTGAATTAGAAATAAAGTGCTTAAAGACCACAGAGCTGATGACTCAGCATCCACTATGGTGTATTAAAATGGCTTCTAGGATAGGACACTTTGATTGACAAAGATGCCGAAATTGGACACAGATGAGTGCCATTAGATATGAAAAAATGCATATACAGTCTGTGTGTATTATTTCGAGTAGTATTGAAACTAGACCTATTGTAT
This sequence comes from Streblospio benedicti, assembly GCA_019095985.1. NCBI lineage: Eukaryota > Metazoa > Annelida > Polychaeta > Spionida > Spionidae > Streblospio > Streblospio benedicti. Next base: position 36,924,979 of record CM032667.1, on the reverse strand, counting down.
AAAATCCTGATAGTCGAACCTACTACACAATGAGTTTCTGAAAGGTGCATTTTAATTGGTATATTGTCAAATGGACCTTTTAGATATGCACAACAGAAGTCCCGGTCACTGGTTGTTTAAACAATCTGCAAGATTTATAGAATATTAAGAGTATTGAAGAAACCTCGAATAACTTCACAGAAAATAGTTTTCTAGAAGGCACATTTAATTGGCTGATTACTGAAATTAGACATGGGCTAATGACCAGCAATAATGTACCAGTGTATCAAAGTTTGAGGTCAAGTTTCAAGCTGTATTCAAACTGTTGCCACAAATGGATCTAAAATAGCTTTAAAATGGCTTTCGGGTAACTTTATTTGGCAAAGTCCCTATATTGGACACAGGTTATATCAACTAAGTATGTTAAGGTGACGATGTAGCATTGATTAGTACATACAGAAATACAGACATACAGAAAGAAATCAAAACAAAACAGCAAATCAGCAGTAGGAAAGTTCAAACACAGCGGCAGAAACAGTATAGTAACAATAATTGCCGAAATAGGAGGAGCAGCAGCAGCAACAGCAGCAGCAGCAGCACAGCAGCAGCAACAGCAGCAGCAACAACAACAATAACCACCGGAGCCGCATGGAGGCATCAGCCATAGCAACAATATAAAAGTCAAGACCAGGAACAAAGCATTACATCACCTGAATCCACTCTTCCATAAGAAGGTAGTTGAAGAGCATCAGGGCAGCCTTCCCCATCAGCTTGCTCTTACCATGCCAGCGCTTTCCAGAAATGGCTCCTGTCAGATGGAAAATATGTAGTTAGTTACACTTAAAAGAAGTGAAGCTTCAGACTCTTTCATAACACCTCACGCCTACACCGCCCCACTAGCTACCACCGACTCTCAAAACTTTTTTTAGAAGGCACAATTTAATTGAAGTGTCAAACTGGAATAATGTTACATATGATGGACACAATCCATATAAACATTGAATCAACTTCTAAAAATGCATATCAAAAGGCTTGAATTTATTAGTGAAAATGTCGAAAATGAGCATGAAATGGGTTTCTGGAGATCAAATTTAACTTGCAAAGAGTCAAAATTGGGCACCGGTGATGCTTACTATATATCTAAAATGTTGTACCAAGTTGGAATGTTTTATTCCAATCTGTTTGAACCTAGTATGTAAAATGTCATAAGTTTCATTGGCAACATGCAAAAAATCGAATCACTTATATTGCCTCATCCCAATAGGTGTTTAAAATGTGAACAACATTATTACATTGGCTGATCAGGAAAAGCTGCTGGTCCGGTTCTCCATTGGCACACATGCAATCATTATCATACATTATACATGCAAAACAAACACAATGATTTTTTCCTTTAGCCGAGAAGCTGCGTTATACTACATGTTCACATTATTTGATGATTGCATACCTAGTCTGAATATGAGTAGGGCTTGGCCTTGCGTGCCACGACCTGGCAGGAGCAGCATCGTCCTGTAAGGACACATAGCCGTCATGACATTGCAACAGTTGAAGCTTTTCTGTGACAATTCTAATCCATACTTTCCATTCAGACCTTTTTTGTTTAACTAAATCACTGTGTCTGTGTGCAACGATGCACTTTGTGGCATACATTATAGACATATGAGGACAGTGCCATACTAATTGACAGGTGATGGTACTTTAAGAACGGATGATTATCTATGGTATAGAGGGAACTGATGGGGCTGGCGATATAAGTCTTTGGCAGGGGTGAGGGCGCTGAATTTCGAAAAATAAAAGAACACGGGTGCTCAATTTTAATTCATTATTGAGCTTAAGACGTTCACGCAATTCTCATACCAAAATTTGGAAGGGGACATTGTGGTTTTGTTTTTTTAATAATAATAATAATAAACTTTATTCATATAGCGCAGTTAACTTACATAAATATATGTCTTATAGCTCAAAGCGCTTCACAAAACTAGTTAAAAGTACAATCACTTAGCATATCTTAAATTCCTAAAAAACAAGTTTTAATGCTGTCTGTGTTCCACAGGGCAGTGGTGACGACACAAGGGTGGGAGATTTGAGATCCTCTGTCAGCTATTGAATGCATCATATAATCGGTTACAATTTACGATGTTTATATTTTACTTCAGCCGTCTCAATATACAGTATATTGGATAAACTGTATTTCTGATTTGGTGAAAATGAAAAACTATTACACAGAAAAGAACAGTCTGTTCTGTATGTATATTACTACTGAAAACTGTAAATCTAACATATTTTGTGAATATTTTATTTTGTAAAATTTACAACATTTTGTTTTCAAACATCTTTCTGGGAAAACACTTAACTTTTGATTGCTTTTAGATTTATTACTAAGAGAAGGGTGCTCAAGTATGTTCATGTGATATTGAAATAAAAATGACCGCACCCTATCCAATTAATGATGATTCGGTCACATTCAGGAGGAACTTTAGCGTCCGTTGAGTATTATCATTTATCGAAGTAAAATATATATTTGTATTTGTGAACATAATATCCTACGTTCCCTAACTCATTATATAGTGCACTGAAAATGTATTATCATTTAATTCGTTTAGCAAACTGTTGTAAATTGTAACAATGGGTTTAACAAATTACCCAGCCTTGAAGAACGACATGACATCTTCATCTAGAGAATCCAACTGGCCAAACATAATTTTGTCGATGGATGTATTTTGGCAGTTTTTTTCGATAACCTCTCTTGCCCTGAGCTGACTGTACTTGGCATGTCTCAGGTACATCAACAGGATGTTGGTCTCTGTAATGTATTCAGACTTATGAACTATCACACACATGTAAATTCATTCAATTCATCCTCTGCCTACCCCCCAAAATTACTTCATTTGAAAGATATATTTACAAGAATTTCACATCAATACGCAACAAAGTGTTCTAAGAATCGTTATCCCCCCGCCCCCAATATTTCATGTAATGCATTTTCATATTGATACGTTTGAAATATCAGAGTGTAAAGTTCCCTCTTCAATACAACGTTCTAAAATATATGGAAATGAATGCAGAACATAAGTATATTTTTTGTGATATGCTCTGAAAATATCTACCTGTAGGAAAGTCTATATGTGGTTGACTTTTTATCCAATCCCTCAGTTTTTGAACCGCGCCAAGTCGATTATTTGGATCTTCATTCAGCTCATTTTTTGCGCGCTTTTGGTCCTCTTTGTTGAGTGAACACTCATATATATCATCCATTATCTTTATGATTTTAAGACAATATAAGAACTACATGTACAACTACATATCTACAGGGTAAGAATTATATAAATTGTGTCAGACGATAGAGGTCTCCTACTTAATGCTCTATTTCATGCCAGACACACACAATAAATTGTAGGCATATGCCAAACACATGCAATAAAATGTAGGCCTTTGAAACCAGATCAAAAGTATAAAAAAGGAAGATACCTCTACATTACCTTTTTTGCGGGAAACAAAGTGAAAAAATGCCCACCTAACTAGCCTATATTTCAAAATTATGTTACTGGAAACACGCAATCATTATTCCTAGGCCTTATGCCATAATCTACACAAATTTAATAAATAAGGCCGTACACACTACAGGTTCATTATACGTTCATCTTTTTAACGGATTTAAAAAGTACCGCGTTCTTATAATATGCAGACAATACCCTGGTTTTAAGTTGAAAAGAAAACAGGCGACTTTAAATATGCATGAACATTATATAAACATTTGCGCATTGGAGGGATTTGTATATAAATGAAGGTGTCCGTTCACCTACCATCAGTTCTCATGATATGACACCCAGACGACAGTCACTGTCCGGCCTTTATCCTCTTCTACACTAATTCTTGTACCGCTAGCTTCATGGGAACATACAATTAGCTCTTTATCGTTCATTTTCATCAGAACTTCTTTTTAATTTCGTATTATAATGTTTATTTAAAACATTATATATATTTTTATTATGCATAATTGCAATCTATGGCAACATAAATCATCTTGTACACAATACAGTTTTACAGATATTTTTTTCAAAGCATGCAATGTGGCAGTCAGGTAAATCTGATGGTGGGTGTCGAGAAAACCTACCTCAAATAGGTTGCACATTGCCCCGTGGTACCTACACGTTAAATACTTGAGAAGGATATAGTGTGACAATGATGTCAATGACCTGGTGTAAATATGTAAAGTCGCTAGAGCACGATAATAGTGAATTGAACTATAAATAAGCACATTTACATTTATATGTAGCATTGCCTATAGTGTACAACACGTAGAAAACAGCCACAAATTTAAGGTTTTCTGGAAGACGCACTTTAATTGGTAAAGTGCCTGGATGCAATCGATAAAAATGTTGTATCAACTTCTAAAAATTATTGTATCAACTTCTAAAATGTATCAAAAGGCAATGAGTTTTAGTGAAAATGTTGAGAACGAAAATAGTGGACTCTGGAGATCAAATCTTATTTTGCAAAGAGTCAAAATTGGGCACAGGTGATGTTCAGTAGATATCTAAATAAAGTATGAATGTTTCATTCCAATCTGTATTGAACCTTAAATGACGCTTTGGAAGGGACAATTTGATTGGCCACATGCAAAAATATCGAATCACTTATATCGCTTCATCCTAATTGTTGTTCAAAGTTTGAAAAAATTGAGAAATACTACAGGTTGTCCAGAGACATGTATGAAACATGTATATCGATTATCTTTTCACCAAAATGTGAAGAAACCATTTCCAGTTTACCCCGTTCCCAATTTCTCCAATGTTTTGAAACCAACCATCACATTCCCAATGCTTAGAAGAAGCTCTATACAGTTCACCAGGAATGTTTTTTGCAACAACAGCATCTCAGTAATAAGAAAATAATTAAAAATATCTAGAAAGTGATATGCAGGGAAAACAACGAATAATCAATATGTACAGTTAACATGTAAAACCATAAAAAAAGAAGAAAAACATTCCTCCATTTCATCAAAAATAAAAAAATAAACTACTTTTCTCAGAAAAAAGAACGCACCAGAGAGCTTCTAGAGACACCCATTTAAAAAAATTCTGGGGGAGCATGCCCCCAGACCTCCCTAGCTATACTTACTGTCTCCGCCACTTGCAACTGCGCCTTTAGTGCTCACTTCCAATGTCCCACCTTTGACCCTCTCCTTTTCAGCAACTTTGAATTTGGCCAGTGCCTTTTGAATATCTGGCCACTAATTTTTAGCATTGGGCTAGTGCTCCTGTTATTGCTCTCGCCAAACTGGCTAGAGGAGTTTGAAATGAGAGTAATTCCCTGTGATAACACATCTACTGGTGTTCTTCCACCATTTCAAATGACTTGTTGATGTATAGGACCTCCTTTTTGCTCCAAAATCTTTCCACCTTCAAAAGCTAAATCTTCATGTTTCCCCTTTACCCTCAACATGATGTCATCTATTGATATAGATAAAGCTGCCATCTCTTCTATAGCTTTATCACTGGGGAGGTGGTGTCCCTGCATAAGATGTAATGGTGTGATAGTTTATACTGGTTCTGTCTGATAGTATGCGATAGAATAATTAATAATGTGACGGGGGGCATGGAAAAACATACAATGTGCCACGGGGGGGGGGGGACGTGCATGAAAAATACTGAGACATGGTGATAGGGGGGGTGCATGATAAAAAAATGTTAAGAAAACAATTTCTCTTCACGCCGCCAACCCCCCCCCCCACTATAGTTAATGACCACTTCCTGATGGCGCCAGGTAAGTGGAATCTTACCAAAAAAGCAAGATGTGTTTAATTTAATTTTTGTTGATAGGGTGGTACGCTAAATAGGGCAGGTGTGCTTATAAGAATGAATGGTGTTATGCAATGATATAGTTAAAAGAAACAGTCACAGCTCAATACGTTACCATGAATCACATGTGATAATATAATTTCCAATGCTCTTGTGTAGCCAAGAGCTTCTTCGATCCGCATACTTACTATAGTAAGCTGTTACACGCAATGGGGATGACACTATATTGTAACACTTTTTTGTGTGCCGCACCTAACCTTTTTACATCTTACATGAATCTAGGTCAGGGGATGTATGGGTCCTATTTTAAGTATTGCATGTTCACATGCACGTACCCGTCTTATAGATGAATATGTGGTAGGAGATCACATTCGTGTTCTCTTTATATATTAGATGATACGTTGTGATGGGTGAGGACTGAGGTGATTAACCCATAATGGATGCTGAATATGAATGTTCCCTCAATGAAGAAGATCAGAAACGGGCAATAAAAGAGTTAAATGAAGATCCCACAAATCGACTTGGTGCTGTTCAAAAATTGAGGGAATGGATACAAAGTCAACCACATATAGAATATCCTACAGGTAAATAAGCTAAGCTTTGGCGTACCTTTACCCAATAAAATCTTACAAGCACCATTTGGACAATAAGCAATTTCAAAACCGGAGATATTACTCGGTCACTGTTATTACGTTTTCGATGCATAGTATTTAAATGCAATTTGGGCTACTGGCTGTTTCATACAAAGGTGTGGTGGAAGGTGGTACAGCGTGGTTCTATATGTCACTGTTGGGCAGCTTTACATATATACTAATTCAAAGATCACTGGAAGCTAAGGATGGTCCGATTCAGGTTTATGCTTTTCAGACACCAAAATCTTGTTGATGTATCTGAGACATGCCAAGTATAGTCAGCTCAGGGCAAGAGAGGTCATCGAGAAAAACTGCCAAAACAGAGAGGTCGACAAATATGTCTTTGGTCAGCAGGATCCTCTAGACGAGGACCTCATTTCTATATTCAAGGCTGGGTGCGTACATATATATATATATATATATATATATATATATATATATATATATATATATATATATATATATATATATATATATATATATATATATATATATATATGAGCTATATATATATATATATATATATATATATATATATATATATATATATATATATATATATATATATATATATATATATATATATATATATATATATATATATATCATACTATATATATATTTCACAATACTGATATAAATCTAAAATCACCATAATGACATATAGGTACATTTTACAAAGGATTGAATTGGTCAACCTGGTTAGATTAATCATCAACCATTCATTTTCAGAGGTTTTATTTTGCTGCCAGGGCGTGGTTCACAAGGTCAAAAAAGAATCCTAATGAGAGCTGGTAAGATTATGGCTTTTTGCCTTGTATTGTAGGGAATCGTGTACAGTTTTCAATGTGTGACAAAAGGGAACCATAGTTTAATTGCTGTATTTTCTGCCCATATAGCCCGACACCCATCGTCATCAATTCGGGGTTTTTTGTTAGTACACATCTATCTACAAATATAACATTTGATAGATGAACTTTGCTGTGCATGATGCCCGAGCCCCTACCCACCACAAGCTCTCCCAAGCGAAACGAAAAGAAAAAAGCAGGGGTAAAACCAAATAATATTTATGAATATTTTTTTTCATCCCTGCTCGTCGATCGCCATAAAATGTAACATATCAATGATAAAATATTAATTTCAATAAATTCAACGATTATGCTGCTCTTTATTGTGTCGCTTCAGTAGCTGAAGCGAAAGCCTTGTGATCACTTTGTTTCTATGTATCTATGTATCCATGTATGTATGTATGTATGTCTCCGGACAAGCTAGAGCTTTTACCGTTCCACCGATTTCGTTCAAACTTTACACAACTATGAGGTATGAGGCGACACCGAAGTGATTCGATTTTGGGCGCTCTGCCAATTAAATTGTGTATTTTAGAAGGCCATTTATGACATTTTACTGATATTCAATGCACTTAGCCAGCAAGAAAAAAAATCAATACTCGGCCTAGCAGCAATGTATATAGCCAACATGATAAAATCAATATACCTGCTGCAAATTAATAAAATCAATACAGCATACTCATGCACAATATAACTTGTGGCAAATTTTGATTAGTAAAAGTATTGTGTACTTAATTTTTAATCAAGTACATTTGACCGAAAATAACATTTTAGTCAACGATTTTAACAGTTGACAATTCAAACAAATTCACAGATAAGGTGTTTAAGCAGTCTTATAGAAAGCTGCATGGGCTCCGTGGTCGGCTCCGTATATATCGTTTCATTATATGTCTTAAACGTTTTCACTCAGATGGCTATATAAATCATGAAAATGTTAAATTTTCATAGCGACGCAGTGTTCATGTGAACTATATTTTGATAAACACTTTTGATCTAGTTTTTTATAGTCTAATAAACATAAAACGTGAAAAATTATCATTATCCATATAACCTTTTTTGGACCTACCTCTTAACCTGATGGACAAATATTCAGTATGTAAATATTAAGGTGCATATATGTAATATCATATTTGGTATATCAAACTTTGATGATGACCGAACTTTGAACTGCATGAACACCTCAATTATCTTTGCAAAAAGCACAGTTATGATATGAAAATTAATGAGAATGAGAATGAGATACCATTCTTCCACTTCACAAATTTGTTAAATATTAAAGAAGTAAGATGTCCTCAGAACACTTTCGCTCATTAATAAAAGCTATGGTACATTTACTGTCACCTGGCATGTAATATTGAAGACTTTGAAAGCCAATAACTTTTTCTTTACCAACTTTTCAAATTTACCCACAAACAAATGCCAAATTCAATTCTATTGAACAACCATAAATAGGTGATGGGGTGAGATTGCCATCTAGATGACCCATAAGAGCAAATTGTATAATCTTATATTTGTGATACAATAAAAATATCAAGACAATACTATACGTATAACCTCATAGACCCGCAATTTTTCTTATGTTGGTATCCACAAATGGTATCCACAAAATTGCTTTCTAATTGGAAAACTATTGATAAAAGTTTCGTTTTAAAGTATGTCGTCCTTCAGGGCTTTTACATCACTAAAATAAACATATGAAGATGAAAATTCATCATATTTCCTTCATAACCTTTCTTGTTCCCTGAAAAACAAAGTCTGTTCATGAAGAGTTTTACAGTAATATATGAAGCAGCAAATGATAATGCATGCATTTGGATGATTTGTACATGTAGTCCGTGGGCTCCGTATGGAAACACTCCCACCCATAGGAGTTTTCGAAAACATATTTTTATTGTACCTTAGATACTACTCTTAAGGAAAAATGATGTTTGCCAAAAATATTTGATGGCAAAATATATTTTTCGGTGTCAAACAGGGGTCATTGAGTAAAAATTTCATAAAATTGCATTTATCTCGATTAATAACAAATTTAGAGTAAAAACTTGTATTGACCTTAGATAGGAACATGTGTATGTGGAATCCAAATAAAACATCAGATTTGACCTTCGACCTCTCCTTCAAGGTCAAACAGGGGTCATTGATGTCAAAATTTCATAAAATTGCATCTATCTCGATTAATAACAAATTTAGAGAAACAACTTGTATGTACCTTAGATAGGAACTCCATCAAGGTTACATTAGCAGGTCAATTAAATTTTGTTCTATGAAATGGAATCCATGATAAAAGTTTTAAAGCATCACATTTTTTCTAAATAGTTTTATACAATGGGTTTCGTTTTTTTGAGCAGCATTGAATATTTTTATTTTTCCATATGTTTTAGTTTTATTTGTTAAGCATTTGTATTCTTCACCAGCGGTACATTCACACATCAGATTCTGTTCATTTAACCCCTGCTGCTAGCGCTATGCTAAGACTTGCGCAATAGGATATAGTTGGAATGTAGCCAGATATCATCTGCACATTTGCATATTCAGTAGCTTGTCAACTGGGTCACAAGATAAGCCAATTCGCGCTTAGTTAGCAACAATCTGTGTCAAGGTGTGTGAATGTAAGCCCCAATCATGCAAAGTAACTGGTCCATTCATTATATCAGTCAAAGTTTTCGCGCATTGCTGATAAAGGTTGGTAATCTTGTCATGCTGTGCAAATCCCCCGGCAAATCCATGTGTCCTCAGAATCTGAACTTGCAAATAAACAATGTTCATTTCTGATGCTAGATTTATTGCCCATTGGAATGTTCTCACAGGACAATTCCATACCCACTTCCTGCTAACATTCCATATACATCCCACATCTTTATCTCAGTTCATACTCACATTGTTAAATATTTCAAGTGTTATGTCCAATCATGTCGTGACTTTCTATTGATTGTCAATTTACTTTATCTACATTTTGGATTATGTCATATTTTATTCTTAAAAGGATAAAATAATTTTCACTTTTTCATAGACGAAAAGAGCTTTATCATTGTCAACACTCTATCATTTTTAACATGAAAAATAAGGTAAAGACTTTTGGACTTTGTAAAAAGACTATAGCCTATAATCATTATTCTGTGGCATCACATTCAATACTTAGCGTTTATGATATATATATTCAAGAACTAGGACATGACATTGAAAATTTGAACCACATTTGTGCAAAGTGCATTAAATGACAACTAAAACAAATGCTTTCTCAGTATCCATAGCGGTTGTAAAGGTCTGATAGCACAAACTTTTCCTCTTCCAGTTCTCTGACACACAAAGACACTTTCCCCACCACAAATTATAGCCAAAGCATCCTTTTGATATGGAAATAATCCAGCAATTTTAAATTTCTTGACAATTCTCTTCTCAAACCCTTCCATTTTGTAAACAAACTTGTACAATCAAAACAACTGCTCCATATAGTAGGCTCATTCCATTGGTTGACCTTGATTTTCAGCCAGACAATGACCCCGGTGTTTCTTGCTACAAAAGCTATTTTTAGACTCCTGCCTATGAATTATTCATAGAGTCCGTTCTCAAAACAAAAGCGAAAAATGGATCTAGCCAGCAGATTTTCATACTGGACCAGTGCCAAGAATGTTCAAGCATTACCGTCACCTCCACTATAGGCTTGCTGTTAGAGCATATCACAGAGATATGTGATGTGATAGATGTAGATTTGAAGGCAAGCGAAGCTAAATACCATGATGAACCTAGAAGCGCACATACATACTCAGTGACAAGTATGCAAGAAGCTTTAAGGCTAAAGAAGATAGAAGAAGCTCATAGTACATGTTATGAAGTTATTGCTGAATATATTGCAAGAAACATAATCATTGAAGCAAAAGTAAACTGTATGATTATTCTTCGTGAAAAGTATCTGGCATATATGCAAGAACAAATTCCATCTTTGTCTGTGTATAGTGGTAACTATACGACAGACAAGCTTAAAAAAAGATGATAAACCATTTCTGACCAAAGTTAAAGTTCTGGCTACCAGATCATAGAAGTGAGCTGGTCAACTGCAATCATATTAAGAAAAGAAGCCATTTAAGCTGCCTTTGATTATGCTTCATTAGATTACAGAAAACTTGAGGATGTTGGATCTTTATTGAATTGCACCGTGAATAGAGAAAATGCACATCCTGTTTGATACTAGAAATGTTTATTAAATGAGTTTGACAGCTGTATCACTTGAGTGCACACTACCACTGATCTACCATTGTACTGAGGCTCCTATTCACCAACCACTTAAGACAGGTATGGCTGCCGTATTATTCCACTCGGACATCCTGACCCACCCGGGTGGTCTGCCTTAAGTGCTTTGTGAATAGGTGCCACAGTGGTAATCGTCGAGGGTTTAAGTCCTGGTAGAGGCTATGTGATATAGTCCTATAAACTTGAAGAAATAATCCTCTGATGTCAATATTTACATCTAGCTAATTAATTCCAATATACCTACATATTCTATTCTAGTTGCCAGTCATAGAAAAATATTGTTAAGGCAAAACAGAAATGTCCATCACTATTACTCAAGTGATCTTTTTACGAATGATCAACGTTGTTCAGCTCTTAGTTTCTCTCTACATTAACATAATTAACATAAGTGATTTACTAACTTCATAAATGATATGAAAATCCTTTTGCAAATATTTGAGTACTTGTAATTACAGGACAAGTACACAGGCAGCGCAGGAACCTTAGTAGGTCAAGATTAATCTATTACAGTACCATTCACTAAAGATCCAACATATTCAAGTTTTCTGTAATTTGATGAAACATATATATTCAAAGGCAGTTTCAATGGCTTCTCTTTATGAATATAATCAGAGTAGACAAGCTAACTCCTCTGATTGGGTGTCAAATAAATTAACTTTGGTCCAAAATGGTTTATCATCATTTTCTTAGTTCAACCTCTGGATCTTAATGTGATTTCCTTTTAGTTGCTTTAAAATATTTGAGATTTGTGAATTTGTTGTAGCATTCCGTGAGATAACCATGGCGTTTACCATCATATTAATTCAGTCCGTATATTTTTGCATAATTAGTTAATAAAGTATTAATCAAAATAAAACTTAAAAGTACCAGGTAATCCCAATCTAGAATACAAATGCTTATATCAATAAAACTAATTTATCATGGATTATTAACAAATAAAATGTTTAAAGCTGCTCATTTCTTTTGTAAACGCAAAAATGAACAAAATTCCTGAAATTGACCTACTAATGTAACCTTGAAGGAGAGGTCAAAGGTCAAATGTGATGTTTTATTTGGATTCCACATACACATGTTCCTACCTAAGGTCAATGCAAGTTGTTACTCTAAAATTGTTATTAATCGAGATAAATGCAATTTTATGAAATTTTGACCACGATGACCCCTATTTGACCTTTAAGGAGAGGTCAAAGGTCAAATCTAATGTTTTATTTGGATTCCACATACACATGTTCCTACGTGAGGTCAATACAAGTTTTTTCTCTAAATTTGTTATTAATCGAGATAAATGCAATTTCATGAAATTTAGACCAGATGACCCCTGTTTGACCCCGAAAAATATATTTTGCCATAAAATATTTTTGGCAAACATCATTTTTCCTATAGAGTAGTATCTAAACTAAAAAAAAAAACATGTTTACGAAAACTCCTACGGGGGGTGGGGTGAGTAGGGGTATACGGAGCCCGCAGACTAATTAATAAGCCCACCATGCACGTTTTTGGCATGGGCATCAGGTTTGTGAGGGGTGTGTGCATATACAAACTATATTTGGTATACATATATACTCTTATAGAAATATAATAAGATATCTAGCCTGTGGAGAGATAATGCATCTGTTTTAAGGTGGAGTTTTGCTTTGGTATATAGGTGATCACGTCATAATATTACAACGCCTGAAATAAACCCACACAGTCCTACTATTTCAATATTCCATACCTCATCAGACTGTGTATATGAAGCAGGTAGGTATTTTTGAACTGTTAGATTTAGTTAAGTTAGCATTAATGTATATCATCGTGGTTTCCAAGGTTAGATAACATTATATTTCTATGTGGCTAAGAATGGTGTTTGCATGCTACGTATGTATTATTACGCACCTTCTCACCATGCTGGGATATATGGTGTTGGTAGTGTGACAAATATTTTCCTATGATTTGACAACATGGATAACCTACACACAGTGTTTGCTAATAACAGATGCTACGGCTGGTAAAAATGGCATGGGTAAAAACAAAGTGATGATCAAGGCTTTATTCATGCTTTTCAACTACATATTGATGGAAGAATATGTTCAGGTTTGAGTTTTGCTTAGCTCTAAAAATATTAATGAGATTTTAAATAAGAAATACATATTTTATTGTTTTGCATTCAGTGCCTTTTTAATCATCGATTGCTTTTATTCTTGTTGTCACGCTGTCAAATGTGTTTCGTCAATATAGGTATGTGGGATAGAGTACCTCGTGGATTTCACGTCTATGAGTTTTGACCACATGATTACCAAGGATGTGTCTGCTGTCAAATTAGTTGGCCACCATTATTCAGTAGGTTGCTTTTTTTGTAATTGAATTTGTATTAGATACTGATAATGTCAGTCATAGAAGCATACGATGCATTTAAAATGCATCTAGTGCAAAAATGAATTCATTTTAATTTTGAAAAAGAAACTGAATATCTTGAAAATATTAATAAGTTCATTCATTTTTGGATTGTTTTTTATGCATATCTGGAGTAAAAATTTCTAAATGCATAACAAGAAAATACAAAACTATGATACCACATGAAGCCTACATATATAACACTTTAAGGTATGCCACAGTTTTTGTAGACATCAGAAATACAATTCTAAGTACTTGCTTCCCATGGTACACCATGAAGTATACATACATAGCTGTTTTACAAGACATTTCACAAGACAAGATGTTTTACTAGAAGCCTTTGATGTTGTCCATAATGTGGAATATACACACCATTAGATCATAAATGACATTGTAATTCAAACATAGAGAAATCTATTGATTCTAAATTGAAGCAACTTGAATAAACATTAACTTCACTAAAATGCCAATTGAAAGACGAAAATAAAACATTGAATAATCAATTGTATCAGTATCTACACAAAATTCAAGCGAATATATTCTTACAGCTAGGTAAAATATTCTGCCAAGTAGAAAAAAGTTGGATACAAACCAATTGTGCAAATTTGCATTTCAGAACACACTTCCACTACGGCTGAAAGGGCGCAACTATTACAACGAAAGCCCCGTAATTGATGGTATCATTGCTGTTGTAAATGCTCTAACATCAAAGAAACTCCAAAAAAGGGTAAGGTCGTTAATTGGTCCAATTAATAGTTTAATTATATATTTATACTTTGTTCAATAATACAAGCATATAATTTGAATATACTTCCAGATGAGATTCCATGGTCAAAATCTTGAAAATGTGTACAAAGTGTTTCCCAAGGAGTGTTTGCCCGTCGAGTATCTTCCAGATGACTATACCGGCCCCAACGCTGGCACATGGCAGTCACTGGCTGGTTAGTACTTACAAACCAGAATGGTTTTTTTTAACACTGATATTGGTTGGTGTTTAACACTGACATTGATTGCTTTAACATGTTTTCGTGACAATATAATTATACATGTATATTGTATGCGTACACGTATACATATATAAGTAAATGTTTGTCTGCTATTGCAGACGACCTCGTGTCTCGCCTGCAGCAGCCGCACGTGCGTGCGTACCTGATGCACCTGACGAGCCCAGAGTGGCGCGTAGACCTCAGCAAGAAGCCCACTGACGAGGCTGCCGGCCAGACCTTCCGCAAACTCGACGCCTTCTAAGTTCCATGTTGCTGGGACTATATTATGTTGTTCATGAGTGTAATGACTACGCTACTCCAATAATTGCCATGGCCTCCATGTACCAAAGTGTTCTATTTACAAAATGACTTCTTAAAAACTTATTATTAGAGAACATTTAAACTGAAATTTACAAGATATATCTCCGTAAAATAAAACGTAGTAAATGATCACAGTCACTGAGTTCCAATGTTTTTTTTAACATCTATAGAGACCACCACCCCCGACGGTAGGTCAGGGTGTGTGTCTTTAGAGCTAAACAAACATTGGGACTCAGTGACTGTGGACATATTGTTCGAAACTACTTGATTTTTTTTTTACTTCCATGACACACAAAGTGTGCATATGATTGTGCGCTAATGGGGATGCGACTTGCTAGCGCCGTGGTGACCAAAGGTGTTATTTTGTCGCCTCCTTGCTCAGACCTAGCGGTTGTTAGGATGGAGAAGTGGGGCCGGGGGTGGGGGAATGGGAGGGGCACCGTTGCGTGTTGACCTTCTTGCATATCAATTGAGGGCCCTGGGTTGAAAGTTGCAATTTGAAACTAATATTACGTATACAATACAGTACACAGTCTTGTTATTGAATACACTGACCATGGTAGGTGTGGAAAAGACCAAACCACAATGCACACATCAACATCCTGCAATATTCGAGGTACATGCAGCTGTAGTAAAAATATAGAAGAGAATAAAATGATAACCTTGAATGTAACTCATTGTAAGACGTCTGGATAACTAAACCTATAACAGTTTTGTGAAAGCATGTGTAGACACACGCACGCATGCAAACACGCAATCAATAACGCACACACATAGACAAATACAGACTGGGAAATATGTTCACAATGCAATGTATCTCCATACATCCACACGTACTTCAGCATGGTTGAATAGATTTCTGAAAAGTCATCTAAGATTTGCTACCCAAGAATCGTTTTCAACATGCTTCTCATCGATCTGTTTTCACTTATGTATTCGCCTGTGACATTGATGTAGTATCTATAAAGCAGATGATGAGGATAGAGTGATGAGTGCACTTTGAAAAGAACAAATCCACGTGGTAATGACAATACAGTGGAATCTGTCAGAAACCTGACTCAGCTAAAATTCAAAACTATCACATCCCTATTATATTTTACATATTCACTATACACAGATTGCATTATGAACTACCATAATACACTGTGATGTGTACACGTCAGACAATGTTCCATAAGTTGCATACGGTGGTGTCCTCTTTGACGGGTTCCACTGTACATCAGAATACTCATGTCGTTCCAAGACTAGCTAATATATTCACCTGCAAGTTTAAACTGTACCAAATGACATGTATTACAGATTAAAAAAAGAACTCGTGCTTTTTACGACCCATCTCACGCCACAGCGGTTAAACAGTTTGATAGTTTAGCGGATCAGTGTATAATCATGATAATTTTCGCTAGCCCAAATAAAACTGCATGAGTAATAACATGTTTGTAATCACCAGCTGGGAGACGAATGATCCTCACCGCAGCCCCACCTGCTTTCATTTAACTCATTCCACGCCCGATACAAAGTGTTTTGAGCGTAAATCTGACACGGTGTGATTTAAGACGTGGTGTGGGATTCTAGAGTGTGACGGCTGCCTGCAGTGCAGGCATGATGGGTCTACCCTGAGAATGTACAAACCCTACTCGTGATCGGAAACGGTGGAAACATTGTTGTGATATATAGCGTAGTGGTATAATAAAGCAGACTGTGTTTGGACCTTATGACCTTATGTAAGCGCACACTTTATCATATCCATGTAATATACATCGACTTCACATGCTGTAGCAGCATGCCATTGAGCAAGCTAGCTAGTTTGTGATAATCCATTCCTCATTGTTGTGTACGTATAATATTATTCAAAATATTTATTCCTCTTAATGCGATCAAATATTTATTCGACCAATAATTCAATGTTATGGTATGTATAGTTACGTATGGACAGAACACGGCACAGACAAACTTGTTACCATCTAGTCCATATTATACATCCACGCTCACTGTTGACTCTGTCTGCGAAATAAAGGCCTCCTCCAAATGTGCCCTCGATCTGCAGGCTTGGTCACATACCTTTAAATCACTAAACAACCAATTGTGAGACCTTAACCATGGCTTCCCATGGACGTTGTGAAGGGAAATATAATCATGTGATCAAAAGTCTTCGAGCTATTATATACTTGCATAGTCTTCTCTATGTGTTGATACATGTATGACCCCATGTATGTATTTACTTGGAGACTAACTGTGTATGAAAAGGCAGCTCTCCGCGATGACCTGCCGTACTTTCCTCCCACTCACCATGAACTCACTTCTATACTCCGTATAAACTCTACACATTTCCCACTTTGAATGCATTTCTCAAAGTATAGTGCAGATAGAATCATAAATCTCTATGCTGGTGTTGATATGGTCGACCGGGTCATTGGGTTTATCGATTATTTGCTGAGTACGCACGTGGTCTGCATCAGCCCGACGATGATGAACAGTCGGCATAACTCTTCAAAACACGGAAGCAAAACTAATAAAATGCACCGCCGTCTAATATATGTGCTCGCAATCCAGGCCGTTTTTTCTTCTTCTAAATATCGACCTTTCTTTGCAGACCAAAGTACGCTGTAAATTTAGTGGATCGCTCTACTTAAGAATGGTAGAACATACAGAGTGTATACGTATGTGGTCCCTATATCAAATCAATCGAGCAGAATGCACGGCATGTATCACGCTTAGAATAGTACTGGTACTTAGTACATGTCTCTGCATAACATTACCTATTTCATATTGCGGTTTATTTGTAATTCACAAGTATGTTTCATGTCTTTCAATCAGGTTAATTGGTACATTTTATTCTTTAATCACTACTTGCTTAATGTACACGTGGAATGTAAAAGAGGTGGTATGGTTTAATGCGGAAGCAGCCATAGCTACAGTGGCAGTTCCGGGATTTCTCCAAACCGGGGGCCCCTCCTCGAGGTGTGCGCGGAACAAATAATGCGGTTTCCGGACCTGTTGAAAATGGTGAATTCTTGGGATGCACGCAACCAACTACCACCAAACAGTGGCCAACTTGTTTTGGTTTGAAATACGCAATTTGTAGAATATACATAAGTGAATTTAAAAGAAAATGAATAATGAGAGATGTGTAACAAAATTTAGAAAGGTTTCTTTACGAAGGCTCATGAGAATCTTAGGCCAATTACTCCTGTTTCTTGTTAACATGTTGGTTGTTAGCCAGTCTTTGTTTGCACCAGTGCTCTGTCTCTCATGCTCTCTCTCTCTCCTTGTTTTTACACATGATAGATGATTTATTAGGGCAAATTACATCTTAATTAACCATTGGGTTTTATCAAACTGTTCGGTGGTTAGGTATGGTGGTATAATCAACCAGACATTATCTGCAGAATAATCATATACTAGTACCTTTCGGAGTACGATGTCTTGTTAGTGATGGGGGTACAATATTCGTGCAATGTTTGGTGTCTTTACATTTTGTATTAATAATTGAGGGATAACGGATTCAAGGACAGCGGGAATCCACCCTGGGACCCGCAACTAATCCTCACTGTGATTGTACTTTACTGTATCAAAATTACAGCGGATACACTATGAGAAACGCATCATATTATGAGAAAGATATTTTAATTATTGTAGATTTTCTAGACACCACATTCACACAAGCAAACATACAATTTTCTTCAGAAATCAGGAGGTAAACATCCAAATCGAAGATTACCATCTAGTTCAACACACAAATTCAGAGATAGGTAGCATGAGTGGTATAATGGGAAATATATCGATGGCTTGGGTAAACGTTTCAAAACTCTATTGATGAAGACATTTTCCCAGGCCTTTGTAAATGCTCCTGACTTGTCCAATTGAGACTGCTACACAAATTAGGCACGAACTTTGTTCTTTCCGTAAATTAGAAGCAGGTTGGTTTTGTTTACAAATTATCGGCTTTTGGGAGCGGCTAGTTTTATCATTCTTCTGTAATTGGTTCCAACAATATATTGCGTACTTATTCTCCCTCGGCATCCTGAACCAGTAACTTTATTACTTGAAATGTAATTGTAGTATAGAAATGAAACTCATATTTGTCAACTATTATCCCACTTACATACCCAAACAATGTACGTACACGACACGTACATATGCTATAAACTCTACATTGATCTACACGTATATACGTCGACACAAACGTGAATTCCTTGCGATCCACCTGAAGCCGCCCGTCAACTAGTGATCGGCATCACACGTGGCACGCGCGCTACGGGGGCGGCGGCGGGAGGTCAAGGCTCGTTACTCATTAATAAGTACCTCCACGTGCGTCTGGTAGAGGCTGTTCGTTAATACAGTAGAAGACATTATTTAGGAGTGGCTAGAACAAAAAAAAGCTTTCTGAGGACTAATGGAGTACCAGTAGTTTGGGAAAGAACGCCCATATCAAATGGTAGAATGAGAACGCGTGGTCAAATGCTAGCCGTCCGTGCTGGGGAGGATTTCCAAATGCCAGTTTCCAATGGGTAGTTGGATCTGTCACTTTTGATCATCGTTTTCACACCACACCTAATGTCCCTTTGCATTTGGATTGAAGCTTTTGATTTGAAATGATAGGGTATCTGCAATACGATACCAAAGAGCAAACAATCTCTGGCAATACATCCAAACTGGCCACACGTCATTTTGAAGACGTACATGTATCCTCTAGCCCGTTATTTATCTAGCATCACAATGAAAAAAAAATCAACCTGTGCCTGCCTCCTTTCATAGACATTTTAACTGCTCACAGAAAAGCCCACTAAAGACAAGTTGCACTGGACGCACTTCTCAGCTGATTGTTGAGGAGGGTGGGTGACTGTTGATGGAGTCCCTGTGAGAGATCTCAGATGAAGTGTGCTGCTCAAATGCGTCAAAATAGATGATATCCTACAAATGTTATTTACTTGTCTACAAGACTTTTAAGCGGATCTGTGAGCACAATGGGAATATTTCTTTGAAGGCGCATTGGTGTAAGCAATTCATTCTGGTAATCCGTACATATCCTTCCCCTTCATGAGCATCACATATATTTAGAATGTATGCTGTAACCTGTTTAGTATCGTCCTTTTTTGGTTATGCACATACACGTATTCTTGCTAAATAGTGTACAGTATGCTCACCCATTAAAACCCGCTTTACACATAGGTGATCATATACGAATCTGTGCAACGCATAAATACGATTTTGGCCAGGTTGTCAACATGGGCGTATTGAGGCGACATTGAACGTAGTAAAAAGGCTTGTTACACTGAGTCGCTGAGCCAAACGAAGTGTTACTTATATGTGCGAATTCTGCGATCCATAGACGTAGCATAACTATTTGTAAAGAACCTAAACTAACTAGTATATTCGTCAACAAATTGTGAACATGTTCAAACTATAGATTTTTTTTAACATGTTCAAAATTTCCTGACGAATTTCCCAGTTCGCCAGTGCACGTAGAGCTACGTAGGTTGAATTCACTAATGTGTAAAGCAGGCTTTAATCCCAACTGAAAGAATGAAGTAAATGAATAAACTACATGCGATATGAGATATAGAAATATAGAGTAATGGTAATTGTTTATTAAGCATTGTAAAGATAAATGGTTATTTGAACGAGTAATCATCAAATTCCTCTTATCCTGGGTCGAGATAACAGCGTCAACTGTTATATGTCAATTAGTGTCATGTGAAGTGGAAATGTCATGCCATCCTCGTATATTTCGGGCTTCTTAAAGTATCATCTATATCAACACTGTTCATATATTTTTTTCATTTTATTATTTTTATTGTTAAGATGTTTTATTCATTTTCAAGAGTTTTAAGCGCAAAGCACTTAGAAAATTAACAGTCGTATTGAAAAATGTACAATATAGAGCCGCTGATATAGATATGATAACCATTACAATAGTCAATGACTGGAGATGTTCTCTACTTGATCTGAGTGTATTATGGTGTTCATTTAGCGATGCTGACATGTTCAACACACCACGAATTGAACTTACTATCTACAGTTTCTATCACTGTCTGTGGTTATCCTCACAATCTCACACTGCGCATGTCAGTACAAATGGATTCCCTGCGTGATAATGACGTCGTGAACATGAGTTGGCAGACCCTGACTTATCTGCTCACCCGTATGTGTACTCTCCCCTTAATTGGGGGAATTATATTGTCACTTTCTCCGTGCAACAGCGTAACCGGAAGTCGATCAGATTGCCATGCGCAGTAGATGACTGCATGGCGAGATTCTTAGGGTGACCACAGTCAGGGGTAAAATTCGAAAATGTAGAAAGTTACATTTGTAACGCGTCAAAGGAAACGTATAAAGGTACTGGAAACATTCATTTGTAAGAAAATATTGTACACTGTTTGACACGCAGTGCCGACAGTAGGACGGAAGACACGCCCTTGTCTATCCCAAAAATGTGTTAATGAAATGAACCCGGGGTGTAATAAATACCTGAGCGCACGTTATGGCCTAATAGACATTAGTGGAAGGTTTACTGGTTGAAACGTCCGTGATTTATGTGTAGAACAGTGGCAGATTCAGTTCGTGTGTGGAGGTGGCGTGTGCGCAATTTCAATTTATCATCATTTTGAGTATTTGCTGGACAATTTGATTCTGTCTTCTAATTATGTTTGAAAGCAATACACCCATCTCCCGACTTTGTCTCTTTACAGCTGGCCCCACTTTGTTAGTTACAAAACCAATAATCGTGTGACAGTCTTGAGGTCACTTTCATTTTTACCAATAATTTTGTTTCTAAGAATTACGGTTTGAATAACCAAAAAGATTCACCATTTTTTGTGTGTAACCTAGTTTACAGATAATAAACGCTATATCAAATGACCACAAGTTCTATTGTGAGAATCATGATAGTTTGAGTGTGGCACCACGGCCATGAGTCTACTTGGTCAGGTTCCGATTCACATGTACTCTGAGATTTAATGTGCAAGTGGAATGTACTCATACCGTAGTGAAGCCCAAGTAGCTGGAGTATACCTGGTAAAATAAGTAGAAATCTGTGACGCTAGATATTAAATTGTGGTGGATAATGTTTTTCATACTGGGTGTTTATGTCGGTGGATAGTTTGTGAAAGAATACCAGATTAGATACACTTGCAATGAAACATATTTTTGGTTACCACACAATTACAAGTACAGTCCTGTATGGATGAAAAGTATTTTCCTTGTATCGATGTAATACATTCGTGCATGTAAATTTGTCATATCGGTACACGCATGACTCTTAAAATTTGTGCACTTAATAAAGAACTCAAGCAATTCAAGAAAAGTCTGGCTCACATAATGTAGATTGGATATTTGCAAGCTGATAAAAACACCCTACAAACTAAATGCACTTGTAAAAGGGTGTAAACTAGTGTAGAAAAATATGTATTCTGATAGCATTCCACGATACGTCATGATGTCATAGCAGGATGGGGATATTTTGATATTAATATGCAGAGTTGTGGAGAAACATGCACTTTTATAACACATTTGGAATGATTAACAGCGCCAACGTATTGATATGACCACATAATGCGGTCATAGATATGCAAATCGTGCACGCAGAAGCTAAATCATTTCGTTCTGGATACATTTGAGGTTGTAACGTTACCGTGAGTTATAGTTTATGGTCACTCCTTGTGTGTGACTTTTCTTCGTTAATATTCACATTGACTATTATTGGAGTATATTGCATGATTTACAAACGGCGAGCTATAGAATAAAAGGACAAATGTTGTGTTGGGATGTATATGGGACCAGTCATTTGATACCGAGGCGTGATAGGGGTGGAGGTTAGCGCTTAGTGTATACTCTTAATAAAATATTGCTACAATGCTAACAATGCGTCTTTCAATAAAGCGTTTAATAGTGTTGACAAGATAAGCATATTTGAGGTTTTCTGAAAAAGTTTGACTATGATTTTGAAGCCACCACCTAAAAAAAAAAAAAAAAAAAAAGAAACAAAGAAAGAAAATACAAGAAACTAACAAAATTTAAAAGAAAACACAATCATGCACGGGATAATCCTATTATTCGCCTTGATATGTGCGAAGGAGACGCGAGGAAACCACGACGCCAAACGACTCTACGACGATCTACTGAGGAAGAGGGCCTACAGGTTTGTATAGAGCTTTATCCTGTAAATGCTCGTATCAACGGCAGAACCACATCCCTGACCGTGCAGCTGTAGTCCATACACATCAATAAAAGATCACTACGGAATGCGCTTATTACTGCATTGGGGTAGGCCTATATGCGTCGTTGGTCTTTCGATATATTGGTTGCTGCGGGGTCGACAGTAGGTTGGAAAGTGAAAACAATGTTCTTGGGCACTGGGGGTGGGGGTGGGGGTCTCGCCTGTGTATTATATATGTCCACACCGGTGACGCTTAGTGCTGAGGTGGCTATACAAGGTGTTGTAGACACGGCAGAATGCTAGTGTAGATGGCCACTCCTTTTATTTACTACACTCTTATGTTGCTCAATTCGCCCACAACCACTTGCTTACTATCGTGTTTTACGTGTGCAACAAACTCAGCCGTAATATGCACTAACCTAATAAGAAGTCGAGTAGTACATTTGAATTTGATGTTAGTTGGCATATAATTTTTCGTCGCCATTCCAATTCTGACGAGGACCAAACCTCTACATTCTAGTCTTCGGATCTCGGGAGTGGAAACTATTTCACAATCGAATCCTATATGCAATTATGGTAGTAGGTAAAGTACGAGGCTATAAGTTTTGTTTCGTAAGTTTGGCTGCAACTACTTTATTCTTAAAGCCGTCCAATTCTTCGATATTAATTCTTCACCTATGCTTGTATTTCAGCAAGCTTATCCGTCCCGTTTCAAACTCGACGGAGAAACTGGTGATCAAGATGGGCTTGAGATTGACGCAGATTATAGACGTGGTAAGAGCATACTGTTTATTTCATGGATTGCGCAGTAAAGCACCTTACTTAATGAACATTTGATACTGGCCTACTGTGACCAGAAGTTTTTGAAAGACGGTTATATATAAGCCATTGCAGTGATGTGAAAAATTAACGGTCATCCCATATTCCAATTTCACACAGACGATGCTAGCTCCAGATGCGCCAGAAGACAACAGAAATGGGTGATTTGGTCTTGAATGTCTAGTGAACTGGTTGCTTTGGTAAGGGATGTCGCACTTTTGGCCGGTTCTGAGCTAAAAAAATGTTATCCTCTCTCGTGAGAAGTGGTTTGTGGTTTTTCGACTTTTATGCCCTCTTGTGGGTTATTGATCTGCTAATCGGCACCAAGGCACATCATCTGCGCGCTTTTTGGGGTTTCAGGAGGGCTATCTAAAACATTTGGAAGTCATTTGTAGCATCCTATTCCTAGGGTCTTTCTGCTTAACTAAACTGTGGCTTCTGCTTTGGGAGGATGTGTGGTCGACAGATCAAACTGTAAGTGCCGCCACTACCGTTACAATCAGAAAGAATGGAAGCAAGAAACAAAAGCATCTGTATCATCAGTTTGGTCATGGCCAATGCTGCACGATGCTGCATGATTAATGCTGCCTGCCTGGAGGAAATGGGTAGATTTTGTTTTTTTGCCCCAAAAATGTTTGATCACTTTTCTGGAGAAGTGATTTTCATTTTTTTCCAGTCCGTGGACTCCCGTTATGGATTATCGAGTCGTTGACGTGGACCATGTTCTTACTCTTCTGGGTCGTCTTTAGGGCTACACTACCATCATAAATTCTTTCTGCTTAACGATGACCTTGCTGACGTTGGTCATGACGATACTATCGTGTTATGGTGTGCTTATAATTTTCTCAACCATCCCATGAGGCTTCTTTTTCATCAGGTTGATCTGAAAGGTCACAGAAAATTAGCTCAGATGGTCTGGTAAGTTTTACGCCACAACATATCCACATGAGGCATTATGAAAAGGTTGAAAATATTTTTGTCGTTGTTGTATCTGTCTCTGGGGGGTTAAACTCAACTACGTTTTATGATGAACAGACAATGGATAATTGTGCCAATGGCAGCCGTTGGACTTAACCTTGCTGCAGCCTAACAACAACGCCAGGAGGAGGACAGAAGTGAAAGAAGAACGCTCAAGGCTTTGTCTGTGTACGGCCGTTTCCTGTCACCTACTATATTTTCCGTCCGCTACGGCACACAACCCCCAAGCAGGAATCATATAACATCCTATATGTGGCTATGTGGCAGTCACCCTTCGACAGGGGCCTGGTTGTTTATCATATTTGACGGCTCACAAGACTCGGTGACTTTGGCCTGATTCGTCTCCAGTCTGTTACGCATTATTATATTACTCCATGTCAGCAGAGCCAACACGAAATAAAAATTGTGGCTTCTTCTGGAGCACCTGGAGCTAGCATTGTCTATGCAAAAATGAGATGTAGTATAAGCTTTTCAGACGTGTACAAGGCTCCTGGTACGTGTCGAGGCGCTTACACCGCCTTCCTCTCGGTGTGTTGTCATCCAATAGACTGAGACCCACACTACGGTCGTACAGGGGTCTCTCCCAGGACTAGATTGACGGCCTCCACACGGGGAGGACTTCGCACTGATGCTGGCAGCGACAGTTTGAGACTGTGGCACACGCCAAGTTTGTGGCCTAAAGAGATCAGCAAACCCACGGCACGTATGCACGAGGGTTCGCTCACCTAAGTAGGCTGTGAGTCTAACAAGAGAAGGCCCGAATCTACGAGATTCGAGGGTGTTGGTCCATGCGATGTTGTCGCAACAACTCAAGCTAAACTGAGTGACAGCTAGTATGTCTTTGTTGTTGGGACACTTGTTAAGATGTTCCATCAACATGGCAACGGGGACGTAAGGGCGCACCTTCGTTAAAACTGCGTAACTAGGCCGGAAAGTGCGAGCGCGGGATGTACGGACCATCCCGGTGCGGGGTCAATTAAGGAGTTATTTGACTAGCTAATGGCGACAATGCTAATGTCCCACCCCGCACCTCTAACTAACTTTTGCTCACACTAGTATAACGGCCTTGACACGAACGCACATGTGCACCAAGAAGAGAACACTCCATCACAATATCTTGCTATAAATCCTCGCACAACTCATTGCCTATCAACGATGTACGCAGCACCCGACAATATGCAGAGAGATCGCACAATTCTATCCAACGCTCGTGCCATATATCAAGGCTACAACTCTGGTGCAACCTCTGCGAGTGCGGACCACGGTGAGATACCTGCGTGCCTCGCTCCCACGGGGTCACGTGGCCGCTATCAGCGCCCATCCAGGGACCGCCGCCGTCGTTTCTCTCGCCCACGTATCTGTTGCTGAGTAGTAGCTGAACCAATGTTTGTATTCTTCTTCTTTATTATCTAATAGTTGTTTGTTGAAAGGCGTTGACATACGTTCTCATTAGTTAGCGAAGATCGGAAAAGTATTGGGATATCAACTTTTTATTCCATGGTAGTATAGCCACTTAATGCAACATGATTTCATATAGGCCAACTGTATGGTACATGAGATCTTATGTTTCAGTAAGAAAACAACCCGAAAGTTATAGCCATAAAGCTTTTTTCAGTTTATATGGGTGTTTGAAACATATGTTACGGTGGGCTGACCCTTTGTGCACTCTGTAATATGAAAGCTCAGCAGGTACATTGGTGTTATAGGCCGACACTTTTTTGTTACGAATATGGGATCTTGTATTTATATGTTCAGTGCTTGCTTCAGTGGCGGCATCATATATTTAACATCATAACACCAAACCCCCCCCCCCTTAAAAACAGAAACAAAAACAAAAAAACAAACAAAAAAACACACACCCTA
Organism: Streblospio benedicti; assembly: GCA_019095985.1. Classification (NCBI taxonomy): domain Eukaryota; kingdom Metazoa; phylum Annelida; class Polychaeta; order Spionida; family Spionidae; genus Streblospio; species Streblospio benedicti. The sequence goes on along the minus strand of CM032667.1, from coordinate 36,897,976 downwards.
AAATTGTTTATCTTGAAAAACTGCCCCCCCCCTACACCCCCCCCCCCACACACACAAATAGAAGGGGGAAAAAGATTCACCAAGCATACTGCAACCTGTCTTATATGGACAAAAAGTGTCCACACTAACAGGTGTTTGTATAAGACGGTTTCACTTAATATATGAAATATAGAAAAAAAACGAAACCGAAAAGGAGAACTGAAAAGTGTAAACACATGTTTCCTTATATAATAAGGGAGGTATCCACATCGACAAGACTGAGTGCCAAATTGAATGCAATGGAAGGTTGCCGTTAAATCTTCTCCTGAACAATTCTTACTCTTTATTAACCTTAGTTTCAAATGTTATATTTATAATAAGTAGGGATGTACATTTCCAGCATTGCTTTGTACGTGTAATAATCAGTTCCATGTCGTAGCCTGCCGTTTAGACATCTCCCACCACTTGTGCTGTGTTTGTTTTATTAATGAAATGCAAGTAAATGGCACTCAGCAGGGCGAAACGAGATGCAAACTGCACCGATTGATATCTTTGTGGAACCATTTGCATACGTTTTAGACCTTGAACACGTTTTACCATGTTGCAGTGTGCTGCAAAAAATCGGGGAGTTTGAATATTTCCTCTATACACATTGGATATATTTATAGCTAGCTTGGAGTAGGCAAATATATCCAAATTTTGTAAAGAGTTCTATATGGATCTGGATCGCCTCTCTTCTCAAAATTAAATAGTTGAGCATATCAAGTAATAATATCAGCAATGTTCCTACATTAAAACTTCATGTTAAAATGCCTTTTTTGTAAAGAAACTTGTTATATTACATCAGCGTCCAACGGCTTAAAGGAGATGACATGCAGGTGATCATTATTGCATAACACGTATTTAACTAGACAGTTTTCTCCCTCGCAATATTTATGTCGTACATGTAACCAACAGAGTGAGTGAGATTGCAAAACAAATTGTACACATGGTTTGCAAACTCAGGGAAGATCATACTGCTATTCCATCATTTGATATTATTTTAGACCACCTTGCGTGGTTTATCGTCTGTCAGCTGTATTGATGCGCAGCCACGTGGCATTTCTGGTCGGTCTCGCGAGAAAGGTCGTGACATATGCTCCTGCTGTCGTACCACGACGCTGAAATCAATTGTAGATTTATCACCAAGATCGGGTTAACAAGCTTCTTGTTCAATCTCTCCATCATTGTCCTAGCCCTCTGGAGCTTTGTTTTCGCTTTGCGCAGGATTCAACTATGTAATAGTTGGTGACCATCTCAATATTTCTTATAGATCTATATTTCAACCTTTATGATTTACAGTTATGTATATATTTCTCTGTGCCCTGAATATTTTTCTCTAAAAGTCACTATTGCTAATTGTGGATATTGAAAAAAAAAGTTCAAATGCTACAAGTCCTCTCAGCGCCCGACATGTGTTGTGTAAAAGCTGTGATAAACTAGCGTCGAAAAGAAAGACAAATGTTTGTGCAGCTCCAAAATTGTTTTTCTCTCCGAGATCTTGGGTGGTCTATGAGGGGGGGGAGGTTGCATTACATAGATGCAGCACTACATTTGGTTAGATGCCTGTGAAAGGTGTGTCTGAGAATGTGGAACGCTTCTAATGTCATTAGCTCAGACGAAACACATGTGACAACGGGACAAGTTCCCAGCCATGACCCTGCTTTGTGCTTTACTAGCCTAACTATTCTAAATATTGAAGGTTCTCACCATGTCTTGAATATATACCTTTACATCCACATCAATTCTCCACTACGGGTTGTGTTATCACGTTCATGAGTTCCATTACCAGACGAAAGTAAGGTGATACCATTTTCTCAATTATCACACCTGCAATTTTCATTTATAATACACTTTACATGTATATGAAAAAATGTTCATAAAAATAATAAGTGGGTGTGTGTGTGGGTGACCGTTGTGAGTATCTTCTTCCTCATGGTGGAGGCCTGGCCCTGGCATGTCCATAGCGTCTTTGGATGTCTTGGTGTTCTTAAAAATAGGGGAACATAATTGTGATTGACAAGAGGGACAGGTGACCTGGTATAAATACTATGGTAGAATTATCATACATAAGTGCACATTTTCACACCTATGTTCAGGACGAACGTAATGAGATCATCGCCATGAACATGTGGGTGCTGCACGAGTGGGAGGACCAGAGTCTGCGCTGGAACCCCGTGGAGTACGGCGGCGTGAAGATGCTCTACGTCCCCGCGGAGTCCATCTGGAGGCCAGACATCGTGCTCTATAACAAGTGAGTGCTGCATAACCGTGGTGGTGCTTGTAACGGTCAATATGCTGCTCGTTAAAGAGATTTGAATAATCTGATTACAATTGTTACTGCTATCTGGTTGAACAGTCATTCTATCGTTGCTGAGGTTATCGATCAAAACTATTGTCACTTTCTTTCCCATGTTTTGATTGTTATGATTCATTTGAGAAAAGATCCGTAAAGCAACAAGGTGATACTAAACGATAGTTTTAATGAACACAATATGGGCGACAGTCACTGTAACACTTACATACATAGTTCGTTAGTTACAACGCAGCTGAGGCGACGCAACGTTGTTACGTAGGCCTACTATACCTTGTAGCATGCACCAAAACATGGGTTATTATAGCTAATTAAGAACCAAATGTAGTCATGACGACCCGGGCTATTCAAAATACTGACTATGGTATAATCTTCACACAGGTCTTCCAATATTTTTTACGTCGATTCATCTTGTGAAGCACTGTTCGTATCCTTTGCTGGTGGGTTGAATGATTGACATTGGGGAACACGGTGTGGGGATGATCGTGTTAAGTAACAGAATATAGATTTTAAGAACGCTATTACGACTATTGGCTAACGAGGGGTGTTTCGTATCATCCATCTACTTGAACCATGTCCAATGCATCCATTTTAATGCTCAAACAAACCCCCCCAGTTTGATTGATTAGCTAGTACTGCACATGCATACGACCACGTACCCTCGTTGCTGTAGTGCTGACGGGCATTACGTGATCACCCTGAAGACCAAGGCGACCATCTCGTGGTTCGGCCGGGTGCAGTGGGTGCCGCCCGCCGTCTACAAGAGCCACTGCAACATCGACGTGCGCTACTTCCCGTTCGACCAACAGGTGTGCTTCCTCAAGTTCGGCTCGTGGTCGTACGACGGGGACCAGGTAGGGACGACGGCGGTGTGCTTGTGCGTGAGTGTGGTGTAAACGCTGAAACGGTGATGTCTGGTAACACATTGGTGTGATATCACTGGATTTCACCTTCTAGAAGATGAAATCCAATGGCATCTATGTATAAAACTTGTGCAGACGAGTATTATCGAATATAATGTTGTGAGTGTAGAGTTTTTCTTGGCAGGTCGCTCATGTTTCTATGTCTTTCAATGGGATGTTATCCAAACTTGTGTATCACCGCCGGTAAATTGTGTGGGCTAATCCAATCATCTCGGGCGCCACTGACTTTTTAAATGACTAGACACAATGACAAAGCCAGCACAGTTTGATGGCTTATAGGTTCTCCAAGTTGGCATTGTTCCACTGTGTCCCAAATTATTTTAATATGCAAAATATTTTGGTTGGCCCACCTGGCCCTACGTGACGCTCCTGCGATTGGATTAATTCCCTGCTGCTTTGGAAGGTGAGCAGAGATATACATTCGCACAACTGACCAAATTCATCAAGTAACGGTTCTAGACAGAGATTGGGATAATAAATTTTGATGCCTGTTCCATGCATTACTCACCCAGGCCATAGAGTAGCAGTTTCCCGGGAAAACTCTCGTTTCGAGTGGCATTATTAGTGTTTTATGCCGTTAAAAATCGATTTTCAAATGGGTATTGATTTGTCTATATTATCTCAAATGTCACCTGTTATATATGACTGTACTTGTATTGAGGGCATATACGTGCAAGACTTATTTAATTTCATATGATATTGATGTGTTTGTCAGTGGAAGCTTTCTCTCATACGAGTACTATTTCATCATCAGTTGATCAAAGCTCGAAATGTTGCTGTCAATGATAAATGTCCAATCACTTCCGCGTGTAAGTGAGTGTTTGGTTCAGTGGAAAATAATGAAGCTTGTTTCATATTCGCTCAATCCTAAGCTAAGATTAATGGGAGTATCGTTTGGAATGAATGATCCGTCATATTTTTTGTGAACATGTATGTGCTTTCTGTTCTGTATGTTTTATGTTGAAAATTTAATGATAACGGTAAGCGACACGTGATTGGTGTGTTTTCAGATTGATTGTTTCTCAATCTCGTTTTGCACTAAATCATATGATTGAATCACATAGGACGATGGATACATAGTGGGTTTGAAGACAAAGATCTCTTACCAATGTTGTTAACCATTATATAATTGTAGGTAGACCTGAAGCACATCTGGCATGAGAGGTTTGGTCTGGCAGGAGAGACTGACGTAGTGAATCCAGGATGGGACTTAAGGTTGGTGTACGTGTGGCAATATGCGTGTGCTTGCCTTGGAACTTCACTAGCAAAATGTAATTTATATTTTGCGTTTGTATGGTAAATTGATATACAGTCAAATAATTAAAATGTGCCACCAACCTCCATTTGCAATGTACTTTAGCATTCTTTGGAAGTTAGTAACACATATTTAAGTTAAAGTGTGCCTTACTAGGTGTATTTACTTGTTTAACATCACACATTGCGTGGTCGTTGTACAAAATATACACTATGAATGTCCTATTTTTCTTAACAGAGGACAGTCTATCGGTGTTACTTGATGATTCAGCTTGTCAAAATACACATGCAGACAAATGGTACTTTTTATGTTAAAACATTTATGTATATAGGACATAATCACAATAATATAATGACGATGTGATCTACAGCCAGCCAATTGCAAGTATTTATAAGGTATAAAACCCCACTGTGAATCCATAGAATAAATGCCTACAATAAGAACAACACTGCATTACGATGGTCGCAGATACATTTGCATTTCACATTCTGTGTAAACTGTGCCCCTTACACGCCTTGTGACTGGATGCTATTACACCACGTATTCTATCTAAATGTTGCAGGTCTTTCTACCGGTCTGTGGAGTGGGACATCATGCAGACCTCGGCACAGAAGAACATCCGCTACTACCCGTGTTGCCAAGAGCCCTACCCCGATGTCACCTTCAACATCACGCTCAAGCGCAAGACACTCTTCTACTCCATCAACCTGATCATGCCGTGCCTGTCCATCACCCTCCTCACCATCCTTGACTTCTACCTGCCCTCAGACGCCGGCGAGAAGATTTCACTGTCTATCTCACTGCTCTTATCACTCAGCCTTTTCCAGGTGAGTTTCTGTCACTGCAGCCCCCCACCCACCACCCCCACTTGTGCACACACACCGTTAAAACTAGCAGAAATGGCATAGGTAGAATACGTTTACTTTCTACATAGTAAGGAGTTGAATATCAAGTATGCCATGTATATTTCACATGACTGTGTATCACAGGGCATTTCGAACAAGCAAGCTGTCCGGTAAAAAAAAATACATAAACTTCAGCAATTAGTGCTAAGAGTCAGACACCTTGTAATTTATGGTTTATACAATGTTCTTGTTGCTGAATAGAAGCTGGGCATTAAACCTCAACACTTTGTGATGCTGCGCCTCACACATATTGTAGCTGTTGCTGCTGGAGCTGGTGCCCCCCACCAGCCTCACCATGCCTCTCATTGGCGAGTACATCCTCTTCACCACGATCGTCGTTACGCTCAGTGTACTCTCGTCTGTCGTCACGTTGAATGTGAACTTTCGTTCGCCTAACACCTGCGAACTTCCGGTGTGTGTGAAGCACGTGTTTCTTGTGGTGATACCAAAGCTGTTATTCATGCAGCGGCCAGACTATTTGGACAGGAAGAACCGCAGTATTTGCGATGAGGAAGATGATGATGTGGGTGGTGGTCCGAGGACTGGAGGGCTTTTGTATGACAGGCAAACACAGACTGAGTCGTTGATGACTTCAAGTGACATTCGCTTTTCTAGCACATTTGTGGGATTTTCCCACAGCAATCATGTACCCTGGTGCAAGGTATTTTTTCCTCTTTTAAGTGGATTTTTTTTTGTATTGCATTCGCAATTCTACCTGTGTGCTACATCTACTAATATATAGTTCACGGGATGTGAATCTGATTATCTAAACTGATAGAAAATTGTATTTAATCCACGTGTATACAAACACTACCGCCAAATTGTAAATGTGTCTTGTAGTATACTATTTCACTTAATTCATCTTTTTTCACTTAACTAAAGCTTCATCATAAAGGTAAATTTACAGGCTTGCCACCAAACTCATCGAGTC
>CM032667.1:36875137-36891530 GCA_019095985.1 Streblospio benedicti | reverse complement strand
CCCTAATGCATTTTATTTGAGGTGTGTGTACACTGGATGGTGAATGAGTGATTTGTGTTGAGCATTTAATCATGGAAAAAAAGATTTATAATAAACTTGTGTTGATTTTCAACCAAAGTGAAATTTGGGTTTATAATGATATACAGGGATATATGGCTAATGTCAATTGTTACATCCTTCCCTGATCGATTTCTCTGATAAGAGATGACCACCCAACTAGAGGGACACCTATTGCATCACTTTTCCATAAACCCCTTTCACAATTGATCACAAATGCGACCAAAATATTGTACAATCAAGTGCGTTCCAAGGTGGTGGTCACAGAAATGATTGCAAGGAACATGCTTTGTGGAGCATTTATCATGTCCGCCGGCACTGTCACAAAATTCAAGTGCAGGAGGTCTATGTTGCACAACGTACAATGAGCAATGCATCCAAGATGGCAAAACATGAGTAAGTCCCCATACGCATGAAATCATGATAGTAGATACAACGATGTGCAACACTTGTGCAAAGTAACATTTAATAGTTGCGACTCAAACATTCAAACATTTTGAACACGCTCCAAAGTTATTTCAGATGGTAAAGTCATAGAGGAAATTGGTTATGAGTTATGCGTTCGCTCATGCAACCTATGAGGCTGTGATCACTAAGTGGTCGCCAACTGCTCAAAATGCAATTGTGAAAGCGGCTACTCTAAACCTAACCATATAAAGACTTCATTAGCCATTGATGTGGGGAATATACAATTGTGACCGTATTTAATAGATCATATTAAAATTTTCAATTTCAAACATATGATGCAGGCAGCCACCACTCCCGCTCACATACAATACTTATGAGTACTGTAAAACTAGAAATGTTTGGGCATGATTTAATTTGAGACATTAGTGGGTAGGTGCAAAAACTCAAACTTAAATAATCTGCACACATTCAAAGCATATATAATGGTCAGTAAACATAATTGCCTATGGAAAGTAGGTCCAGGATAGATCAAAATCGCAAAATTAAATAGTCACAAAATAATTCACAGATAAGATGAAAATCACAAAATTTAATAGCCACGAAATATTCTAGTTTTACAGTAATCAATAATTCCAAATGAAAAAATAAATATCTGTGAAAAACGGTCCATTAACACTGATAACAGTCCCTTTTTCATAAAATACACCCTTTAATTTTTATACAACCCCTACATATTTAATCTATGCTATATATAAATGGATAAGGGATTTTTTTTCGATCCAATAAGGCTTTTTAACCAGGAGACTCACACACTCCAAATTATACATGTACAATCAGGACAACTTGGTGGTCGCTTTTATCTACATTTCAAACCAAATAAATTATTTTTTATGATTAAAAAGCAAGAAAAAAGAGTATTCAAAATATTTGTCATGCAGCTTACAGACCCTGTTTGTTGAACGTACGTAATAGGTAGGTCTGGGAGTCGAACGTACGTTGCACGTCACGTGTGGGGAGGGTGATGGAGGCATTCGGTAATCCTCTTATGTTTCCGCTACTCTCACAACTCTGTTGAGCTCCGAAACATTCTGAGAAGTTCCGAGTGTGATGGAGGTGCATTTAATCTGTTCCGGACCTCTTTTGTGGTGGGGTGGTGGCAGAAAGGTTGTGTGAACTTGGGGGGGGGGGGCGGGGGTGAAAAGCATTTAATCTGTTTCAGATCTCATACGTTTCAACCCGAGCAACAGCAGGAAGAGGGTGATGGAGATGCATTTAGTTTGTTCTGGACCTGTATGGATGGGGATGGGGTAGAGAGGGTTGAGGAGAGAGAGAGAGAGGGGGGGGGGGGTTCTTCCAGTGGTCGTCCAGTCTGCTATTGAAGGTGTTTACTGATGGTGTCATGACAACTGTGTCAGGTAAGCTGTTTCAGGTTGAGATGACACGCCGTGAAAAGAAGTTTCCTCTAATGTTTAGCCGGAGTCTGTCTTTGTGAAGCTTCTGACAGTTACCTCACAGGTCTTTTTCTGAGTTTGAAGGTTGGTTGTTGGACATCAGTTGTGACAAGTTTTGTGGCTGTGTGCTGTACGCCCTCAATATCAATGCACAGTGTTTTCAGCTGTAGTTGCCAGACGCAGTGTCCATATTCCAGGATGGGTCTAACCAGGCTCCAGGCTCTTGTACAGCTGGACAAAAGATTTCTTCATCATATAGTCAAAGGACTTTTGAATGATTCCAACGATGCAATTTGCCTTTGATGTTACCTGTGCGACGTGGACTTTGGATGTTAGCCAGTTGTCCATCACCACCTCAAGATCCTTCTCTGCTTCATTCACAGACAGTGGTAGTCTCTGCGCAGTGCTGTCCATGTCTCTATACTGTTCATGTAGTATGTTGCCTCTGATCTTGTTGACCCTAGCTTTATTACATTGCTATGAATAACTGTATATTTTTTCCCAAGTTTGCTTGTGTATTCAATTCTACTCTCACTGTTCATTACATTGCACTTTTGGGGATGGAACTTAAGCAGCCAGCTGTCCGACCACTTCTGGAGCTCGTCATGGTCGTCCAGAAGGTCCTGCTGGCCTTCCTCAATGTCGCTCATAATCATATCATCTCTGTTTTACCTTGTTAAAGACATGAACACCAACTTTTTGAAGTGTGTGTTTGTGGAATGCTAGGCAAACAGCAGCAAATTACTACTCTTAGGGATTGTATACACGAGCCCTAACAGCGCACCAGAAAACACAGAGGAACTAAACCGCCTCTTGGTGTTAGTCAGCGAAATGGATTCTTCACACAAGCTGATGCTTGGGGATTTCAATTTCCCTGAAATTAACTGGTCTACAGAAAAGTGAAGCAGGCCCTAGTCACATAACAAGAGAATTTCTGAAGGCGACAAAGGACGCTTTTCTGAAACAACCAACCGGGCACAGAGAAGGAGAAAAATAAAACTTGGTGGATTTGGTCTTTACAAACAGAGATAGACATGATTATTGATATGAAAAACCCCAGCAGGCCTGTGGAAGAGCGACCATATCGCGCTTATCATCACATCGGCATGCACATGTAAAGCTACTGCAAAACCATCACGCCTATGTGAAAATGAAAGCTTTATAGATAAAAGCTAGATCTTATTTTGACTCCACAGAATATGATAGCACCAAAGATGAGCAGAGTTTTAAATGAGAATCATTTAGATGGTTTATTGTACTGCGATTAGTGCTCTCCACGAGTAAACTAAATGTAAATGTGGCTATTTACAGTGGCAATTTACTGCTATCGACTTCACATATTTACACAAATACAGACAACCGTCGGGACAGGACTGCCTGAATAAGGACACAAACACTTCAGGCCAGGTGCCACCCCCAAGTCTTGTCTTTCTCACTGTCGTTATTTCGAGTAAAGGATCCACCCCTCACAGACACTACGGACCTTCAGGGCTGTATAGAGCATTCTGACACTTCAGAAGGTTCCGTGGATCAGTGGGTCAGTCCACTTCTTCAGGAATGAATGATGTGAACTGAGTCCAGAATGGTACTCAGGTGTATCACGTAGCAGCACTGACTGCACCTAAGTCCTTGATGGCTCAACATGGTCTTCCCAACTGTTGATCCCAAATAAAGTGGCTTCTCGTTCAGGGCTGGATGAGACATACATGAAGTGTTGTACTCGGAGGAGGGATTTGGAAAATAACGGCGCAGAACTGCCCAGCAGAGTCACCCAGAAGTGCCCAGCCATGCACTTCATGAAAATCTGCTGTGCATGCTTCCTGAGGCAGGTTTGCTGACAAATGAACAGCAGCGACATCTGTGCGAGGTGATGCTATCCTTTCAGTGACATCTCGGTGCACAGGATAATCATTGGGGATGCAAGAACTACCACCGTCATCCAGAACCAGAAGCACCATGATCCAGTACCAGACGTTGAGGGAGTGGGGAAGAAAGTGGAGGCAGTCCCCCGCGATACATGTACTACCATGTTGATACATGCCATGCCCTGTCCTATTACAGCTACTCCTTCTCTCCACACAACAGCAGTGATTGAGGAGTTCTAGAACGTACTGAGGTCCATGGGCCGTGTCAACTGCCATCACATCACTGTTCAGGACCTGCTTCTCACGGAGTTTGACTCACCAGAGCCAAGGAATGCTGATGAAGTGGCCGGCTCTACTGATGAAAACGGCACTCGATCCAGCCAATTACGTCTCAAATTGTTCACGCTTTCCACAAGAATTCTCTAACAAGAGGTAGAGGAGGGGTCAGCAAAGAGACACCTGCGTAGGGACAGGGATTGGAGTTGACAGCTTTGCAATGTCTGTGGCATGACTTCAACCCATACCCGTACCTGGCCTACAGCGCAACACCTCACGCTAGCACTGAGATCCCTCCACATTGTCGGTTTCTCATTCAATGGGTGGACCCTCTGCTACCTGTGGACTTGGCATATGGCTGTGTGGACAAAGTATCTCCGCCTTGTTACTCTGCCTTCCTTCTTGAGCTACACTGGATGATCAAAATATGAACGTACTTGGATGAGTAACGTGGCCGAGGAGGTCGACAACCTTTACTGGAGCATTGGGTAGCAACAGCATATCTGAAACCTGTACAAGATTGGAGGTGACTTGCTGACCCTCGCTGCTCCCCGCCAGAACAGTATTATGAGTGCTGAGAGGGACGTTCTCAGCTATTGCCCCATTCTGTTCTGCACTCCCGTGGAGGCCCTCAAAAGGGCCTGGCTTTCGCACCATGAAATTCAAAAGCTGCCCCTCACAACAAAGTTCTAGTATTTGAGCTTGGGGGAGAGAGGCTGTAGTGATTGAAGATGCGCCCACCAAATTTTTTGATGTATGGGAGATGCACAGATGTATTTCATCGGGGTGATTCTGAAACGCCAGTCTCACCCACCCTGCTGGTCTCTGACTAGAGAACTGTACAGCAGGACCTTCGAGGGGTGGTACTGGACACTGCACAGCCCACTCTCCCCTGCCCACCTGACAATCCGCTCAGCAGAATGCTGTGAGGATGTTGTGTTGCACGAGCACATGCCTCACTCTCCAGGACAGTCACTGTGCTAGTCTCGGAGGCGTGGTGACCGCCAGAGTGCGAAATTCGAAGTTGACATGTGCGACGACCACCAGATAGTCATTATGTTTACATTATGGCTAGTCCCATGGTCATGGGTGCAGGTGATTTCAGACGGGCTTTATGCGGGCGTTCAAAACCCTCTAGTAACTTGGCCGTCCATGCACCCTCGCCCACTGTTTCGGCTGGTGAACCTCTATCGATTTTCTCCTGTCATGTGATTTATGCTATTACCACAGGGCAGTACGCATATGCCCTGCTGGCATTCGTAAGGTGCTCGTATGGGGCCATCTTGCTGCCACCAGGTTTCAAACTGGAAGCACACGCAAACGTTTATTTTCACTGGGTCACGTACCCAACATACGCCTTGTTATGACGGTTCCTGGACATCTCTTTCGTGCCGTACGTCATTGTACGAGTGGCTGTTGTCTGGAACGTAACCACAATTGGTGATAAGAAGATTTTATTGGCAACTAACAGTGTCAGTACAACCAAAGACAATGAACATTTGACATATGCCTGACACTCCAGGACAGTCACTAAAGTCTAAATGCGTTGTACATGTTTTTGGTGAATGTGGGTTAACTGCATATGGCTTCTGTGCCTCCCCTGACCCCTCACCGTGTGATCTGGCTATACCCCATGGACCCTCATGGTGGGACCCAAGCATTCGGGATCCTTTTGGCAAGGATCGTCGAGCCTCATGCATGCCTCCCAGTGCTGGCAGGATGCGTGTGATGACCCATGATACTGGAGGTTCAAAGTAGGCAGAACTTCTTTTTTGGCTGGAGAGGCCACTCTTCAGTATGCTCACCGCGTGGTGCTTCGTGTAGAGCTTGGCCATGGGGGAAGGGTTTTTCTTTCCTGGAACTTTAGTTAGTTTATTTTTATAATTTAAAAGGAGTTTACCTTTTGCATGTATGAATTTGTTTTTAGTTTGCATGTAGAGTGATCCCCACCAGCTGGTTACGACGACAGGCCCATGGTGGTCACTACTGAAGTCCTGGCAAATGCGGCTGCTTGTGTCTTTGTAGGGTGTGCTTCTGACGTGCTGTCACTCATGACTCTTGCAGCAACACCTACACGCACAGGGCTACCTTGGTTGGGGGTCGCGGCTCTTGCACCACCAATGCCTATACTCCCAAGACTATCTATGTTGTAACTCTCAAAAGCTCTTACAGCACCACCCACATGCACAGGGCCATCAGGGTTGGAGCTCATGGCTCTTGCATCATCACTGCTTATACTCCCAGGACTACCTATGTTGTATATGTAGCTCATGAATCTTGCAGCACCACCCACACGCACAGGGCTACCTTGGTTGGCACTCACGGCTCTTCCATCATCACTGCCTATACTCCCAGGACTACCTAAGTTGTAGCTCAGGGCTTGCACAGGGCTACCTTGGTTGGCACTCATGCCTCTTGCATCATCACTGCTTACACGCACAGGGCTACCTGTGTTGGCTATCGCACCGGGCTGCACACTGCTGTCTGCAGCTGATCGGGTGTCGTCGTCTTTATGGTCCACATCAGGCTAAGTGGCCATGTTGTAGACATGACCTGCAGTGAGTCGGATCCATACCCGGACTAAAGAGGCTGCTGGACTCTTACACATTATATGCATTCCATGGGGAGGAACACATTACTCTGGAAAACTCACATGCCTTAGTGCTGTGACATGGTCTCCTTTTATAACCATTTGTGGGTGCCCTATGAAAGTAGTAGGGGGGTCCCATACCGTCAAAGGTGTCAAATTATCAAAAAGGACTATACGTACAAAAGCTATTAATCAAGTGAATGGTCTTTTTTTGACAGCTCAAGGTCACCAGTACAATGACCGCCGGTCAGCGGCGGCTGAGTCACCGCTCGCTAGGGCAGAAGTCGTTAATCAAAAAAAGGTGGCCCGGGCCGGTCCGTGCGAAAAAATAAGGCCCCCTCGGCGCGAATATCAAAATCCAAAACGCCTCTATTTGGATTTAACCTAGCGGTGGAGACGACGATACGTAAATTTTTCTATACATGAATTGCTAGGGTTAATGTAGCCTTGAGAAGTGGCGCTAACAAATATATATTTCGCCATTCTCATCGAATGAAACGGGCATTAGACTAGGTTCAGCGTGACCACGGGCGGGGGGGCTGGCGCCGCCCCTGTAACCTCGATTACGGGCTCTTATAATGACGAAAATATTACGGGGGTATTTTACGTACCCTATCTCGAAAGATAGGGTTTGTTTTTTTGGGGGGGGGGACCGTCTAAAGCGTCTCAAACTATAGCTTTTCTTCAATAGCGGTTTAATTGCGTCAATACAGAGTCCAGCGCGGTATCTCAGATAGCTTCTTCAATACGTCTATAAGACCCGTTAGCCAGCATCTCTAGAACTCTCGCGGGAACCTCCTCACGAGAAATCGCGTCAATTTTACACTAATCAGATGTATATCTCTATCAAGGGTTTCTTCCAGCGGCGATATTTGGGCCCGATACTCTAAAAAATTTAGCCACAATCGCTCCCCTTACAGCGGATCCCAAGTCCATCTTTACTCGTCGATATATTCTTATCGAATGAAAACGTCTAAATTACATCCCCCTCCGGCGCAGCTGTCTAAAAAAACCAATCACGTCGCCTCTGTCACCGACACGCCCTTGTAACGTATCCGCCTCAAATCCCCCAAGTCCCCCCCTTTAAACTCCAAGAAATCAATAGATCCGCTCTCCAGAGAAGCGTGACACTAAAATCTAGCTTTCCCTTTTAAACGAGCGTCAAAGGGCCCCCCATCAAACGCCCGCCCCTGCGAAAATGATCTCTCTCTCTCTAAACTCATCAAACGCCCACGACCCACCAGCCGGGCTACATAAATCAGATTACCGCTGCTCGCTCGCTCACCGATAGGGCAAAGACATTAATCATCCTGACCCCCCCAATGACAGCTGGTCAACGCAGCTGAAACATTTCGCCGATAGGGCAGAAGACATTAATCAAGGTCCCCCAATCCCCCAGCGCTCGGTCTTTACAATATGTTAAGTTTTTACTTTCATATATATCATCACCCTTTATCCAAAACCTATTTTAGCGTGGATACGACTATGAATTATCAAAAGGTTGACGTGAATATATGTTTAAAATGTCCATTACTTCAACATGAATGTTCATTCTGAAATTTAATGTTACCAATAGAACCTCAATAATAGTATAATCCTACATTGGCCCGTCCAAGCATGGATTACACGATTCTCTATTAGCAAGGCTTTTAACTAAAACATCGGTGTTCTTATATATAGTACCTGTATAGTAACCGTATAATTGCCAGTGTTTAAGTGACTTGGATATCGTAAATTGCCTAGTTTATTTGCATATACCCCCTCAGTTGAAAAGAATCTCGGCATACGTAAAAACCTTAGCATTCTACGGATGTTTTACCAATATTTTATCCACACACCAGCCCAAATGAGGATGTAGTAAACTTACATAATTTAATCTGATTGTAAGACATTACGCGCTCATACTGCAATGGAAAGAAGTACAGTGGAACCTGTCTTATGTGGACACCTTCGGGAGAAGTGAAAAGTGTCCACATAAGACAGGTTGTCCACATGTCTGGGGATAATGCTTTTTTACAGTCTATTAAAGAAATTTACCTCTTTGTATATAATGATTATTTAATTAAGTGATACAGGTGTGAAAATAATAACAAAATGAAATTAATGTTTAATATTGTAATTTTACTTGTGGACATAATACAAATTATTCATAGTTACTCCCCATCATGTGACCAATTATATCTGTGAAAGTTTTAATGTCCAGGATCAACTGACTACCTTACAATTTAGCATGTTTGTTTATATACAGATAGATTGGTGAGACAAATGTCTACATTTAGCACTGAAACAAAGCAATGCTACTAAGTGACAGGAGTTATAATTTCCTAATTAAGATTTTGCACAAATTCCTGTTCATGTCACAGTTAATTACTTTTACCCCAACAAGGTTGATGACCACGCACTTGTTGTGCAGTAACTAGTAAGAACATACATGTATTAATTACTGCTCTGCAAACATTAGCACATTGATTTGACCACTTGCTTAACTGGTTAGCTAACATAAACAATGGCTCTTGCTAGTTAATGTCACAAGTCTTTAATCTATGTTTGCACAGGAGTCTTCTCCAGTGAGTATTTCTTTGTTCTAGTATAGTGGGAAAATTTTAACTGTCCACTATACAGAGGTATCTAAGCTATTTAGGAGCAGATATAGTGTCCACTGTCCACATAAGACAGTTGTCCACTATACAGAGGTTCACTTTATATATGATGTATAGGAAAACTGAAACGGGAGAAGTGAAAAGTGTCCATATAAGGCAGGTGTCCACTATACGGAGGTGTCCACATGGACAGGTTCCAAGAATGTACAGTAGAACGTCTGATTAAGACCGCCTCTTTGCAGAAATCTCTTTGACGAGGCTTTATGTTTGTAAGACCCTCGTTGGTGAGGGGGTGGTAGATGGGTTACTCCTAATCCTGCGCAAGATAGTGTGTTTGTTTGGGGAAGTGCGTGTAGTTTTATTTTTGTGAGAAACGCTTATTAAATAGTACGCAGAAGGCAGTGATGATAACGAGGCATCGTTTTTCCAATCTTTTATTTTCCACACACAAATATATACTTTTTACAGAGTACTGGAGAAGACATTTTTTCTAAACTCTACACAGTAAAACCTCATCAGAGTACCGCAAAAAAAAAAAAGACATAGAGTAATGGCTAGATACTTTACAGAAGATATTCTTTAAACTTTACACATATATATACACGCAGTAAAAAATACATGATGGATGTACATTTATTCAACACACACTGATACATCTATACTGTTTTATGACTTTGTCCACTTTGATCGTAGTCCATCTTCTTCTTGTAGTGAGCTATTCAATCTTCAACGATAGGTACCTCTCTCTCTCTCTCTCGGGCGCTCCGTCGGGTACTCGTCATAACTCAACTCCAGCACGCTGCAGCGCACTTTCGCGATATGAAGGCGAGGCTTTTCGTTGTCGGGGCGGATAACCTCAGTCGTATAGCGTTGAGCTCGGGATGGTTGACTTTTATCGGGTAAATATGCTGAAATGCGATGTGCTCTCGAAAGCTCTGTCCGCTACCTTGTCGAGCGCGTTGCTCCAGGGGTACCTCTCTCAGAAAGTGAGAGATGCTGCCATTTGAAATGACTGAGCCCACGCAGTCGGGCGCTGATATGGATTAAAGGTGTGTCTGAGCCGTCGTGATATATGATGACCTCCAGGAGTGACAGGTAGGCTTCTTTGCAATCTATTCTCTGGGGCAGTTGTACGATCAGTTCTTGAGGTGTTTGAACGCCCGGCTGCTGGCTGTCAGCACAGATGATCATCGCAGGCCTGTGAGTTGGGTGAATGGAATCCATGAAGTAAAACTTTTTAGGGTAATCCAGCGCAACCACAGGCGCTCGCAATTACCGATTGTAATACATTTCACAGATCCAGTCTTAATTTAGTATGGAACCTACGATCGTTCTAATTTTTTAAACTTCTTAATGTCTATAATTGTATATAATTTTAGCTTTTTGTTTTATCTACGGATATTTATACGTTTTATGCGCGTTAATATCTGAAATAATAATTTCGTTTCCCTTAACTCCGAACGTATCCCTCTCACAAACCCCCGCTACTACCCTGTCATAACGTACACCTGGGATAGTACGCTATCGCGGGTGTGGTGGGGTGTGTGGTGGTCAGGGGTGTTACGTGCTCTACGATAGTACGCTTAATACGTAAAATTTAGGCTTAACTGCTTGAGTGCAAAGCCTGTCCTTTGATTATTGCCCAATTTGGTTAAATGAGTTGTAGATACATATTCTCCCATATCCATTTTGTCACGATCACAGCTGATATTGGAGGGTGACGGTGGCGGGTTTTTCTGCGGCGTCCGTCTCGCAATCATCCACCAGTTTGCGCCACCTTTCTCCCTCTCTACGGAACTTTAACTCGCACTTCTCACACAAAATACAGGGTCGCCGGTTAGGCCTGAATTTAGACAAAATAGGTGAGTATTAAATTATATACTTATATACACATCGAATATAACAAAATAGACACAGTATACATTGTTGAAACTAAAGCTCGTTGGAAAGATACCCGGGCCACCTAAACAGTGCACAGTGAGCCCGTGTAGGCGTGTACTCACAAAGCCTCCACCAAACATTCACAACACTACTTTAGTCATAATAAAACAAGTCAGGATAAAAGATCTCTAATAAATGATGACACTGGGCGTGCGTCTCGCGCAAAGATTGTTTACAATCTTTGTTTAGTTTTGTTTTTAGCTCACTGCGCACTTCTATACCCAATGTATATTCAATATTACACATATTCTACTTTAATACTTATAACAGACAGATTGATGAGCAGGAGAAAACAGCCAAATGGGCTACATATACGTACCTGCTAAAATAAGAACCGTTAACATTACGTCTAACTTTGCTTCTACCCATACATGCGCATTGTCAGCGTAAAAATGCTTTAAAGTTCCACACCTTTGCAAAGAAATTAGATTATTATACCCATAATCACGCCATGAGCTTGGGTATGCCAAACCAAACTAATCAATTGAATGAATGAACGAATCAATCGATCACACAAAATCTAAAACTTTTCACTCAAATTATATAATTGTACAGGTTAACACACATTTTCTTACTTCCGATAGTAATATTATCAACTATTACTCAATATATTAATACTTTGAGAACTAAACACCAGAAGTTCGCCAACAGAATCTTTTAAAGGGTTTCAAAAAATAATATTTGAATAAATTATCATGAGTTCAGCTTAGCATTGATAAATATTGTGGCTTTGACATATAATGCCTTGTAATCTTGTCACTGAAAGTAAGTAAATTATTGTTTTGATGATTCTGGAGCATCTGTCTTGCATGCAATATAACAGTACTTACTAACCGCATTGTCGTACGCGATTGAAGATGGTGTTATTATATTTGGAGGTCTTGTTCGCCTAAAATAAAGATAAGACTTGTTTAAAACATCCCACTCGATTAAAACATCTTCCTTCTTCACTGCTTTTAAAGAACATCCCGGCGCAGCTGTCGCGCGCGCCGTAAGAACCCAGCCACGAGTCCCTCGAGCGCCTACGCCGAGAGATCAATAGAAAGAAGAGTGGCGCTTAAAATCGAGCTATTTAAACGGCCCCCTACATCAAAAACGCCCCGCGGATCTGGCCTCTCTCAGCCGTAAAAGGCCAGAAAGGGGGCCGCGTGAGCGGATTTATAGGTAAGAGCATTATATCGGGGCCAGAAGCAAATTAATCATCGACGACCACATCACACTCGACTCAGTCACCGAGCGCCATCGCAGAAAAATGAGACAGCTGGCACTCGTTTACGCTAATTACAGGCCACTCGACCATCTTTACGCATTCTGAAAACAAGGCGGCCCCCACCTACTCGACATCACAGAAAATTGAGGCAGCTGACAACCATTTACCCGCTTTCATCTTTACGAAAGCGTTCTCGGACTAGACGTCTTAATAAAATATTAACTATACCATCGGTGTTGTTATATAGTAGCTGTATAGTAACCGTATAATTGTCAGTGTTTAAGTGACTTGGATATCGTAAATTCGCCTAGTTTAATCAGCATATACCCCTCAGTTGAGAAAAGAATCTAGGCGTACGTAAAAACCTTAGCATTCTACGGATGTTTTACCAATATTTTATCCACACACCAGCCCAAATGAGGCTGTAGTAAACTTACATAATTTAATCCGATTGTAAGACATTACGCGCTCATCAGTCACTGCTACTAATACTTAATTAGCATAAATTTGATCGTCATTATCTGAATAGTTAGTAAGTTAGTTGGTTTCTTTATTTGATTATATTAAGCTGATGTTTCATGCAGGTTTTTATCTGAACGTACGCATGGTGCGTGTGCATATTTTGAACTAGTATTTAAAAACCCATCCATGTTATGAACAATAAACTAATAGAACAGATGTGCTTTCTCAGAAATACGAGCTAGAGAATTGGTCGTGTAAATAAAGTGTGGATATTGTTTATATCATAATCTGCCAACATGATAAAGAAGCTGTTATCATTTGATGAGGATGAGGAGGATAATCCCTGCAACTCGCTGTAAGTGTTTAGACAGTTAACGATATATCTATAACATATCAAACAATCAGATGGAGGCAAAACTTGCAACACTATTTTTTTTCAAGACACAATGACATGAAATATGACTTGACAATTGAGCACACAAACTTTACCGCACAAAAACCACAAGTTATATTTGGTCCACAGAATTTATTTTGATATAGAGAAATAGAGAAATTTTTAAGGTTTCCAGTGATACCAATTACATATATATCCAGTGCATATTAATGTTAAAAAGACTTGAAATATAAAAGTAGGTCACGGAGTAGAAATAACAACATTCTGCTTGCTGTAGCTGACCACTTTTGCAAATAAAATAGGCGCTCTACAGAAACTGGCTGCTTGGCCGACCTGTTGTGAAATTAGCGTCCCCCTAAACAAAGAATAACCAAAGCCAGACCCCCCTTCCCACCACGCTGATCATCACACGACTGCTCTCCCGCTGAGCAAATCAGCGGCGCGTGCCACGCCTGTCATAAAGCGACCAGCTCTCACAAAAGAGAACACGGCTTTGCCACGGGCTTGTAAACCGTGGAGACACGGGCGTGTAATTGAATGACATGCGCGTTATCGGATCTGTAGTTTGCAGCCACATACAGTAAAAACTCAAATTAAGACCGCCTACATATAAAGACCACCCCTATAATAAGACCACCTTTCACAATCTCAAAACCTTTATAAAGCTACCAAAAAGAGCCTCCGTATAGAGACCACCTCTATAATAAGACTACTTTTCACGTTGGCAAACTTCCTAAAACCTTCAAACCTTCAAAGGCCGTCCTAAAATAGAAAGATTCTACTGTTCTCTGTAGGTTTGTAACAGCTTTACGTTTGGGACCACTCAAAGCGCCCTTATTAGACACGTAGTATGTAGATAGAAGTGGGATTGATTGACGCTTACTAACTAACCTCTGAAATGCAACCACTTTTTACAAACATATAGTCTTAAAAACATGGTCTTATAGAGGTGATTTCTATCAATTCTCAATTGGGGTTGCACTGCATAATCTATTATGATGAACGCATGAGGCATGTGAACAATCGGGAGTGATCATGGATGATTATTACATGTCGATGCAAGCCTCAGATCGTGACCACAAATTGAGTCATATAATTACACGTGTGTGCGAATATATTATATCTCTATTAATACCCTCAATGGAAATGACCACAAGTGGTCTCAGTAGAGAGGCGGTATCTTTATACAGGTTGACTGAGTTGGGAGTTTCACTGTATTACATAATTTGTGCGTGTGAATGTGAGCGTGTTGTAGTGGGCTATATAATATTATGCTAAATTAGCCGGAATTTCAGAAATAAGACACATAATCTGCTGAGTAGGACCATCAGCTCTTTTATCAGTTGAAAATTGAAATTTTATCTCAAACATCGAACGAATCATAAGAAATACAGACTTCATACATGTGCATGTATACGGGATTTACAATTCACGGTCAAAGAGATGGAAACGCATAAAGTATAAACATCAATGCAAGCGGCTAAGCGGCAGACATCAAATCCCCTGGGGCACTCCCCCACTAGTACGGGACCTGTGTTGATGAGCGTGTAATTTCATGTCCGCCTTCAAACAGCGTGTGTTAATTAGATAAGCAATCATTATCATTACCAGAACGATCTGGTGGTAATGATGTAAAACGAAAGTTAACCACGTTAACACCCACACAAGTATGCGTGTCAAGTTGCGTCTAAAATATAAACTTAATTGTTAAAATTACTATTATATTACTTGGTTACATAATGCAGACGCAAAGACAAACAGACTTTTACCATGGGTCCATATATTTGTATGCCCCGGCCCCTTTTATGACCCCTACACACCGTATCACGTGATATCCAGTATACCCCTATAATGGGTTTTAAATAGAATGTATCTTTTTGTGGTATAAATGGGTAGCAGCTGTACTTTAATCACGTGTGAAAATTGCATGTATCTTATTTTCTATGAAATGATGAAAAGTCTAGAGGTAGTGTTTTTAATGTTCAGCCTCACAAATACTCGGAGCAATATAAACGCGGATACAGTACACTCAGCGCGTATCAAAGTCGCGGTACAAAACGAAGCCTCTTTCCAATATTACAAAAACAACATTGTAATATATATACGCACCCGTTAGGGAGCGAGCTCGTGAGTTTTCATTAAATAACACCGAGTGTTTAGTTAATGAAAGATTGTGACAGCGAAATATGTTTTTACAGAGGTAGTCTAGGTGAGACGTAATCTTTATTTGAGTTTCTACTGTATAAACGCATGCACGTACGACTTTTCGTCCAGCGGACCTCTAAAATCCACCCCTCTATTTTTTTTCCAGAACGCTACACCAGTCCTAGAGACCGCTACTGACCCCTCCTTTCTCGGTCAACCAAAATAAAAAAGACGCTAAAAAAAACGGTGTTACAGTCTTTTTCCTTTCATCCATCCCCTGTTTTCAATTAGCCGGCCCAGGCGCTCAATAAATCTACTCCTAGACGCTCAATAAATCGTGTCTTTGTCGGCGCTAGCATAAAAGATCAGCTGCCTCTCGGCTAGAGTCTACCAGAGACGCTCAATAAATCGTGTCTCTGGCGGCTATTTCATAAAAGGCCGGCAGCGTCGCTAGCTAGCGTCACTAAAGCGCGCACCTCTACTCCTGAGCTCTATTGGAAGGATACGCTATAACAAAAAACATGGACGGTTAGACAAGGTTAGTGAGCCCAGTTATGTTATATGTCTTGTTGAAATGAATAGGAAATTGGTTGATTTTGACGCAATATATTTGCATTTTACGATTAGAAACGCGCATAGCTATGAACAAAACCGTGTGCTGTTCTCCGTGTTAGAATGCTCTGCGTGTACTGTCTGCAACGCATCTAATAGGGGGAAATGGTCATTTACCATTGCTGTTTTTTTTAATGTTACCTATATTTTTCATCATGATTATTATGTAATAACAGATTATCTTCATTCTAAGGTCTGCGCGCTTATTTTCTAGCATTAATTTGTCACTAGATCTAGCATTTTCGTGTACAGAAAAACGCGAGTGGGGAAGCAACAACAGTCAGTAGACTTTGCTAAATACCTCCTTCCATACCTCACTCAAAAATATTTTATTATTATACATATATTCTATAGATGTATACATTTCCAATCATATGAATTA